>PVIW01000507.1:0-146700 GCA_004026585.1 Noctilio leporinus
GAAAGAAAGAAGGAACTTGTACCCTTTGCAACAACATGGATGGAACTGGAGAGTATTATGCTTAGTGAAATAAGCCAGTCAGTGAAGGACAAATATCATATGATCTCACCCATTACGGGACAATAATGAGCAAAACTAACAACAAGCAAAACAGAACCAAATATATGAATACAATGAATAGGCCTTCAGTGGTCAGGGGAACGGGGTTGGGGGGAGGGGGGAGGCAGAGGCAAGGGAGGGGAGCAGCTTAGACAAGAACCTAGTATAAAGGAACCATGGACATGGACAACAGGTGGGATTGACTTTGGGGGAAATGGGTGGGTGGGGAGGGGGACAGAGGGGAGCAAAAAGTGGCTGGATGTAATACAACAACAATAAAATTTTTTTAAAAAGTGCTGGTACATTTACACTATGGAATACTACTTGGCTGAAAAAAGAAGGAAATGTTACCTTTGTTAACAGCATAGATGAACCTGTAGAACATTATGCTAAGTGAAATAAGCCAAAGATAAATACCACATGATTTCACTTCTATGTGGAATCTAATGAAAATAAGCTAACAAGCTAAACAGAAATAGATTAATAAACACTGAGAACAGACTGACAGCTGTCAGAGGGGAGGGGGTTTGGGAAGCTGCTTGAGTGAAAGAACTAAGCAAAAAAGAAAATCATAGCCACAGACAACAGTATGATCAGCTGACAACACAGACAACAGGAAATGACCAGAGGGAACGGTCATGGGGGAGGTAGAACAGGGTAAAGGGAGGATAAGTGGTGATGGAAGGAGGCTTGATTTTTCATGGTAAACACACAACACAATATACAGATGATGCATTATAGAAGTTTACACCTGAGACCTATATAATTTTATTAAGCAATGTTATCCCATTAAATTAAATAAAAATGAAAAAAAAAAAAAAAAAAAAAGGAAGGGAGACCACAACACTGCCTAAAATGGTAGGACACCCAGGAAACTGTGTACTTTATACACATCAACATTTTTTTTTTCCTGACATAATACTCATTTTGAAGCCAGCCACATCATTAACCCTAGGACCCTGCAGTTCCCTCTGTGTGGCTTTATTAGTCACACTGACCCCAACCATGTCCCCTGGGTCTCCCAGCACTAGTTTTCCCCTACATACCTCTAGTTTGTTTGTTTGCACCTAACTTTTGGATTATATTAAGCTGCTTGAACTTCTATCCTTTCATTCAGGAACTCTCCCATAGACCACATAGCCAATAATCCACTGCAGACCTTTCTTCAGTGGAAAGCAAAGGGGTCACAGAGGAAATGTGAGGATGATTGTGCTTTGATTTTTCCTGGCTTCAGGGGATTCTCCTGCTGCCTTCATAAACCGTAAGGGGCTTGAAGTATAAGTACTGGGCTCTCTATTCCACCATTACAACTTGTTAGTTAAATAAAAGACCCATTTTTTTTCTTTCTAGGAAATATATTGTTGAGAGGTTCCAATGGGCATATCCATAACAAGGAATTTGGATGTGGACCACAAGAAGCGCTGAGGGCATGGACCCACTTCACTTTTGCTTGGGTTCTTTAGGTAAAGTGATGGCAGCTGTGAAAGAGTCCACCTCAGTTGCTTGTTCAGCCTGAGGCCCCAGGCAATGCCAGGTGCCATGGTTTGGCAGTGGTGCGGATTCTGCCCAAATATCACGGCCATTTGCTGTACTAATGATCATTCGGTGCTAACTAGGCAGTCCGCTAGAGAGTCTAGTCTACCTGTTTCTCCAAAGCGCCACTGACTCCTGATTTTTCCCTTTAACAAAAAATTGATTTTAGGGAGAGGGGAAGGAGAAGGGAGGGAGAAAGAGAGGGGAGAATAAAAAGCAATTGGCTGCTTTCCATACACTCCTCAACAGGGTACCAAACCTGAACCCAGGTATGTGCCCTAACTGGGAATTGAACCAGTGACCTTTCAGTTCAACCAACTCAGCCACACTGGCCGGCGCTAGCTCTCCTTCCTTTTGACTTTTCTTCTATCCCTTCTTTTTATCCACTCAATCCCTAAGAATTCCTACAAAGCCTAAATACAGAGCCTCACCATTTCCCAATCCTAGTCTCTCAAACATATCTTTCCACTCCCTCTTATTGGTCATAATGAAAATGTATTCTCAGCATTTTCCAAGTCTCTCAAAACTTTTGCCAAATATGTTTTAATTCAAGAAAACACAAATTCTCTATTCTGAATGAGTACAAGATTGCCTTACTTCATGCAACACGGCCCTCCGATGCTGCCAGAAATAGACTGTATTACACTTTCTGATAGAACAATGACCTATTTTCATTTGAGAGCTGCTTCTCAATCTGTCTGCTCATAGAAAACACCTGGGGATCTTTAAACACACTGGTGCCTAAGTCTCATCTCCACACTGATTTAATTAATCTGGAACAAGGCCAGGATTTTGAAATTTTTAAAGGCTCAGAAACACACTACTGGTCTAGTCCATTTTTGCCTCACTCCCTACCATCATAGAGGAAAAGAACTAACTCTTCACCCATGTAGCCTGCATTTTAAGACAAATTCTACCCCAAGATACGGGTGCTATTGCTTTGATGTGGTAGTTCCAAACAGCCATGTTTCAATGCCTCTTCCATTTCTTACAACAGATACTCAGAGAAATGCTTGAGGGCATCAGGTTTGTCTGAAGAAAAGAAAATAAGAGATCCATTCATGCTTCGGCATTTTTCTCATCTACAGAATAGAAGGAAGTCAAAAGGTAGATACATCTATTACTTTGAGTATGGTGACCACTTCAGGGTCTACAGTAAGTTCTCACTTACTGTTCTCCATAGGTTTTTGAAAATTGCAACTTGAAGTAAAACCGATGAAACCAATTTTATCAGAGACTGATATAAATACGGGTTAATTTCCTATGGTATATCTCTGGCCACAGAAAGATCACTAAATTCTAGATAAAGAGCCAAAACACTTCCAGTATTAAACATTTAAATAAATGTGAGCTATACATACAATTATGAAAGATGAATAAAGAGAGAATTCTTTTAATTCTTTTCCATTTCCTGTATTCCAGTTTTGGATCATGAGGGGCTGGAGCCTATCCCAGCTGCTCAGCACTATGGTATTTGGTCAGACATTAATCTTTTTAAAAACCAATTACAAAGCTATTACTCTATCACTATTAGTGCTTCCTAAATATTATCCATTTAGTGTATTTTAAAAAGATTCCATTTATTTATTTTTTAGAGAGAAGGGAAGGGAGGGAGGCAGAGAGGGAGAGAAACATCAATGTATTGTTGCCTTTCACCTGCCTCCAGCTACAGACCTGGCTGGAGACCTGGGTTGCAACCTAGTTATGTGCCCCAATTGGGAATCGAACCAGCGACACTTTGAGTTTGCAGGCCGGCATCTTATCCCCTGTGCCACCAGCCAGGGCTATTCCCTCTTTTTTAAAATAAGAAAATTTGGTGAGCTTGACCAATTTATTTAATTTTTTATGTCTCAGTTTTCTTATCCTAAGTTGATTAACTGCACTATAGTTATGGAATAAAATGTCCTTATTCTAATGAAAATTTAGACAGGAAGTGGACAATGGGAGATTTCATTTTCATAAGGCATACTGAGTGTCACAATTCAAAAGTTTCAATATTACCATAAATCAGCAAAAATCATCAAAGCTTCATAAATAATACACTAGTGCTCCTGTCACGACAAAATTAACTGTTCTCCCTTCATAAAACAATGCTGAAATAAAATTCATGTTTTTAGAAAGTGAAATATTAGTCAAGCTGTTGTTGAAATGTCTGCAGATTCCAAAAAGAATCCTCAAACTACAGAAAAAATAAGTTTACAGGTACTGAAAATGGCCCATATTTATAGCAACAATGAAGTATCTTTATCTGAGTCAAATGTGTTAATACCAATGAGATTCATTTTGGGGGAAAGAGCCAGAACCTATTTTCCCCAAAGTTCTAACCATGATGGAAAATCAACTTATAAAGACAGTAACAATAATGTTGGAAAAGTTTCTCATCCGAGAGGCTCAGTAGTGAAGAATAGCACCCTTCCAACTCTTGACAGATTGCATTAAGCAGTGGCCCATGATACAGAAAAGTAACCTACTGTGCATTAAGCCTGCCCTTCAGGAAATGTCCAGCAAGCCCATGAAATGCCATCCTTAATGAGCAGCGAATTTTGTAAATGGGTGTATCTGTCATAGAGTGTAGAAATGCCGATGTATTTTGCACAAGGTTGTATCTGACCTGCTTCTCCATTCTATGTCACAGGGAAACACTATTGCCATGCCTAGTGGCCTAGCAGAAGAAGGAAAGCTTGTAATGATTTCTGTCATGGCGGTCTAGAATGCTTTTGGTGGGTAATGTAAGTTAGTGTGTTCTCAGCTGATTTGGGAACTGATGGTCCTGGTGCCCTTGGCATTCACCTCTATATGCTAAAGGCAGCCGATTGCATAGACTCTCTTGCTGCTCTCTGCTTGAGGGTTTTGTTTTGGACCTAGCTCAGTCTCTGTAGTGGACAGAACAAAGTACCTAAGACAGTTAGTACCTCAAGAAGCATCTCTTAACTATAATGATGAGCAGGGCAGTGGGACTAAGTTCTAATTGTTCGCAGTAGTTACTGCTAATGGCTTCCTCCCTTACTGGTCTCACTTCACTATCCCTTCAAGAGTCTCCAGGGAATAACTTCCAAAATAAAAAAAATATTTGCCTCAGCGTCAACCTTTTAGGAAACCCTGTGAATGCAGACTTCCCATTGAGGAATTTTTAAAGCCCCTTTAGATGGGAAGGTAATATCCCTCTAGACCATCAGGTCCCATGTGAATCATATGCTCATACACCTTATTATGGATGGGATTATTTTTTCAGAAAAAAATGAATTATGGCCTTTGAGAATAAAAGATCTCACAAAATGGATACGCAGCTTAAAAGATATTTGGAAGGAAGAAGTTCTGCCTGCTTTGACCTGCTGGCCATATGGAGCTCACATCTTATTAGGTGCAATATAGGAGTATTTATTTATACAGTGTAGGTGAACTGAGGTATTTTAAGTATGATTGGAGGAGCAAGTTTTTTTTCATTTTCTTGACTTTTGCCTCTATATTCCCTGAGTCATTTCTTCACCTGCTCCATAAATATAAACTCAGATAAAAACAAGCTCTTTACCAAGGGACACTTCTTAATCTTTGGGGTAAACCTTAAATGGCTTCCCTTGGGAAGCTGGAAGCCGCATATTCAGAAAAAGGGTCTGAGCCAAGAGCAAGGAAGGAACGTAGTTTTGTTAGAGATGAGGGGGTGGGCAGCATCCCGTGTGGAGATTCGTCAGGCTTTGCTGACATACCTCTTCCTTCCATCCAGTGTCATTGCCACTGATGCATTTCAGGTCTTTTAGGTTTGAGTTGGTGCCTTGAGGAGAAAATCCCACAGGTATTTTTTTTTTTAAATGGTTATGCCCTTCTCACCCTGAGAAATACATCCGTAGCACTCCTTGGGGGCCGGGCAGTCCTGCCAAAGTTGTAGAACAGAAAAAAAAAAATGTGCTACATTCCCCGAGTTCTTTCTTTGACAATTCATGACCCTCTCATTCAACTTTCTTCCTTTCTTCTTTTCCTTTCTTCCTTTCTTCCTTTCCCTTCTCTTCCTACCCCTTCCACCCCTCCCTTCCTCTCTTCCCTCCTTCCTTCCTTTTCTTTCCTGTTTTACCCTTATTTAAGACTCACTGTCATAAAAGATTTCGACCTTGATTATTTATAAGTTAGTTGCGTTAGCTCTCCTAAGAATGCTTGAATTCTCCTTCATTATGTAATGGGAAGTTTTAGATCTCATTAATGATATTTTGGACACAAGCAAGTAGTTGAGAAATGGATATGGGAGAAAAAAATCTTTACTTAGAAAGAATTAACTCACAATTGCCTTTTTATCAACTGTTCCTAGAATTTCCCACAGCCATTTCTCCATAGACTTGATGTTTTGCATGAAACTTCTGTGAAAAAATTCCCCCTGTAATTTTGATTCAAAGAATCACTATTACGTGATTACATGGCAAACACTATGCATTCACTGAAGCACTGGGAATGAAAAGTGTGGCAAAGAATCATTTCTTTAAACTTTGCCATCTGATTCTACATAGTTGCATAAAACTCATTTTGTTTGAGGGTTCAAATGTTGCTTTCCAGAACAATGTAAAGTATCATATGTGTGAAGTCAACTTGGCCCTTCAGGGAAGGAGACTAAATGAGGTCAGGAGATTTTTCAAGAAAAGCATGTGAGAAAACCCAAGTAACACATGCTCCCCTCTCCCCCTGCCCACCACCATTTTATTGAAAACAGAGAGAACTGCATTAACCCCATTTCTACCCTAGGAGGCCTGTTGGTAACTTAATCTCAACCCAATTTAAGATAAAAATTTAGAGGCTAAAATAAATGTAGCAATAGAAAAGCACTGTTCTCTTCCTTGCAGTTCTATAGCAAGTGTGGTTGCTACTTAATAGTCTTTCTTACATATTAGATCATGCCAACACATTTTTCTTTTGAAATAATGCCTGTCATACTCATATTATTCCATGTACCTAGGTGCTTACTTAAGAGTTAGAATAAAGATAAGCATTTAAAAATGAGAAATGTTATCAACTTGTCTAGAATCCATTACTGTTGGGAAAAAAGATGTAAATATACATATACATACATACACACACATATATATAATTATTTTTGCCTAGTCTGTAAAAAAAAAAAAAAGCCATTGGAATTTTGATTGGGATTACAATGAATCTGTAGATCACTTTAGATAGTATGGTCATTTTAACAATATTAATTCTTCCAATCCAAAAACTTAGGATATCTTTTCATTTATTTCATTTCTTCAATTTCTTTCATTAATGTCTTAATAGTTTTCAGGGTGTGTGTAGGTCTTTCATTAACTTGGTTAAATTTATTCCTGAGTCTTTTATTTGATGCTACTGTAAATATGATGGCTTTCTTAATTTCTCTGTCAGATAGTTTGTTGTTAGTGTCTAGAAATGCAACTGATTTCTGTATGTTGATTTTGTATTCTGCAAGTTTACTTAATTCCTTTATTGGTTCTAACAATTTTTAGAGTCTTTAGCATTTTCTGTGTATAAGATCATATCATCTGCCAACAAACACAATTTTACTTTGTCATTTCTGATTTGGATGCTTTTATTTTTCTTACTTAATTGCTCTGGCTAGGACTTTCAGTACTATGTTGAACAGAAGTAGTGAAAGTGGACACCCTTGTCTAGTTCCTGATCTTAGAGGAAAAGCTTTTATCTTTTTACCCTCAAGTATGATGTTATCTGTGGGCTTGTTATATATGGTTTTTATTTTGTTCAGGTGTATTCCAACTATACCTCATTTGTTGAGTTTTTTTTTTTTTTTTTTTAATCATAAAAGAATATTGTATTTGGTCAACATTTTTCTGCATCTACTCTGATGATACAATTTTTATCCTGAATTCTCTTAATGTGTTTTATCATATTTATTGATTTTCATTTGTTGAACCATCCTTTTATCTTAGGGATAAATCCCACTTGATCACCATGTATAATCCTTTCAATGTGCTCATGAATTAGGTTTGCTAGTATATTTTGTGAGAATTTTTCCATCTATGTTCATCAAGATAGCCTGTAATTTTCTTTTCTTGTAGTTTCTTTGTTTGGTTCTTGTATCAGGGTAATGTTGACCTAGAAATAAGGTTGAAGCATTCCCTCCTCTTCAGATTTCTGTGTTTAAGAAGGATTGATGTTAATTCTTGAAATGTTCGGGACAATTTGCCAGTGAAATCGCCTGGTCCTAGACTCTTCTTTGTTAGAAGGTGTTTGATTACTCATTCAATCTCATGAATAGTTATAAGACTATTCAGATTTTGTTTCTTATGTTTTAGTCCCAATGGGTTGAATGTTTCTAGAAATTTATCCATTTCTTCTAGGTCATATAATTTGTTGGCATATAAATGTTGGTAGCAGTCTCTTATGATCCTTTGTACTTACTTCTATAATATCAGGTGTCTGTTCATTTCTAATTATACTCAAGCCTTTTTTCTTAGTTTGTCTCACTAAAGGTTCATCAATTTTAGTTTTTTTTAAAGCAGCATTTACTTGTGATGGTTTATATTGCTTTTCTATTCTCTATTTCAGCTCTGATCTTTCTTTCTGTATGCTTTTCTAATTCTTTGAGGTATAGATTTAGGCTGTTTATTTGAAGTCTATTTTTTTTTTTCATGTAGGCCTTTATCATTATAAACGTCCCTCTAGGACTGCTTTTGCAACATCCCATACATTTTGGCATGTTGTGTTTTTAGGGATTATTTTTTTAATCTCAAAATGTTGTTTGATTTCCATTTTGATTTCTTCTTTGACCCACTGGTTGTTCAGGAGTATGTGGTTTAATATGCATAAGTTATGAATTTCCCAGTTTCCCTCCTGTTATTGGTTTCTAGTTTCATACCACCCTGGTAAGACTAGTTGGCATGAATTCAGTCTTTGTAAATTTGTGCAAACTTGTTTTGTGACTTAATATATGATGTATTTTAGAGACTATTCCATGTGTGTTTGATAAGACTATGCATTTTATTGTTATTGTTCCTTAATATTTGGCCCTTGGACACTGGTTATATTACTCTGCACAATGTACCCTCATTTAAAAAAATAACTTGCTTTGTGTTTATAACCATTTCTCCTTAATGTGATCAAAAAAATGTTCAGAGCCCTATCAGATAACATGGGCAGTGCCATGAATGTGCATGGTTGCTGTCCCCAGAGCAAAAAGGAATCCTCCTATTTATAAAAATGTCATCTAACTTTTGGGCTTAAAGTATAAGATTTGTTCTGAAAATAGGCCACAGCTCACTCAAAATATTACCTAGCAATGGAAAAGTCTGATTCTTATCATTCCCAGAGAGCAATACTTCAACTTGTCTTTTCAAAATTTTGGGAATCAAGTTGTTTTAAAAAGAAAGCAGTGGCCTGTGAAAATGAAGGTTAAGTAATATGTTAAATAGATTTATTTTTGCTTAGGAAGCCCAGTAGGCTTCTTCATTCCTTCTCAGCTGCAGAGGCAAGGTAAGCAAGTGCGTTAGAGGCTCTCCCAACTGCGATGTGCACAGACATTCCCTGGGTCTCTTGTTCACATGCAGATTCTGGTTCAGTAGTTCCATGCTGGGGGCCCCACATGTTGAGGTTCTAACAAGCTCTCACGTGATGCTGGACCAGTGACTAGTCATGCACAAATTTGTTCTGCCCAAAGCCCTGGTGGGAACAAGCTACCTTAACTCTTGTCACGTTGGATTTTGTATTTTAGCTGGTCACCCATGTGACCAACTTCAGGATAAAATCATGGAATTTAACTATAGTTTTAGGTCCTATGAGGCAAATCCGGGTATAAGCATTTTTTTTTTTTAAATGAACTCCGCACAAAATTTGGGCTACCTCTTCCTGTGGCCTGGATTGCCACATTTAGCTTTGGCATTTACCTTATTTCAAATTGCTCCATATGAATGTACTTTCTACCGCCTCCCTTTCTCACTCTGAAACCTGCAAAAACTCCAAATATCTCTACCCAGCAGGAGAGCCATACATTCTTTTGAAAACCCTACAGAGCACACGTGCATAAGGAGATGCCAACTGCAAAATGTGTTTGAGGCCTGTTATCTGCCTTCCTCTTCTCCCTGTTTAATTTCTTTGGACACTAGCAGAGGGGAGGCTAGCCTTTTTTTTTTTTTTTTTTTTTTTGATTGCTATAATCCCAAAGATACTCTAGTGGAGAAACTAGCACCTGCCCCTATAATCAGTCTGTCACTCTGACCAGGATCATTCTATTGCTCATTGCCATTTGCAATGCTCTGTAATGGTGAGCATGACAGTATTTTGATTAGTTGCAGCAAAGAAAACAAAACCACAAAAAGGATGGAGCAGTTCCTACAGGAGGAAATCTGCTAAGATTTCTTCCCCCTCTACCCTAAGAAGAAAAGCCATTTTATAAAAACTGAGTTGGCTGGTCTTTTTTTTGTTAAGATTTTTTATTTATTAGAGAGAAGGGAAGGGAGAGTCAGAGAGGGAGGGAAACATCATTGTATAGTTGCCTTTCACCTGCCTCCAGCTACAGACCTGGCTGGAGACCTGGCTTATAACCTGGTTATGTGCCCTGGCTGGGGATCGAACCAGTGACCTTTGGGTTCGCAGGCTGGCGCCTTATCCACTGTGACACGAGCCAGGGCTGGCTGGTCTTTTGAATGCTTTAGAAGCCAAGCTGGTGGCTAACAGATTCTGTTCCTGTAACACAATGTGTCTCTTTTAAGGGCCCAGCATCACACAGTAATTTTAGATAGAGATGAGGAGGGAGATAAAAAGGGGGCACACGACTAATTCATTGAGCACTAATATCTTACAGGCCTCCTTTGTGTACTCTGCAAGGGATGCCACAAGGAATGGTGCTTTAAGGAGACATAATTTTTAGGACACACACCGCCCATAGCAGTAGATAGTTATTTGGAAATGACATTCTCTTTTTTTAAATAAGTGGGGAGAGGGAGAAGGAGATGGACGGGGAGAAGGGGTGGGAGCGAGAGAGAGAAAGAGGGAGGAGCAGAAGAAAGAAATGGAAAGGGAAGGAATGTGCCCAGCCAGGGGATCGAACCCACAACCTAGGTATGTGTCCTGACAGAATTGAACCCACAACCTAGGTATGTGTCCTGACAGAAATGAACCCACAACCTAGGTACATGCCCTGACTGGGTATCAAACCCATGACTTTTCAGTGCATGGAACAAGGCTCCAACCAACTGAGCCACACCGGCCAGGGCAGAAATGGCATTCTTACCGAAGTCAAGGGAAAAATGCCAGAACCTTTTCACTTCCTGGACATTATTAGTATGAGCCTAATTACCGATAGCTAATCAGAACATTGTGTATTTTTTGCTTTCCAGGCATTTCCTAAGTTTTACTAATTACTCCATTAATCATGTCCTTGAAACAAGTAAATTATCCAGCAGAACATCATAATCAGTTGCGTCAAACAGAAGCACCCCCTGTGGCTTTGTGTCAGTGTCTCCATTTATAGCTCTCCCCAGGCGACTTTCAGAAAGTCAGCAGTCAATGGCTTCTTTTCTCGAATTGACAGGCATCCATCAGGGGACACCTTAGCAAATGAAGTCACATCCTGTGAAACAACTGACTGGTATTCACTTATTTGGGTTTCATGGCAGCCCCATTACTTGCCAGACTTAACCCTGTAGGTGACCACTTTGGGGATGCTACAGACAGACAGTGATCATTTGCCAAGGACGGCCCTTCCTGGTCAACTAAGGCTTCCTGACATCCCAGTTACCAGCTCGCCTTCCTTATTGAATTTAGATGTCCTGATGCTGGAAATAAAATGATTTCCAGTCCACTGACAAAATGAAAACTGTTATTAAATTTCTGAAGAGGAGCCTCTCGAACTTCAAATTTGGGTGAAGAATGACTGTCTATAACTTTCTTCTTTTCCTTCTCTCCTTCTTCCTTCCTTCCTACCCTTCCCTTCCTCCCTTTCTAAATTTGTGCTGACATATGAATGCCTGAATCCCTCAGTCTGTGATGCATCTTGCCCCCAGCCATCGCTGTGGGATGCTGGAGAAAAGATTAGCTGTCTGGGGATGTCACTGGAGTCACAGTTCCCAGAAAATGGTACCTAATTTTTTTTTTTTTAATATTGCATTTCTTCTTTTCAGTATTTCTTTTATGATCCATTACAATTGAAGATTGTAATCTTTCTTTTACAAAAAAGAAAACAAAAATTGAAGTGAATTCAAAACTAGAGTCAGGACCACCAGCAATAGCAAGGGACACAAAGACTGCTTGCAGTGACAATGAAGGGAAGGGGAGAAAGTCAAACACTGTAATGTCATTCTATTAAACGCAATGCTTGCTGCGACCCTCCTGGGCATCAGATACCCTGCCAGGCCCTATATTTTTTGTGTCTGTGATGTGACAAGGGAATGGGAAGGTATATATATGAATTAAAAGATAATCCTTTTCATCAGGTAAGCTGAAATGTGGCACAGAATTGAATTAATACACACTCCAGTTCCATATTTACTAAATGGATTCTTCCTAACAGCTTAACATGCTAGGTATTCACACATTGTTTGGATGTATAGAAGTGGTTGATAGTATCTAATGAAACTTTTATTACACTTATGAAATTAATACACAAGTTGGCAATGCAGAAATTTAATGTGCAAGCAGGTGCAGCAGCCGGGGACTTAATGGCTTAGTTAGGTCTCCTTTCAAGAAAGAACTTGTTGTTCTGTGTCAGGTGCGGCCACTGACAGCCTCCAGTGGCAGGGCCTTCAGGGTCCCTTTAGGGGCTGATTCCTGTGTGTTCTCTTAAAATTCATATGTTGAAATCCTAACCCCCAGTGCGATTGGATTTGGAGGCAGGGCCTTTGGGAGGTGATAAGGTCATGAGGGAGGAACCCTCATGAGTGGGATTAGTGCCCTTGTAAGAGGAGACACGTGAAATCGCTTTCTCTCTGATCTCCACCATGTGAAGACATAGGAGAAAACAGTCATCATCACGTGAGGAAGCTGAAGCTGGCCATCAACCAGATCTGCCAACATCCTGATCTAGGACTTCCCAGCCTCCAGAATTGTGAGGAAGAAATGTCTGTTGTTTATGCCACATTGTGGTATATTTCTTACAGCAGCCTGAACTGACTATGACGCTTGGCCACACGATGCCATGTTCTTCCTCAGCAGCCCCTAGTCAGTGTCAGCACAGAGTGGGTCTAGTCAGGTTTCACCATTCCTGCCCAGTACAAGGGTCCTCTCACAAGACATCCTTGCTCCCCAGCTCCCCACTGGCTTGGCAGAGACTCTGTCACATCTGCCGCGTGCACTAAGGTTCCCTCCCCCCTTTATCTTTCTCAGGCACAATAACCTTCCTGCATTCATAACTCTGTCTCCACACCTGCTTCTCAAAGGGTCTCAATGACCCACTGTATCTGCCTACACTTGTAGTGGTTTAAAGAAAAATAGAAATAATTTTAAACCAAGAGCAGAGATTGTGAGAAAAAAATGCCTGCAAAATAATCTAGCCCTTGCTCTGGCTGGTGGCTCAGTGGATAGGCACCAGCCTGTGAACCCAAAGGCCGCTGGTTTGATCCCCAGCCAGGGCACATAACCAGGTTGCAAGCCAGGTCTCCAGCCAGGTCTGTAGCTGGAGGCAGGTGAAAGGCAACCCTACATTTGATGCTTCTCTCCCTTTTTGCCTCCCTCCCTGCCCTTCTCCCTAAAAATAATAAATAAAATCTTTTTTAAAAAATTTTAAAAAACACTCTACTCCTCAATAAATTTTCTTTCCCCAGAAAAAGAAGTTTTGTTTGGGCAAATTGCTGAGCCAGGGTAAATCTCTTTTGGGGAATTCCTCAACTGGCAGTCGTGTAACAAGGGAGGTTTGGTCAGGACAGCCTCAAGTGCAAGCACTGCTTTGTCATGTTTGGGGAAATGAAAAATCATAATAAATAAAGGCTAAAAGTTTGTAGGCTTTTATTAGCAGCGTGGGCCCAGTAACTTTTTTTTTTTAATTTTGATGATAAAATATGTTTTCCCTGTCAGGGTGGACTACTCCTCTCTCCCTGAAGACCTACCCTGGACACCACTGTGAGCAGGTTAAATTATAACTGAAATACTTGCATGTCGTTAAAAGAAAGACAATGAGGTGACAATTTCTTTTCTGGTCCCTTAGTATAAAACTGGGCAAATTTAAAATTTTGGGGTATTACATTTTTGGTTCTGTTTAAAATCTAATGTCACATTTATTATGTTAAAGTTATTACTGTTAACACCGAGTCTGTATTCCTTTTGTCACTTCTCCTTTGCTCAATGCAGCTGTGTGCACGTGTGTGTGAGTGTATGTGTGTGTGTGTGTATTCCTTGTACTTCACACTTACACATAGAGCTCCTCCATTTTAGGAAGAGGAAGGAAAAGCAGAGGCACGGAAATGCCCATATGCGACTGTTGGTTATGGGAGCACCATGTCTCACCCTATTTGGCTGGATTCTGCCTGTGGCTACTGATATGTAGGTGATATTGGTGACAGTCAAGGTTGGCATCAACTTTACTCTGGATCACTCCAGCATTGAGGGCACCTATAGAGCTACCTGCCAATACTCCATACTTCCTATCCCTTCTCTGGGTTGAGTACCACAAGTTTGGCCAGTCAATGGCTTTGAGAAACCCTAGAGCCCCTGTTAAAACTATAGAAACTGCTTATGTCCCCTTCTCCAAGGACTATGAAATGGGACTAGCATAGAAATGCCTCATAATTTTTTAAGCCCTCTTAGATCATGATCTCTCGAAGTCTTGCTGGCCCCAACCACTGCAGTTGGACTTCCATCTTCAGAGATCTCTAGATCAGAAAGTGGTGTCCATCTTTCTGTTCACTGTATCATGAACCTCCAGAGGATGCCTGGCAAACTACTCCCAAAGTTCTCTAATAACTCCTCTTAGGCTATGGTACCAGGACTTCCAAATGACAAAGCAGCCAAAACTTGTAAGGGATTCTCTTAGGAAAAAAATCCATCACTATTCATAGTTGGATTTGAGAGGAAGGTCTTGGAGAGGGAAAGCAAGGGCCTTTCTTGGGGCACCTTGCATGCTACAAAAACTGTCACGCATAACCCTTTCTTCCACCTCTAAGTCTTGGCCAGTCCTGGGATAAGAAGGTGGATGATGGGTGTAGAGAGCTGATTCTGTTGCCTCTAAATGCCTTTGAGTAGACGGTGTTCATAGAAAGGCCTTCTTGAGGTTAAATGAATTCACAGGTTTTGCTTTGTTTGTTTTGTTACAACTGTTCTCTCTCATGGCCAATGCTGGCCTAACACAGAAAATCCCATTACTCTAGTTTCTTACTTATAAGAAGAAGAATTAGAGAATATTATCCTTAAATGTTTCTTTTTGTCCTAATATCCTAATAGTGCATAAATCAGATATTTCTTACTAAAATCAGGATTATAACACTTTGTCCCCACTAAAACTTTTTATTTACTCATCACACAATTATTAAATCCTAACAGTCCTCTATATCATATCACTACATCATTTATTTACATATATATCTTCCTATTATATTCTAAGTTCCTCAGTGGCAGCAGAACTATGTATTGCTCTGGATGCTTCCCTATCATATAATGGGCGCTCAATAAATCTTGTCTGAAGGAATATCTCTTTTTATGCAAATTACAGAAAACTGTCAGTCATGGCTAGACCAACACAGAAAAAAGGAGAGAACTCAAAATCAGAAATGAAAAAGGAGACATTTCACAGATACCACAGAAATAGAAAACATCATGAGAGTACTACAGACAATTATATACCAATGAACTAAATAACCTAGAAGAAACTGAAAAATTCCTAGAAACATACAATTTACCGAGACTGAGTCATGAAGAAATAGAAAATGAGTAGACAAATAATAAAGAAATTGAATGAGTAATTAAAAACCTCCCAATACAAAAAGCTCAGGACTAAGATGCTTTCATTAGTGAATCCTACTAAACATGTAAAGAAGAATTAATGTCACTCCTTCTCAAACCTTTCCAAAAAACTGAAGAGAAGTAAACTCCCAAACTCATTTTACAAGGCTGCATTACTCTGATACTCATTAGATAAAGACACTAGAGAAAAACTATAGACCTATATCTCTGATAAATATAGATGCAGAAATTCTCAACAAAATTCTCAACAAAACAAACATTAAAACAATCATATACCATGATCAAGTAGGTTTTATCCCTGGGATGTAAGGATGATTTAATATATACAAATCAACCAGTATGATACACCACATTAATAGAACAGAAGGTAATAGTCATATGATCATCTCTATAGATGTAGAAAAAGCAATTGACAAAATAACATTTCATGATAAAAAGATTCAACAAATTGGGTACAGAGGGAACGTACCTCAACACAATAAAGGCCATATATGACAAACCCAGAGCAAAGTCACACTCGAAGGTGAAAACATGAAGGTTTTTCCTCTAAGCCCAGGAATAAGACAAGGGTGGCCACGCTTACCAGATCTGGTTCACCTTAGTACCAGAAATCCCAGTGAGAGCCATGGGAAAGAAGAAAATCCTTCCCTGGGTGGTGTGACTCAGTGGACTGAACACTGGCATTTGAACCAAAAGGTTGCTGGTTTGATTCCTGGTCGGGGCACACACACAGGTTGAGGGCCAGGTCCCTGACTAGGGGTGTACAAAAGGCAACCAATCAACATTTCTCTTGCACATTGACATTTCTCTCCCTCTCTGTCTCTCCTGTCCCCTCTAGTTAAAAGTAAATAAAATCTTTAAAAAGAAAGAAAGAAAGAAAGAATTCTGCCATCCAACTTGAATGAACCTTGAGGGCATTATGTAAATAGAGGAAAAACAAATACCATATGCCCTCACTTTTTTGTAGAATCTAAAAAAGCCAGTCAGAGAAACATAGTGTAGATTGGTGGTTACCAGAAACTGGGGGTGGAAGAAATGGAAAGATGTTATTAATGAGAAAAATTGCCAGTTGTAAGATTAACAATTTTGGAGGATCTAATGTACAGCATGGCGATTATAACTAAATACCTGAAAGTTGCTAAGAAATGAAATCTTAAATGATCTCACCACAAAAAAACAAATGGCAATTGTATGATGGGGTAGGCATATTAGCTAATGCTATAGTGGTAATTATCTTGCAAGATATGAATGTATCAAATCAACACACTGCAAACCTTAAACGTGCACAATGTTATAGGTCAATTATATGACAATAAAGCTGGGAATAAATAAAATATTCTCATGGGACTTTTTAAAAATTAATTTATTGTTCTATTACAGTTGTCCCATTTTTTATACCATTGCTCTTGGGACCCTGCCCACCCCCCCCTCACAGTCAATCCCCACCCCATTGTCCATGTCCATGGGTCATTCATACTAGTTCCCTGACTAAACTCTTCCCCTTCTTTCCTCCCTTCTCCTCCTCCCCCTTCCCTCTGGTTTCCATGCCTCTGGTTCTATTTTGCTCATTTGTTTTGTTCATTAGTTTCCTCTTATAGATGAGATTATATGGTATTTGTCTTGTGCTGCCTGGCTTATTTCACTTAGCCTAACACTTTCCAGTTCCATCCATGGTGTCACAAAAGGCAGGGGTTCCTTCTTTCTTTCTGCTGCATAGACTCCATTGTGTGAATCTACCAGTTTTTTGATCCATTCATCCACTGATGGGCACTTAGGCTTGTTACCAGCATTTGGCTATTATGAATAGTGCTGCTATGAACATAAGGGTGCATGTTCTTCTGAATTTGGTTATTTTAGGATTCTTCAGGTATAATCCTAGTAGTGGAATTGCCAGATCAAGAGGCAGTTCCATTTCTAGTTTTTGGAGGAAATTCCATAGTGGCTGCACCAGTCTGCACTCCCACCAGCAGTGCACCAGGGTTCCCTTTTCTCCACATCCTCACCATCACTTGTTTGTTTTGTTGATGATGGCTATTCTGACAGGTGTGAGGTGGTATCTCATTGTGGTTTTTAATTTGCATCTCTCTGGTGATTAGTGATATTGAGCATTCTTTTATGTGTCTATGGACCATCTCTATATCCTCCTTGGAGAAGTGTCTGTTCTGGTCCATTGCCCATTTTTTAAATTGGGTTGTCTATCTTCCTGGTGTTGAGTCATGTAAGTTCTTTATATATATTGGGGGATCAAACGCTTGTCCAAAGTATCATGTTCTGATACTTAACGGGCAGGGGCTACCTAGGCCACAGTCTTCTCAGAGCAGAAATCTAAATCTTTCAGAGAGGTGGTACTGGAAATGTACCTCTTAAGACCTAGGTTTAGAAATTGCCAAGTGTTACTTCCACCAATTTTCTCTTGGCCAAAGCAAACCACATGGGGAAGTTCAGCATCAATGTGCTGTGGAAGGGCAAGTACATTTCTTTAAAGGTATAAAGGGTGGTAAATAACTACTTATTTAAAAAGAAGGGGAAGGGACTAGACGAAAAACATGCCTGAATGACCCATGGACAACAGTGTGGGGACTGACTGCGGGAGCCGCAGGTGGGATGGGTGGAGGGCAGCAAAGGGGAAAAATTGAAATGACGGAAATAGAATAACAATAAAAAAGGATAAAAATTTAATTAATCACCCTTTTATTTCTTTAACAATACCAATATGTCTTATAACACCGATATCTGTGACCTTGGCGAACCTTTTTGTCAAGATTCTTTCATGGTACTTGTTTCTGTGTATGTGTGCAGGCATGTATGCTTTATTGTGATATTACAGATCACAGAACTTCAAGTAATTTTTGGAGTTTAAAAGTACAATCTACATATTTTTTTTTCTTTCTGCTAAGACACTGATGATGTATTCAGCTCCCGAGATTTTGAGAATACCAGGCTCCCAAGCTTTTTGAAACAAGAGGTGGCTTGTCAGACAAATTAGCAAAGAAACCAAATATTGTCCAAGGAAAAGATCTACATGGGATCTGACTCCTTTTCGAGTCCCCACCTTCTTTGAAAACCTTTTATAAATGAACTGGGTCATAAAGGGCAGAAGGAAGGAATTTGGAATGGTAACTAAGGCCTAAATCAAATGTTAAAACTATCAGGATGTACTTGACCTGGAAGGCTAACCACGGTAATGACTGGCCCCTAATTGTTGTTGGCTTAATGTCACTCAAATGTACTGCTCACTAATGCAATAGTTCAACATGGGTGTTGGGTGGTGGCCTTTGGTGAAATGACAAACAGAGTAGCCTCCTCTTTCTCAAAGCATGGCTACTGCTAGGAAGCACCTTGGAGTCTTCTGCTGAGTTTTCTTTTCCTGTCTGCCAGAAGAAAGTGGAGGGGAGTGCATGAGGTATTTTGCTGTGTTGGACCCCCTGGAAGTGGTGTTTAGTAATATTCATCCACACAGCCCATCTGCTGCAAGGGATGTGGGAAAAGGGGCATGTGAACAAAAGGAAATGGGTTTGGTAAAGAACCAGCCAGTGACCATGATGCACGCAGTTATAAGCATAATGAGCGGAACCTGAAACCTTCCTATGATGACGTAACTCAAAGACCATGGGGTCACTTTGGTATATAGTGACTATATAATAATGGTAAAATAAGAGGTTATCATGTTAGGAAGTCTAAAGTAGGATGGGAGGTGGCAGCCACAGCCGATTGTGACAGAGGTTGGGGGGAGCACTGATGTCTGTGCTGCCTCATAACCCCCTTACCTCACTCCCCTCGAATAGCCACAAAAACAGGAAACAGAAGAAAACCTAAGAAGTTATTCCTGGACTAGCAAAGGTCTCACTGTATCAATAAACATGAATGACGTAGGACTGCTGAAACCACCTGTGAGATAGGGGTATTATGGAACCACAGTTGGCTCTGTGGGTTCTGCTTATGGTGAGTCACCTTGGCAGGCGCAGTAAGAGTTTTGGGAAAAGTCTCCCCAAGTTTCCATGCATGGGATGTTCATCTCTCTGGTTTCACTGTGAGCTGTCTGTTGTCTGCTTCCACTGGTGGGTGAATTCCTCCTTTTATATTTGCATTTCAATTCCAGGCACAATATAGTTCCTACAGAATAAGAACAAAAGCTTCCCTTAAGTGGTCTTCAGCTGTATTGCAGTGATGCGCCCTACGGGCGGAGGGGTGGATCGCCTTGCAGTGCTGACCTGGGAATTCATATAAACACTGACATTTTGATTAAAATCATTGTGACCTTATTTGCACACCTAGCATGGGAAGAGGGCTTTGTCGGTTACAGTTAGAAAACTTTTAGTGCTGCTCACGATGGAGAGAATTAAATTGATCATCGTAACACATACCCATTTTTACTATCAGAGTGATATAGCTGTGCACTTTCGCAGTTTGCCTGTCTACTTGGCATGGTTTCAGCCCTCCATTAACTTCTAAGTCCCCTGAAGCAGCACACAGATATCCTATCTGCAGGGGCTGACTTTCCTTTACTCAGAGGCTGACCTTGAACATGGCTATCAGCTAGCAAAGTAAGGATCCCATTTCCTGTCGAAATAAGCTATGTATTGGCTCCAAAAATATGTGTTGTAGAAGAGGAGAAAAAAAAAAAGGGTTAAAAAATGCTCCCAACCAGGAAAGCTTGCGTGCACTAATAGCATGCTTGTTCCCTAGACACTAGAGGCATCATTGTTTCATGCCAGGCCATTTGGTTTCGGTCATCTCCCAAGCCGCCGGAGCCAGGTCACAGAAGAGTGGTGAGCCGATGGTCTCCTGGAAAGAGATCTAGCCAAGGTCACTCTTCATTTGTATATCCCGCTTTTCATTGTCACAGAATTTCCTCTTTGTGTTTATCTTTTCGCAGTGCTGGCAAGGTGCTGTATTTGTGCTCAGTGCGCCTGGACAAAGTCTCCCTCACCAGGGGGCCCTTCAGCTCTGGTGTCCGTGTCCTAGGCCACCTGTTCTACAGTCTAGGCCAGGTAGTACGTCCTTGATTCGAGCATGAACTTCTCTGTCCCCGTAACAGCAAACTACACTGCTCACAAATCCATAATTTTCAAGAGGTGGCAACAAGTTACTGTAATGAATTGCTCCTTGCCTAGAACTGCTCACACGCAGCATTAGATGCTGTAAATCCTGTATGATCAGGCCCTGGGATCTTGAATTGGAGTTCTCCGTTGCATTTCGGAAGTGCTCCTAAGGCAGAGAGCTGAACTACATGCGTAATAACGCAGCAGATCCAGAGTGCAAATTTTCAGCATGAGATGCCAAAGATGCTACATTTATTTTATATATATATATATATATATATATTTAATTTTTAGAGAGAGGGGCAGGGAGGGAGAAGAGGACAGAAGCATCCATGTGTGACAGATACATCAATTGGCTGCGGTTGCCTCTCATGTGCCCCCAACTGAGGACCAAGCCTGCAACCCAGGCATGTGCCCTGACTGGGAATCAAGCCAGCTACCTTTCGGTTTGCAAATGGACATTCAATCCATTGAGCTACATTTAAACAACAGATCTGATCGTTCCTCACAGCCAGAGCCCCAGGTCCTCCCGAGTCAAATAAGCTGCTTTTAGGAAATGCCAAGTTTTATCCCAAATCCGAATGAATTTCAGGAATGCAAGACAAAAAGGGCCACCGGGGCTCTTTCCCCTGTGCGAAAGTCCACCAGGATGGACTCTTGCAAACAATTCTAGTGCATGGTAACACCAGCAGGGCAATGCACGTTCTCCAGGTCCCATCTCTGCATAAACCATGAACAGGAAGCTCAGCAACATATGTGTCGTTCTTGAATCAGGCTCTACAGAAGGCCAAGTAAGAGAGTCCCGCACAGGACACCTCAGAAGAAAAGTCAGATGGATTCCATACGCGCACATTCAGGGAATAAGCATGGTGTGAAGACCACATGAAAGGGGGTCCTCCACTGGGTACCTAAGGGAAAGGGATGGAAGTGGCCAGCCGAGGTGCACTCCAGGGATCATAGGCAAGAGAAGGTGTGGAGGGAGAGCGTCCATTGCAGGAGTGACTCCTAAGGTTTAAGAAAGGGAAGGTTCCTGCCTGTTCACACTCAGGAATCAGACCCAAGAGAAGGCCAAGGGAAAGGAATTCTCTACTGGGTTCCTAAAAGGAAAGGGATGGGGAGCATTGGCACATTTAAGAAGTCAGGACGGGGAGGTGACCCCTGCCAGATAAGCGTGGGAAGAAGAGAAGGCATGAGGGCAGGTGTTCTCAGGTGCAGCTGTTATACCTTGATGAAGAAAACGAGTCTGGATGTCACAAAGGAACAAAGGGAATCTCGGCTCAGCTCTTTTGTTTCTTTCCTCCACTTTGATTGTGCATGAGGACAGTGAATGTCGGAGCCACTGCTCCCTTACTGTTTTGATTTATGAGACTTCGCATCATTGAAAGTGAGGAGATACTTTTTCTTATACATCTTTGATATAATAACCCAGAGTCAAAACATTCCAGGAGGCAGTGCATTGATAACACATATCCCAGGGGTGGAAAATAAATCACAATGGAGAGATCAGCCTCTGACTGCAAAGGCAGGTCTGTTAGGATGCAGTTCTCCATGGAGCCTTTGTGCTTCTGTACATTGTGCGAACAGAGATTTTAAGTGCCTTTTAATTTTTTAAAAAATAGCATGCAAGAACCATGGACATGGACGACAAATGGAATTGACTTTGTGGGGGGAATGGGTGGGGGGGAGGGGGACACAGGGAAGGAAAAAGGGGATGGATGTAATACAACAATAAAATTAAATTAAAAGAAAAAAAAAATAGATGGTCTTTTCAAGGATGTTTGTATAATGAATGAGCCGGGAAGATGAAAAGGTATCTATCTCTGGAACAAAGCGCAAGTTCACTTACTGTCCAGTATAATAAACAGTACTATCTTCCTCCGGATCAAAGAAAAGGCAGGCTTACTGCCCTTAATAAAAGGATTGAGATTCTCCAATCTCAGCACTGCTCTTCTGAAATGCAACCCGCTGCGCACACATCCACCTGGGCCCATCTATTGTCCCTCTGGAACGTGCAGCAGAGGGACCTGAGACAAATACTCTGATGCTCATGCTGCTTGCTGTGCTGTAATAATTTCATTCATCTCTGACACAGGAGTCTCATATTTTCTGACAGTATCTTTGAAGCAGACTAACTTACTAGCCTGCAAGTGTTATTAATTCGGAGACCTGTCACCGGTCTTGAAATAGACTAGGTAGGGACCCAAGCCCCAGGTTCAAATACAAGCATATTAGTGATCTAGAGTTTTTACCTTAGGGTACTTTGCTGTGGTTTATAAAAGTTGATTACTCACCAAAAGCTCAACACCTATATGTTATATATGATTCCATTAGAGATTTACTTATGACAATATTGATTGCTTACCTGAACTAAATCATGAAGCCAAGAATAAAAGGCAAGCTGTGAATCATGTAACAAATTTACTGATTAAAACTAGCTTCATTTGAAGTCTATAATATGTTCATATTAAATGCTAGAAATACATAATTTGAGGGGACAAATAAAAGGGTAACGGAGGAAGTTCAGTGTCCATAAACTTTGTGCATATTTAATTTAGGCAAATGCAATTTTATCTTTTTTTATGAGAGTGATGATGACAACGAGAAAGAGAATGAGAGAAGGGAGGGAGAGAAGGAGGTAGGGGGAAGAGAGAATGTAACCTTCAAATGACAAAAATCCTACTTTCGCCTAACATGACAGAAATAGGACACCCTCACTTCCTACCCTCAATATGAAGCACCTAAGCTCCCAACATTCCTTTCTTCATTTTTTCTGTGATACTTATTCTCCTTCTTGTTTAGTCACAATCCTTTTGTTTTGAGGATCGGTAATCTTTTTTTTTTTACTTTATTAAAATAGTGGGCTTACTTCACATGTATACTTTAGTCTCCCCACTTTTTCCATTTGTCCGACTATCCACTATTACTATGTCTTATTATTCCATACATACTTAAAACCAAGCAAAGGGTGGCATTTCCATTTTTCAAAACTAAATTGGCATTTTGGACTACACATTCTTGGCAATGGAACCTGGAAACCATTTCTCAGACATGGAGGGAGAGTTCTCACTCTGCATTATAAAAAGGGTAGCCAGATAGCAACTGTTACACAAATGAAATAAGACGGAAAATTTCAACAAACTATGTAAACTATTTTCAAGAGCCTTCCTTCACTGCCAAGGATCTTGAATAGCCTCCTGGTCAGTCACCCGGAAGCAATTCTTCACAGAATTGATGAATTTGGCTTCCACTTTGGGAAGTGAAGCATCTTTTTCTATATTTGCTTGCATTTTTGCTTTTATGTCTTCTACAGAACTAAGTCCTTTTGGTGTTTTAGGGAGTGTTTTCCTGTTTCTTGAAGGATGCTTGACCTTTTGATCTTGGTGTTGATGGTTGAGTCTTCTCCATTCTGGTCTGACTTTTGTGCATTTTTGGCTGGAGTATCTCATATAGATTTCTTGACTGGAGCTTTTTCTTCAGCTTCCTCATCCTCATCATTTTCTTCATCTTCACTGGCAAGTTTTAACTTTGCAGCAGAACCTTGCTGCTGCCTCCAGAGGAAGAACACTTCCCAGACATAGGAGTTTCATGTCCTCCTCTTCATTTTCCTCCACAGCTACTCAGAGCTGTCTACTAATATACACAGGCCCAGAACCACACCTCAACCTAAGACCACAGGTGGTGTTATTTCAAAGCCCCCAAGGGAAACCGTTGGTTGTACAGACATTTTTCAAAGTGGCCAGTGTGCCTTTCATTGAACTGCCTTCACAATTCATTGCCTCTGCTTCAACAATGCGCAGTTCATCCTTTGTAAAGATAACAGGTGCGCATTTCCATCATTACCCAGGTTAAAGTGATCATGTTTGTCAGCTTTGAGTTCACAACCAAAGGGATAGTTCTGGGGCACTGGAGGGCTCATGTTCATGTTCATCAAATGTTCCACGGGGTGGTAGCACACACACAGGTGGGAGAGAAGGTGGATGAAGATAAATGACTTCTGTCCAGCAGAAAAGACATGCGGGATGGAATCACAGCAGGGACTGATGATCTGTAATCTTCAAATGATACGGTTAATCACCTTGAATACCCATTATAGGAACTAGCATGTGAACAAGAAGATAGGAGACATAAAAAGCAAGCAGAAAAAAATGCTTAAGACTTAATGTCTTGATTTTTACAGGTGGTCACAATGCAGGTGTAACTTCCTGTTTTTGTTACCCAGTCAATTTTTCTTTTGCTCACAGCTGATCATGGTGGTTTTCCCTTCCCAAAAGATATGTGTCCTTGAAGATCCTGCCTGCCTTGGGTTGTGATATACAAGTATATTCCATCCATTTTTAACACTAGCACAGAAGTCATCCAAAAAAATCACTTCAATTCCATACTCAACACACATCTACCTTGACCCCTTGCCTTCTCTTAATAATCAGGATCAATTAGCACAGAAAATAGAGTAACATTTTGCCTGTTCATTAACTGGTATGCTGAATCCTAAATGGGTCATTTGGCAGTTTGGTTTTTGCATTATTGGGAGGATTGTTGCAGCTCTGGTGGAACTAATATTCTAAAGCAGCAGAGCTCTCAATGGTGTGAAGGACTAATTATAATCAATCTGCCACCTGGTAAATCATTTCCCTCTTCCTCGCAATGGTGCCATCTTGAGTTCCTGGCATTTGTCCTTGCCATTGGCAGATTGGTCACTCAGCAGTGGGAGTAGAGAATCAGTCAGAAAACTAAGGGACAGTGACGTACCTAACATAACACAAGTGGAAAATCAGGGCAAGCCCTTCTCAAACTTAGGGATTCTTTAACCTCTATTCCTGCTCATATTATCTATATAGTTTTGTCATCATTGGGGGAAAATCTGCAAATAAGTCTCTGCATTATCTTTCTCATTCATACCTCATTGGCTTCCAAGCAATTTGGAGACAAAATTCTCTAAGATTTAAGCAGCCTGAGTATTCTATACCATCTCAATGGCTAGGTCACATGCTTTCTTCTGACTTTCTCATACTGACAGCTGCAAACTTGTCTCAAAATACAAAACTTACAATTTGTCTGAAAATATTTTTCAGTTTCAATGGGTGGCAATATTGATATTGCTCAAATAATTTAACAAATAATAATAAGCAATTCCAAGGCATTTAAACCACTGTAAGTTCTTTACATAAAATGAGTCCTTTAATCCTCATAACACCTTCAGGAAGCAGGTAGTACATCTACTCACTTTACAGATGTGGAAACTAAGGCAAGTGGTTGAAGTTACTATCGGAGGTCACACAATTCCACTCTGGTGGAGTAGGAATTCAAACTCATGCATTTTCATTTCAAAGTGCATGCTTCTATTCTCTTAGCTGCCTCACATTCAGCCCTCCATGGCACTTTTTTTCTAACCTCATATTAAAGTTTCATAATCTACCTCCTTTAGTTTGCTGTTGAATCTCTCTAGGAGAAAAATCTGTACATAGGCTAAAAACTGTCATGCTTAAAATATGAGTTAGGATAAAGTCATATTTTGTTATCTTCATGCTCATTTAAGTCTTAATACAAAATTTTATTTATTTAAAGATTTTATGTATTTTTAGAGAGAGGGGAAGGGGAAGAGGCAGAGAGGGAGAGAGACATCAATGTATGGTTGCCTTTCACCTGCTTCCAGCTATGGACCTGGCTGGAGACCTGGCTTGCAACCTGGGTATGTTGCCCTGGCTGGGAATCAAATTTTAAAATTTAGGCACTGATAGACTTTTTTGATCATCCTTAGACCTTCTAAAGGAAAAGACCCTCTAATTTTACTTTGGCAATGTTTAAGTTCCTTATCAATTGAACAGATAAAGCCTTGAATAATATATGCCCAAAGGCTTTGATTTATCTAGAGATTTTCCTGTGTCCACTATTCCCTCAGTTAAAAAAAAAAACAAAACTCCACCGTTGTGCTATGTTATGGTAAGTGAAGATTTACAACTTTCTGACTAAACTATGAGTGGATAACTACACAGGTTTGAGAAAATTAAATTAGGGAAGATGGAATAAAAGCATTGCAACTGATCACACAAGTGAGTCCTGATTAGTATGAATGTGTATTGGTCCCAAGTACTGGCTCAACTTGGTATATTAAATTGGAGGTAGAATTGATAAAAGAGAAACCAAAAGAGTATTTACCAAAAGTATGGGATAACTACTGACTCTCTGGCTGCTACTTTGGAGTCATTTAGGCTTTCAAATGAATCTGTGGAACATTGAAACATGGAGAAAAGACACGAGAAGTACATCTCTACTTTCATCATGACATTCCATCTATACCTCCAGGTATTTACAAACGACATAAAGACCATGCCAGCAATATTAATTGAGGACATTCCTCTAAAATTGCTGATAGTGTCTGTACCTGTGGATGGTCTGAGGGATACAGTATTGGCAATGTAGATAGATCCATATTTTAAGAACAAAATCTAAATGATACTTAATGTGTCAAACTGCATTACCCTGGGGTGTTTTTACAAATTCATAACCACAGATCAAGCCTTCCTCTCCTCTGAGACAAGCCAAGAATAGTATCTCTTTGGTGAACAAAATAGCTGCGCTAGCTCTTTAAATAACAATATAATTAGCATAAAGAACCGTAAAGGAGGAAAATGGTCACAGACAACAAGCCATTTATAAACACTTAATATTCAAAGGAAGAATGTTAGCATTTTATCATGGAAATATTCACACTTTCGAATGACATTTAAAATTATTACTGAGAAAGAAGAAAGTGTGACTAATGTGTATAAAAGAAAAAAATACCATTCCCACGGTCAAAAAGAACATTCACAAGGACAGACGGCATAAACCTGGACAGCCAATGCAAGCCTTCCCAACCACCCAATGTGAAATATTCACCCAAGATACTGATTTGATCTAGGGCTGATCCTTTGATCTACATAGAATGCAATTCTCTCTTCTTTCATTTGCCCATCTCTTTCCTCATCTTGTCTAACTTTAATTTTCTGCTTTTCTTCCACCTCTTGTGGGTTGAATTGTGTCTCCCCAAAACATATAACCTAACTATATCCTGCCCACCAATACTGGACACTGTGACCTTATTGAAAATAGACCTTTCCAGTTATAACTGAATGAAGACGAGGTTACACTGGATTAGAGTGATCCTTAAATCCTTATTTCCTTATCCTGGTGTCCTTTTAAGAAGGAATAGTCATAAAAAAAGGCCATATAAAGATTAAGGCAGAAGCTAGAGTCATGAACCTTAAAATCTATTGTCTTAAGTCTACAGGATTTTATCAGTATTAATAAAGCCACTCCAACATTCTTTTGGCAACTGTTCATATATTTTTTATTCATTTTTAAAAATCATTTTACTTTCAACCAAGTTGTTTCTCTGAATCTAAAGTAAGTGTCTTAGAGATCCCAGCCCACAGTGGGGCATGGACAAGGCTCAGGAAGGGCACCAGCAAGAAAATGTCCTTAAAGCAAAATCAGCGTGCTTTCACAGATGGAGGTGTGGGTGAACATGCTTTGCCTCCATACACAGCTACAGCAAAAAGTACAACTAGGCTACAAAACGAATGTCTCCCAGATTTGTCAGGAAAGCAAGTGTATGGAAGTCTCACAACCAAGGGTTTAAAGAAGCCACATTCGTCCAGATGGGGTAAGAAGGGTGGAGATACAGAGAGGCATGGAGAGGCAGCAGAATGGGCAGGCCCACATCACGTGTGGTGGATAAAATTCAGGAGGGCTGCCTTGGGAATGAGTGATGCCAGCCCTGGATCAGACCACCTAGCCCAGGGTTCCAGCGCCAGGAACAGTAAGTCCCCCTAACTTCTGGCTGTAAAAACCAGTGGGAGGAACTGCAGGTTTCTCAGACATCTTTTAAAGGGTCTGCAAAGGCCAAGGTTTCAGGACTTACTCAGATCCACCCCTTCTGGGATTCAGCATCAGGGTAACAGCTGGAAGGGCACAAGTGGCATACAGGAGAAGGGGAGAAAGTGGGGTGACAGACAACAGGGTGAGTGCTGGGAATTGCCTTCTTCCCAGGCAGTCACCAGAGGCCTGGAGCAGCACTGTCCCTTGTCCGAGCCCTCCCCCAGAGTCACAAAGCAGTGAAGCAGGTTCCCCCTCCTGGTAACTACCTAAGGCTTCATCTCAGTAATTTACAGACACCTTTTGTACAATAGGCCACATTACTAAGAGCTGTCAAAGCAGCTCTATATAATACACAGAAACAAACAGGGAAGCTGCCAAATTGAGGAGACAAAGAAATATGGCCCAAATCAAACAACACAACTCCAGGAAAAGAACTAAATGAAATGGAGATAAGCAACCTATCAGATGCAGAGTTCAAAACACTGGTTATCGGGGCGCTCCACAGAAATCAGTGGGCACTGCAGCAGCCTAAAGATGACCCAGACAGAAATGAAGGTTGCATTAAGTGAAATGAAGAAAATCTACAGGGAACCAACAATGGAGGGGATGAAGCTGATAAATCAACAATGTGGAACATAAGAAAAAAGCATTCATTCACAGCAGCAAGAAGAAAAAAATTCGGACAGAATAAGGAGCCTCTGGGACATCTTCAAATGCACCAACATCTGAATCATAAGGGTGCCAGAAGGAGAAGAGGAAGAGCAAGAAATTGAAAACTTATTTGCTCTAATTCCGTAAAATAAATCATTGGCATCTTGATAAGAATTGCACTTAATCTATAGATTGCTTTCAATAGTATGGACATTTTAATGTTGTTAATTTTTCCTATCCATGAACATGATATATATATACCATGATATAAGTGGAAGTGAGTACTTCCACTTACTTGTATCTTCTTCAGTTCCTTTCTTCAGTGTCTTATAATTCTCCAGGTACAGGTCTTTTATATCTTTGGTTAGGCTTATTCCTATTTTATTCTGTTTGAAGCAATTGTGAATGGAATTGTTTTCTTAATTTCCCCATTAGTTCATTACTGGCACATAAAAATGCAGCTGATTTCTGGACATTAATTTTGTACCTGGCTACTTTGCTGAATTCATTTATCAGCTCTAGTGCTTTCTTAGTGGAATCTTTAGGGTTCTCTATACTCAGTATCATGTCATCTGCAAATATAGTTTTAGTTCTTCCTTTATAATTTGGATGTCTTTTATTTCTTCTTGTTGGACTGCTATGGCTAAGATTTCCAGTACTATGTTGAATAAGAGAGGTGAAAGAGGGATATCCCTGACTTGTTTCCAATCTTAGGGAGAACACTTGTAGTTTTTGTCCATTAGGTATGATGCTGGCAGAAGGTTTGCCATATATGACCTGACCTTTATTATGATCAAGTATGTTCCCTCCAATCCCACTTTGCTGAGAGTTTTTATCATAAATGGATATTGGATTTTACCAAATGCTTTTTCTGTATGTATTGAGATGACCACTGGTTTTTATCCTTCATTTTGTTTATGTGGTGAGTCACACTTACTGATATGTGAATGTTGTACCATCCTTGCATCCCTGAAATAAATCCCACTTGATCATGGTATATGATCTTTTTGATGCACTACTGTATTCAGTTTGCTAATATTTTGTTGAGGATTTTAGCATGTATGTTCATCAGGGATATTGGTCTGTAATTTACACATTGGAATTCTACTAGGCCATGAAGAAGAAGAAAATTTTTACCCTTTGCAAGAGCATGGATGGACCTGGAGAACATTAAGCTAAGTGAAATAAGCCAGTCAGAGAAAAACAAGTATCATATGATTTCACTCATATGTGGAATCTAATGAATAAACTCAACTAACAAGCAAAACAGACTCATAGATGGAGAGCAGATGACAGCTAGTCAGGGTGTGGGGGAATGGAAGGATTGAGCTGAAAGGAAAAAGAACTCATGGACATGGACAACAGTGTGATGATTCTGGGGTGGGGGTAAGTATAAGGGAACTAAATGGTAATGGAAAAAAATCAAATTAAATTAAAAACTTATTTGAAAAGAAATGAAAGGAAATTTCATTAATTTGGCAAAGGAAAGAGGCCTACAAGCCCAGGAAGAACAGAGAGTCCCAAACAAGTTGGACCCAAAGATGACCACACCAAGACACATTGTAATTAAAATACCAAGTGTTGCCCTGGCTGGTAGCACAGTGAATAAGGCGGCAGCCTGTGAACCCAAAGGTCACTGGTTTGATTCCTAGCCAGGGCACATAACCAGGTTGCAAGCCAGGTTTCCAGCCAGGTCCATAGTTGGAGGCAAGTGAAAAGCAACCATACATTGATGTCTCTCTCCCTCTTTCTCTCCCTTCCCCTCCCTCTGAAAATTAAAAAAAAAAAAGCCAAGTGTTAAAGAGAGAATCTTAAAAGCAGCAAGAGAAAAGCAGAGATTTACCTACAAAGAAGTTCCCCTATGACTGATTCCTCAAAAGAAACTTTGCAGGCTAGGTTAAGACTGGCTAAAAGTATTTCAAGTACTGAAAAGCAAGGACCTACAGCCAAGATTACCCTATCCAGCAAAGGTATCATTTAGAATGGAAGAGCAGATAAAGTGTACCTTTCTCAGACAAGGTAAAGCTAAAGGAGTTCATCATCACCAAGCCACTATTACATGAAATGTTAGAGGGACTTATTAAAGAAAAAGATGATCAAAACCAGGAATATTAAAAAAGGCAAAAAAATTCGCAACTATCAACAACTGAATCTAACAAACAAAGCAAACAGCCAGAATAGGAACAGAATCATAGATATGGAGATCATTTGGAGGGTTATCATCTGGGAGGGGGAAGGGGGAGAATGGGGAAAAAGATGCAGGGATTAAGAATAACTGTAGGTACAAAATAGACAGGGGGAAGTTAACAGCAGTAAATGGAGAAGGCAAAGAAGTTATAATCACAACCCATGGACGTGAACTAACGGGCAGGGGGTAGGGTTGCTGGAGGAAATGGGGGTACTGGGTGGAGGGGAACAAAGGGGGAAAATTTGCCCAACTGTAATAGTAAAATCAAAATGTATTTAATAAATCAGAAAAAAATTTAAAAGTAGGTTCTTATGGATAACATAGTTGGATCATATTTTGTGTTTTTTAAAAAAATTTATCAATTATGCTATCTCTGCCTTTCATTGGAGTGTTTTATAAGTTTTCATTTACTGTAGCTACAAGCAAGGTAGGATTCATACCTGCCAACTTACTATTTCTTTTCTACTTACATTTAACTTTTATTCCTCTGTTTTTCCATTATTGCTTTCCTTTTTGTTACATTGCGTACTATTTTAATTCCCTTGGTTGTTTACCTTAAATTATTATTGAATTATATTATTGGTTGCCCTGGTGGTTCCAGTTAGAATATAAACTATCCAGTTTGGATTAATATTACCTTAATTCCAATAGCATACAGAATATCTGAGCATACAGCATATCTGATCAAATATAGCTACGCCCTGGCCTTTATACTGTTACTATCATTCCAATTACCTTTTTGTACATTGTAAACCCATCAAAACAATCTATACCTATAATGCTTTTACGAAAGAATGTTGCTGTCCCACTCATCACTGGAAGAAGCAAACAATAACCATTGTCATCATCTCTTTTCAATATACTAGAGGTGCTATCAGATACAAAAAGGGAAGTAGTATTATCTATCTGCATATGGTGCAACTGCAGAGTTAAAGAATTATGATAGAAAAATGATTTGAATTAAGTGATAAATTCAGCAAAGTCCCAAGGTATGTGGTAAATTTAAAAACTCAAAGTGTATTATTATGAACCATCAAGCCAAAATCAGAATATAATAGCTTCAAAAATACTTCAAAAATACAAAAAATCTAACAAAATATAAGCAAGAGATATAACATGATAATGGATAGGAAGATTTAATACAATACTGCTAAGATGTCTATCCTCCATAAACCTACCTACAGGTTCTACAACCACCATAATGAAAATATCAACAATGTATTTTGTAGAAATGTACAGGCTTCTTCTAAATGTATGTGGAATTGTAAAGATCTAGAAGAGCTAATACAATTACACAAAAATGAATGAAGTCAATTTATATGATCTAAGACCTAGTATAAATCTACAATAACAAGGCAGTATAATATTGACATAAAATTGACACATAAATCAGTACAACAGAATACACATCCGAGGGATGTGTATACATAACTAGCTAATTTTCAACCAACATGTCAACCTATTTCAATGGGAAAAGGATAGTCTTTTTGAAAAATGGTGCTAGAAGAGCTGGATACCTGGAAGGGGAAAATTTTAACTATACAAAAAAAAATTCATCAGAGATCAGGCCTAAACATAAAAGCTTAAACTAATGTTTTTCGAAAAATAGAGAAGAGAAACACCTGATTTTGAGACATCTATGTGACCTTAAGATCTGAGAGGGGACCCTCCTAAAAAAATCAATTATCTTCTGGAGGGAAGGCCCCTTGTAATATATAAGAGGCTTCCCCTGTGAGGTGAGTGTTCTAGGAACCTATCTATGTCAGTGTACCAGCTGGTGGTGGTGTGAGAGGCTGCATTCGGTTTCAGTGAATTTTTTTTACAAACTCTTTCAACATGTTTGTCCACTTCATGATGGGTGATTTATGAGCACATCTGCCCACACCATGCTGAATGTTCAGCTTATTTATTTATTTATTTAGAGAGAGAGAGAGGAGAAGGGAGGGAGAGAAACATCAACATGTGGCTGCCTCCTGAACACCCACATCTGGGGACTTGGCCTACATCCTAGGCATGTGCCCTAACTGGGGCTTGAACCAGCAACCTCTTGATTTGCAGGTTGGCACTCAATCCACTGAGCCACACCAGCCAGGGCTTCAGCTATTTCTGACCATAACAGGCATGACCTCCTTGACTTACCTTCCCTATTCACCCCATTTTACCTCAATTTTTTTTGGTTTCCTTGGATGAAAAATGTCTTCAAAGGGAAACAGAAGAGATCAAACAAACAAAAAAGGCAGAAACACTAAAAGGCACCAATATTAACGAGTTCAGAAACTGTCTTGAGAAGTGGGAAAAAAATGTCTTAATAGGAGTATTGCATCAAATGGGGAATACTTTGAAAGTGGCTGGAGTTGAAGCATGTAAGAACAAACATTTTTTAATAAATAAATTCCATTTGGGGGGGTATCCCCCTTGTATCTATATAGGACACAAAACCACAAACCATTAAGAAAACTAAGCTGCATCAAAATCAAAAACTTATGTTCATTAATGAGAAGTATTAAGAAAACTAATAGGCAAATCTGTATACGAGGGTAGAATATTTCCACACACCCTTTTGACAAAGGACTAATATCCTGAAAATAAATTATTATCTGTATTATCAACACATATGCATAATAAACATATGTGTGCATTTTACAATTCAATCATGAGATGACAGGACATAAAAATTGGGAGAAAACTTGAAGGGATGCTTGAAAAAAAAGAACATAAAGGAAAGACCAAAATGCACATGTGAAGAAGATCAACAGTATTAGTCATTAAGGAAATGCAAATGAAAACCGCTATCATACCAGTAGTATCTCCCAGAGGATGAAGCATTAGTGTGGATGTGGAACAAGTGGGAACTCTCATACTTTGCTAGAGTTATGCCCTTTTGGGATAACAGGTCAGCAATTTCTTATAACACCAAAAATATGTAACCAGAAGACCTAGCCATCCCACTTCCAGTTGTTTATCCACGAAAAATGAAAGCACATGTCCAAATAAAATCTTCAACATAAATATTCTCAGCGACTCTGTTCTTGCTATCCAAGATCTGGAAACAATCCATGTATCAATCAACAGGTAACTGGATAAGCAGACGATGTTATATTCCCCTAATAAAAAACTACTCGGCAATAAAAAGAAATGAACTACTGGTATAAACAAAAACAGGTCTATCAAAAGAAGCCAGACTCAGACACCATCCCTCCAAAAAAGAAATCAGAGCAGGTATTTTTTGGGTCAGGAGGTGGGAAGGACTGACTACATGGAACACGGGTAAACTTTCTGATCAAAGTGCTGGCCAAGCCCTGGCTGATGGATTGAGCACCAGCCTGAGAATCCAAAGGTCGCCGGTTCGATTCCCAGCCAGGGCACATGCCTCGGTTGTGGGCAGGTCCGAAGCTGGGAGTCAGTGGGAAGCAACCACACATTGATGCTTCCCTTGCACGTTTCTCTCCCCCTCTTCCTCTTTCTGTTTCCCTCTCTAAAATTTTAAAATCTTCTAAAAACTAAAAAATAAAAAATTAAGTGCTGGTCAAAATGGTAAATAAATCTTTTGAAACTCAAACTGCACCTTTAACATGGCTGCAGTTTAATATCTGAATTTTTTTAAAAGATTTTATTATTTCCAGAGAGAGAGGAAGAGAGAGAAACACCAATGTATGGTTGCCTTTCACCTGCCTCCAGCTACGGACTTGCCTGGAGACCTGGCTTGCAACCTGGTTATGTGCCCTGATTGGGTATATCTGAATTTTTAATAAAGCTTATTTTGTGAAATAATATAATTGAAGAAGAACATAGAAAAAAAGAGTGTAACCAGTCAGGTACAATAATATTTATTTCAGTATCACTTTCAAAAGCAAAAATGTTTGAAAATAGAGGTGTGTTCTATTAGTTTGCTACGGCTGCTGTAACTAAGTCCTACAAACTCAGTGGCTCAAACAAACAGAAATTGATGGTCTCACGGTTCCCAATGCGATGCTAGGAGTCTGAGATCCTGGTGCCAGCATCCACCTCCTAGCTTCTGCTGGTTCCCTGGTTTGTGGCAGCAGAACTGCAAACGCCCCATAGGATTCTCCCTGTGTGCATGCTCGTCTGTCTTCACATGGTTTTCTTCTAATAAGGACACCTGCCACATTGGATGAGGGACCCACCTGACTCCAAGATGGCCTCATTGTAACTCATCAGATCTGCAATAACCCCATCTCCAAATAAGGTGGTGGGCATTAGAATGTCCAAATAGGAACTTATGGTCCAGGACACTATTCAGCCCATAATGCTTTTTTTAAGATGGTGCTGCACCTATAAAGCAGAATAGTATTTTAGCTTTTATAAATCATATTCCTCATAATTAATGCTATTGTAAAATACACTGTTAACTGAGTAAAATCAACTTAATGTGTGCATGCACTCATTTATAGAGATAGATGTATAATTATTTTATAAGTACAATCCTGTGCATAAGATAGTCCCATTAATACTTTGTTATTTTTGTGGTGGTACAATTAGAAATTCTTGGATGGCATGCTAATTAGATCCCAGGAATGGCTTTCATTTTGAGTCCTCTTCTTCATTTACCATAGCCTCACATGGAATAACAAAAGCTAATTATTTTAGATGACAATTGGAAACTCTACTACTGAGCAGACATAGTCTTATTGATACAATAAGCTTATTCTATCATTTACAAGATGTTTCTCCAAATGCCTCTGGTTGTTAGGAGCATAACAAAAACATTTGGTTTCAGATAGAGCACATCAACTGATGGATGATGGGTATCCTGTAAACCAGTTGTCCAATTCCCTTGAAAACCAATTTAAACTTCTATAGCGTTTTTTTATTTGTAATATTTCCACACGGATGACAGAGTAGCCAAGTTTGACAGGAAAGAAGCAACCGAGACAGAAAACATGGGAGAGTAAGACTCTCTGAGCATAACAACAGCAATGATTTTGATCCTAAATATACTTTAGACATTTCACATTCATATTTTGAACTATGTGAGGAAAACTAAAAAAGAAAAAAAATGAAAACTCTAGGGTGTGATTATATGTGCTGAAAAGAAAATAAATCTCATTATTTTTTAACACGTAGAGAGCTCTAGGTATATTCTGAGTGAAGAATGGGGTAAGCTACTTCAGTTACCCCAACAAACTGAGAACAGACCAGCCTAAAAGAGACTCACAGATTCAATGCAGTTCCTATGAATATCCCAATGGCCCTTCTCCCAGAAACAGAAACCAAAAATTCCAGACATTGTATGGAACCACAACAGACCCCAAATAGGCAACCAATCTTTAAAAAGATGAATCAAGCTCAAAGCATCCCATTCCTGATTTCTGTGTATATTGCAAAGCTACAGTAATAAAACCAGTATGGTACTGACATAAAGACAGATCCATAGAGCCCTGGCCAGTGTGGCTGGAGCAGTGTCCCATAAGTTAAAAGGCCACAGGTTTTATTCCCAATCATGTCATATGCCTGGATTAAAAATTTGGTCCCTAGTTCCAGATCGGACACATGCAAGAGGCAACCAATCTGTGGTTCTCTCTCACATCAATGTTGCCTCTCCTTCCCTCCCTCCTTCTCTTTAAAATCAATAAGCATGTTATCTTAACTTAGGTTAAGATAACAGCAACAGCAATCGCAACAAAGAGAGATACGTAAACCAGTGGAACAGAATAGACAGTCCAGGAATGAACCCATGCAAATATAATCAAATGATCTTTGAAAAGTGTGCCCAAAATACATACTGGGCCAAGGCTAATGTGTTCAACAAACACTAGTGGGAAAATTGGATATTCACATACAAATGAATAAAGCTGGATCCTTAGCTTATATCATACACAAAAATCAACTCAAAACAGATTAATGATTTCAATGTAAGATGTGAAACGAGAACGCTAAGAAAAACACAGACAAAAATATTCATGACATTGACCTTCACACCAATGCCATGGGTAGGACACTAAAAGCACAGGCAGCAAAAGCAGAAACAGACAAGTCAGACTACGTAGAATAAAATATCTTCTGTTTATCAAGTGAAACAATAAAAAGGCAATTCATGAAATTGGAGAAAATATTTTTAAACATACCTGAAAAATGGTTAATTACCAAAATATAAAAGGAACTCAATACCAAAATCTAGTAAAGCAATTTTAAAAAATGGCGAGAGGACCTGAATACACATTTCTCCAAAGATAACATACAAATGGCCAACCCATGCCCCACATATGAAAAGATGCTTGACTTATCTAGGATCATGGAAGTGCAAATGATATAATCTTACACATGTAAAGATGGGTATTAAAAAAAAAAAAAAGCGGACCACAAATGTTGGCAAGGTTGTGCATAAATTAGAACCCTTTTACACTGTTGATGGGAATGCAAAATTGGGCAGTTAACTATTAAAAAAAATAGTATGGAGGGTTCTCAAATGTTAAAAGTAGAACAATCACAACACCCACCACCTTACTTCTGGGTATTTATTCATTAAAAAATTGAAATCAGAGTCTCAGAGGGATTAACCCTCCCCATGTCTATTGTAGTATTCCTCACAATTCTTCCAAAATTTGGGAACAACCTCAATATCCATCCAGATTCAGGAATAAAGGAAATGTGGTACATTCATACAATAGATTATCATCAGCCTTAAAAAAACAAAAGGGAATTCTGCCATTTGTGACAACATGGATGAATCTTGGGGAGGGACATTACGCTAACTGAAATTAGCCAGAGACAGGGCACATACTGCATGATTCCATCTAAGTATCAAAAGTTGCCAACGTATAGAAGTCGACAACAGAACTGTGGCTTTCAGGGGCTGAAAGGAGCAGTCAATAGGGTGCTGATAATAAAGTTATACAGTTTCAGTCATATAAGATAATTTGTAGAAGTCTGCTGTACAATATTGTGCCTACAGATTACAGTACTGTATTGAACAGTTTTAAGTGTTCAGTTCTTATGTTAAATAGTATTTTCTAACCACAAGAAAACTAATAGCAGTTTAGACAAGAACCTAGTATAAAGGAACCATGGACATGGACAACAGGTGGGATTGACTTTGTGGGGAATGGGTGGGTGGGGAGGGGGACAGAGGGGAGCAAAAAGGGGATGGATGTAATACAACAACAATAAAATTAAAAAAGAAAAAAAAGACAACTAATAGGAATAAAAAAAACAAACAAAAAAAATACTTTGCTGGTGTACTGATCTTGCACTTCCAGCCTACAAAACTGAGAAAAATTAATTTCTGCTATGCATACCACGCACCCTGTGGTATATGATGACAGCTCGAATAGACTAACACATAAGCAAAGTCACAGCTGTGTTCCTCAAGTCACAAGGCCCACAGTCATCTGTCTTACTGCCTTTCAGAATCTTCTTAACACTTGGGTTAGATTCGGGACTTTTAGTTAGCAGGCTGAAGACCTAGGAGAAAAGAGGCTTTTCCATTTGTGGCTGGAATTGGAAGTCTCCTGCTCTGTCCTTTGAATGGAAACACTTGAAGGTCACCAGGCAGAAATCTGGGATGACTACATTATGTAACACAGTTTCAATTTATAAGGAGCAAATGAAACCGACTTCTATCAGATACATGTCAGGATTAGGAAAGTATTTTGTGACCCTCCTCTTTAGATCACTATACTTTCAGCATGAATGGGAATAAAATGTGCATCAGATTCAGCCCCCACATTACTGTTCTTCTTTCTTTGAATTTATTCTCTCAGTAATAAGAGTACACGCCGCCTAGAGACCCTGACCAGCTTAAACTAGACTTGCTGCTGCTTTGCTAGTTCCTGCATCCACAGAGACTTTAACTTGCTTTAAGGCACACATAAATATCTGTCTATAAATCTCTATAGCTGCATCTTTGCAAACTTTGTATTTGCTCCTTGCACAGCTTAATTCTAGACTGCTGCTGTTAATAACTGAAGGTATTAAATAATATATAATATATATTTTAAAGTTAAGTATCTTGTTTATCCACAAGACATTTTAAACCTGTAAATAACCAACCACTACGGGATGGAAGGTGCCACCTATGGATTGCTATAGGGAATTGACCCTTTTTCTCAGACCTAGATATAAATCTTCTGAACCCAGAGGTCCCAGCAACTTGACAGTTTCTTGGTGTGGGGTCGCGGGGCCTGCCTCCTGGTGGCTCACTGTATGTCAGAAAATGAACTCCTGGCTTCTCTGCTAAATTCAGCCATGGTTACATCTTTGCTATTGTTTTCACCTGCTTAGCCTAGTTAACTTCCCAGCAATTAATGGTGGCACTTCAGAGAAACTACTATAAATGCTTGACCCCAGGTCACATACTCTCTGTCCTTCATTAAGATCACTCACAGTGGCCAAAATTGCACTGGACTTTTGAAATTTTAACATTTTTGTGACCCAGTGTGGTTGACTTGCACAAAGACCTGACAAGGTTTGGATCTTACAAGTCCTTTAAAAAAATTGTCAGATGTGTGATAAACTCACTTACTTGCAGTTACAATTGTTGGTTTTTAAAATATATTATAGAAATTATTAGTTCCTCCTCTGCATCAAACAGGATACAGTTTTAAAAATACAAGTAAATAGCCCCAAGTCACCTATGCTTAATGTCAATAGTAATATCCGAACACCAATGTCGATTAAAATGAAAACCATGTAATACTATGTGTGAAACAGTATTTACATTTTGGAACTGTAATGGGAAATGAAAACGAACTCTCTTCCAGGTATACACACAAAACCGTTAATTAAAAACAAGTTGTTGTCCTGGCTGGTAGCACAGTGGATAAGGCGCTGGTCTGTGAACCCAAAGGTCACAGGTTCGATTACTCAGCCAGGGCACATAACCAGGTTGCAAACCAGGTCTCCAGTCAGGTCTGTGGCTGGAGGCAGGTGAAAGGCAACCATACATTGATATCTCTCTCCCTTTCTGCCTCTCTCCCTTCCCTTCTTTCTAAAAGTAATGAAATAAAATCTTACAAAAAAAAAAAAAAAGTTGTTAGCCCTGGCTAGTAGCACAGTGGATAAGGAGCAGCCTACAAACCCAAAGGTCACTGGTTCGATCCCCAGCCAGGGCACATAACCAGGTTGCAAGCCAGGTCTCCAGCCAGGTCCGTAGCTGGAGGCAGGTGAAAGGCAACCATACACTGATGTCTTTCTCCCTCTCTGTCTCTCTCCCTTTCCCTCTAAAAAAAAAAATAAAGCATTTAATGATCAGCAGCTTGCAGTCAACCAAGCCACGACTTTCCAAGCTCAGGAGAGTAGTTCCTCATTGACCGCGTTCCCTCACTTTAAGTGGTGTGTATTAGTCACCCTCCTAGGCCCAACTAGAAAGAGGCCAGGAGGCAACAAAATCCAGATTTCACTTGGAAGAAGGGGGACCTGATACTCAGAAAGGTAAGTGGCTTGTCCACGATCATAAAACCAGATGATATTGAGCTTAAATTTCTCACCTCCTGGCCTGTTACTTATAAATCTCAGGACTTGCTGGGTGAAATCTGACATGACGCTTGCAAACACGGAGGGCCAGGACGGACTGGAGGAAGACATCACTCCAGGTTGGCAGGTAGCAGGTTAGTAAGTAAGGGAACGTGCTTACCTAACTTGTCTCGGGCACGTCCACTGAGACCAGTAGAGCTCCACACCCGGGCACCCACCCACCAGAACCTTAATGTTTATATAGAGGCCTTAACTGGATTCAGCCACGTGTACCAACCAGCTGTGTTCAATAACACATTACCCTTCTGAGGCTGAATTCTTGAAGTGGTTTCTGGTGGTGGTGGAGGGAGGGCAGGGAGAGAGCTGGTTGCCCAGGTTCTGATCCAGGGTCAACCAGAGTTCATGTCTTCCTGTTGACTTCTTCCAACCCCAACCAACACTATTTTTATTACCTTAAAGACTTTCACGTTTTAGTGTTATATGGGTGGGACTGAGGAACTTGCCTTTCAAACAAGTCCCCGGATACCTGCTGATGCTGCTGGGCCCCAGGGGCCACTCCCTGAGAACCACAGCTCTGTGGCATATATTTATGTATTATTTTAACTTTAAAGCACTTTTTAAAACAAGTTTTACTTGGGAGAAATCTGGAAATGCACCAAAGTGGACAGAAGTGTATAAGGCGGCAATTTTCCACCTTTTTCATCTCATGACACACAAATTACTAAAATTCTGAGGCACCCCAAAATATGTTTTTTGCTGGTCTGACAAAAAATAGGTATAGTTTTGATTCATTCACACCAGATGGCTACTGCTGTGCTGGCTGTTGTCACTTTTTTATTTGACAATCTAAGGCAAAAAAGGGCAGTGTCCCTGACTAAATAGTCAGGTATTGCGTGTTTTAAACATTCATGCAGCACACGGATTGGAAAATCACTGGTCTAAGAGTCACAAACCTATCCAGCACCAACAACATTCCAACAAGCAATCTAAAAGCCTTCACCTGAATGCTCATTTATAGTGGCATGTCTAAATAGTTCTGTATAGTATACACTTATGCATATTCATATATATATATGTATTCATACATATGCATGTATGATTCAGGACTCAGAAAAAAATGTATAAAATACCTGTATGTGTCAAATAAAATGCCACTGACCATATTGTGAGAAATCTTTCCTTAAACTTTTTAACTTTTGCCTTGTTCTAACAGCTTCATCTTTGAGACAGAACTAACTGGCTTAGCCAGTGTCATCATGTGCCTCTCAGATGATGTGTGATGGGCACTGTGCTCTGAACATTTTGTGATTAACAAAGGACAAGAGCGAATGGTTGAACACTCTCTGAGGTAGCTGGGCCGTTACAGTGCTCACTGGTCTGTGGCTTTGATATGTGACTGGTTTCTACTCTTCAAATTTATTGAACTGGAATAACAGTAAATGGTTTTAGGGAATTTGTGAAAGAACAGCTGTTTGTCTAAGATCTGTAAAGAAATAGGAAAATATGTCATTTATGATCCATTTTTATGAGATATTATTGATACTAACATTGTGTAAGTTTGATACATTTATATAGTGCAAAATTCTTAACCGTAGCAGTATGTCACATAATTATCATTTTTTGTGTGTTGATAACAATTAAGATCTAGTCTCTTAGCAACGTTGAAGTTTATAATGCAGTTTTGTTGAGTATAATCACTATACTGTGCATTAGACCTTCAGAATTTGTCTCCTGGTTTCAAGTTTGTACCCTTAAACATCTCCCTAAGTTCCCCATCCCCCAGCCTCAGTTTAGGTAAACATCATTCTATTCTATTTTCATAAGTTCAGTTTGCTGTAGATTCCACATATCATAAGTGATCTACAGTATTTGCCTTTTTCTGACTTATCTCACTTAGCATGATGCCTTCAAGGGACATCATGGATATATCTTGAAGGCATTATGATACTCTTAATATGGAAAGTTTTTCTCACTTTAGATTGCTAATTCGTCTATAAAAAGGTGCTTAACATCATTAGTTATCAACACATGCAAATTCAAACCTCAATTCACTAGAATAATACCAGAACAATTCAAATTTTAAAAACTGACAATACCATGTTGGCAAGGATTAAAGAAAAAAATAACTAGGACGCTCACACAGTTGGCTGAAGGGTAACTGGTAAAGCCATACTAGAAAACTCTTTGACAGCAACTAGAAAAGCTAACAAACATACCTAGGATCCGGCAATTCCACTCCGGGCTATATACACTACAGAGATGGCTATACCCATGCACCAAATAACATGGACAAGAACATCTGGCAGCTTTGATACATGATGAGCTAAACCTGGGAACAGTGCACATGTCCATCACATTTAGATGTGTTATATTCATACAGTGGGTTATAACTCAGCAATAAGAAGAAACTACTGATATATGCAAATATGTGGATGTCACAAAATATGTGAAATAAAGTCAAATAGAACGAATTATGTGATTTTTTAAATATGAAAATCAAAACAGCCACCAATTATTTCATAATGACAGTGTTGGAAATCATAGTGACCTTACAGGGCATATTAACTAGGACATGGTACAGTGGAGTTTTCTTGAGACCTGAATACGTTCTGTATCTTGATCTGGCTACTGGTATCATAGGTGTTACATGTATAAAAAATCATTGAGCTTTATAATTGAAAATCACTTACTAAAATATTTTAATAGAAATAAGGTTATTATCTCCAGCGCTGTATAGAAAAGCCCTGTTGAAGTGACATGTTTCTGGACTAACTGATTTCCAAGCACCCAGCCTTGATCCCAGGGTGACCTTATTTCTGGGAAATAGAATTTCAATTCTGTGCTTAGGAGCCAGTGATGCAGAAATGTAGATTCTGTATCATTTCCTTTTGATTATGAAATGCCATACAGTCAGATAACTCATCATTTTCTATTCTCAAACACAGACGTTACTGACAGCCTGCTTACCCATGCATGTAGCCAGCACAAGTTACACAACTCATTGTAAGCTATTGTTGAAGTAACTACTAGGTGCATCTATTCTCAGAGGACTGCAGTATAAGTCTAAAAGAAGAGTTTGCTTAATATTAATCTTTCCTGACCTATAAAAATAAGTCTTATATCTTATTTCATAATTTTTTCATATCTTATTTTCAGACATTACATACATCGTTTCAAGGGCCGATAAAGAGCAGAGACCTGGAAACAAGGTACAGCCCCCATTTCCGAACCATGTCTAAATGGTACTGTTTTCTACCTGGGCAGAACTGTCCCAAAAGGCCCACAGGGCAGGAAGGTGCACAAGACACTGAGGAAATTCAGGCCACTAGGACATCTACTGAGGCATTAGGTTTTGCTTTCATTGACTGTGAGCAGCTGTCCCTGATACCAAGTCACACAGGGGATTAATTCCCCAGGGATGAAGCAGGAGTCACAGGTTTTGTTTTTCTTTGGAAACCTCAGAAAGCTTTCTCAGCACTGCTTTTCTGATCTTTGCAATGGAGCAAACCCCCATACCCAAGTGGTAATTCTCACTCCAGAGGACATGCTTGGATATCATTTTTCTCCTGGGGAGCGCCTGTTTCTTAAATGGTTACCTTGACATATTATTAGCTGTGTCACTGCTCTCAATTAAAATATCTTTTTACAAACCAGGTGCCACTCTCAGTATTGCAATGGCTGAAACGAAGTAAAATATGGAAGATTTTTCACATCGATGGTCCTGGTAGAGCCAGAAAATTAATTGGATTCCTTTTAGATGAATCTTTTATGGGTCAGCAGATTTATTCAGAGTTACTTAAAAAGCAGTTAACATTCCATTAGCAACAAACTGTGATCTGTGTCAGCAATAAGACACTCTTCAGTCATTTATTTTAGTGCAAGAAGTCACTTCAGAAAAATGCAATTACCGAGTATCTAAGAGGCAAATAAATACTGAGGCTTAAATGAGATCATTTTTTTTCTTACAGAATTATGCACATTATCTTTGATTCTTTGTTTCATTTAATCAAAACATTTGGCTGTTTTATTTTTTGTCAGTTCATAATCAGGAAAGAGAAAACCTTTTTTAAAAGAACACTAAAGCTAATGTGTTTTTTAAAAGTTCAGAGCAATTATTTCAGTTAACAAGTGCTTGGAGCCATTATACAGAGACGCTGGGAGATGCTCACTGGGATTTCCCAAGCTCATGCTGGGGGACAGGGACACTAGCGGACATACAGAGCAGCCTGACCTCAAATGCTGGGGAACCTCAGGGAGGCCCATGTTCAGAGGCTCATTCATGCACAGCACCCTTCACCTTGACTGCAAAGGGCTTGACCTCTGCACCTACACTTTTTGACTTTGTTAGTGTTAGGGGAGAGAAGCAGTTAGTCGGAAACCCCAAAGGGACCTGTTTATGCTGAAGTTGGCTTCCTATCGAACAGAAAGGTTCCTAGAGCAGAGCCCCTTTTGACTTTGGAATGAACAGATGACAAGAATGCTGGAGGAAACTGAAAGCAGCCATGTTATTTTTCTGAGTTAATGACGTGAATGTGACATGAACCTTTTCCTCTGGGAAGATGGGAGGAAATTTATTTATCCCTTTTCCTCCAAATAAGTACAGCTAAATTCTCTATATACACATATCTATTTCTGTATAAATCTAGATCGATAGGTGGATGGATAAAAGCTGAAAAAATGAGGAAGGCAGACTGACTAAATGCAACCTTGGAACTTAAGGGCCAAGAAAATGTCAGCCTAGGGGACAGAAAACTCAGATGATAATTTCTCTAACTCCAGCCAGATACCACAGAAAAAATTGTGGTCTCACACCACCGAGGTAAGGCCAACGGAGGCCTCCACCTTCACACTCACACTCGTCCCCGGGCTGTAAAGCAGTGCCGTGACCCACTCGGCAGGGGTGTCAGAGCAAGCTAAGAAAGCAGCAGTGCTGTCCTACTCATACGTGCTGGGCAGAAAGAAGACCTGACCTACTCCCACCCGCAGTTAACAGTGACGCGGTAACAGGATAGTTCCTGCTCCTCCCATCTGGGGTGGGAGGACAGACAGGACTTGCAGCACCTGTCACTGATGACGAGGACACTCACCTGAGGAACAAGGACTAGGCGCGCGGTAGCCCTCCTGCGGTGGAACTGTCATTGGAAGCCCAGCGGGAGCAGCGGTATTAAGCTGTCTCCCACCACCCGAGTCCCAAGGGAGGCCGAAGGGGAAACCTGGACTTGTCCCCTCACTCGCAGTAACACGTTCATGTCCCATCTTCTCCTGCTGCTGTGCTAGCATGTGAAACCAACTAAAAAAGAAGGTTTAAGTAAGATTTAGGGTCTTATAAGACTCAAAACGTAGATGTTTCAAATAAAATCTTCCTTCTATCAATGACCAGAAAGGGCTTATTTGAATGACAAAAAGGCAGTAAGTGCCAACACCAAGGTGGCAGAGATGTGAGGATGGCCTGTCAAAGACTTTAAAGCAGCCACCTTCAACAAGCAATGAAATAAAAGCTTCAGGAAGCAGTAGTGAATGTGCCTGGAGGAACAGAGTATCAGCACAGAAATGGTGATGGAAGAACCAAGTAGAAATTCTAGAACTGAAAATCACAATAACGGGAAAAAACAAAACAAAAACACCTCATTGGATGGCACGTAATACTCCAAATAACAGATATCAGAAATGGTGAATCCTTCCATTTTATAGACTAATTTTACCATTAATGTTTTAAAGACTCATAAGCAACATCGTCATGAGAAATTAAGCAGTGCCAGTAATAGAAATAGTATTGTCATCAAAGTCACATTTTTCAGTTTTACCATGAATGTTCTATAGTTTAAAAGTGAACCAATTCCAACATTTGCATCCCATCTATTAACTAAGAAATTAGGTATGTATAACATATTCAGGGAATAGAGTTACTATTAAAAATGAAATATAGCTCTCTCTTGGTCTCCTCCCTCTCCCTCTCTCTGTCCCTGTCCCTCTCCCTGTCCCTGTCCCTCTCAAAAAAAAAAAAAAGAAATATATAAGGCCCATTATAAATGAAATGCTATTCCTTAGAAACAGTCAAAAGATGAAATACAAATCACAAAAATACGTTCAAGTTTACTTCAGAACAAGAAATATTTTGGAAATAACCTTTTTTATTTTTTCTTCAACATCAAAGGAGCACCCTTAATGGTAGAGGACACTCCTGTACTTATAATCTTAGTATTTTCAGAGATAAAATTGCGCTGAACGATCATCTTGTTGTCAAACTTCTTGTTAACTGTGTCAATTTTGGCTTTCACATTCTTTGGCGGCACGGTGACTTGAGGTAATCCATTGACAGCGTACATATAGTACATATCCTCTGTCTGCAAACAAGGAGAGGAAGCCATTTTATACAAAATACACAGGGACTGAGGAAACTGCAGGCAAAAGTTAACCAAATTAACAACCCTCTTCTCCATGTAAGGTAGAAGAAAGGCACAAAACTGACAGAGCATGGATAAAAGCAAATAATTCCTATGGAAAATAAACTTGGAAAAGCATTTGGTTCATGCGTTGAGACGCAGTCACGAAAAAGTTCCTCACAATTACAGGTCTGTCCTGTGAATGAACTAAGCATCCATGTGGTGTAAGGGGAAGCAGTCTACTGATAGGCAGAAAACTGTAACCTAGCAGGGGCTGTAACTAATGGAAACAATACCTTGGGAAGTGAACCTATACCTGAGAATTTAAATGTGGCTATAGAACTGACTGCTAAACTACGTGGAACTTCTTCTTTTTAGATTATGAAAGTACATAATTAATATAACTATTTGAAAATACCGAGCAGGGATTTATTTTACAATCCTTTATTTCTTCTGCATAATGCACCAGATGGCAATATTAAATTACACACTCTAATTTTTTTTTTTTTTTGCATGGTTATATTCCTGCTTAAATCCCACTTGCAGAATTTCCTGATGCTACCTGTGTTCATCCAGGACTTCTTCCTTGCAGTAAGATTTATACCGTGTATGTTCAGGAAATTCATTCAGAATAAGTCCAGGTCAAGTGAATACTGTGGTTACACCAGGGTTTAACACCCATCAAAGAATGGTAAGTGCAGGCATTGCCTGCGCATGTGGAAGGGCCCTGTTTTATTCATAATGGTGTTCACACTTTCTAGCTAGTGTTCACAGTAATCATGCATTCAGGATCAATGAGTCAAAAGCAGAACAATCCAAGAGTTATTCAACCTATTTTACTTCATATAAGAATGTTCAATTAGAAAAACAAAGGTATGTTTTAGTGATTGTGCTTATGTATTGTAAATTTGTACATTACAAGTGACCCACTTTACCAGTACAAATGGGTAAGTGACATCAAGAGACCTGCATTACTGACCCACACAGTGGGTACACCTGAGAGATATGATGGGGGATGTACAGTCTTTTTTGTTTTTGTTTTTTCCTTTTAGAAGTGTGTTTTTTTTTAAGATTTTATTTATTTTTATGGAGAGGGGAAGGCAGGGAGCAAGAAAGGGAGAGAGACATCAATGTATGGTTGCCTTTCACCTGCCTCCAGCTACGGACCTGGCTGGAGACCGGACTTGCACCTAGTTATGTGCCCTGGCTGGGAATCAAACCAGCCATCTTTGGGCTCGCAGGCCAGCGCCTTATCCACTGTGCCACCAGCCAAAGATTTTATTTATTTTTAGAGAGAGGGGAAGGAAGGGACAAATACAGGGAGGGAAATATCAATGTGAGAGAGAAACTTCAATCTGTTGCCTCTTCTTATACGTGTCCTTGACAGGGGACCAAACCCACAATGCAGACATGGGCCCTGAACAGGAATTGAACCAGCTACCTTCCCCTCTACAGAGCGATGTCCAACCTACTGGGCCACACCGGTCAGGACAGCTGTCTGAGATTCTCTTCAGAATAATATGGAAGCTGGGGAAGGTGGGGAAGGGGGAATACATGTGAAGCAGCGTTGGCCATGAGTTGGTAATTGTTTGTACTGGATGATAAGTGCATTAAGATTCATTACTCTATTTCTACACATATTTGGAGTTTCCTATATTCAAACCAGAATTAACCAAATGGTGATTTCTTAAACACAGGTCAGTTTCAATGTCCCCCACACAAGCTTTATCAAAGCGTACTACTTAGTGACTAAGTGAAAATGATCATATTCTCGGCTGAAGCCATATACCAACTTATTCTCTCACAAAAGCCCTTCAGGTCTGCTCCCAGTGACTGAGTTGCCAATTCAACAGAGGGAAACCAGGCACAGATTGAGCTGGCAAACCCTCTCCCCGGTGGTTAATTTCAGAAATGTTCACTGTACATTAGATAAAAGGGTCACCGCTTTAATTTATAACTCTTTTAAAGATGTCACTTAATCTGCTTAGCTTAAAAGGATATCCTTATTTCTTGAGAAGCAGGTACACCAACATGACCATTTTAAATGAAGTATCAATGCAGCAGACTCCAGACACTTTATATTTTTACTACCTGGGTTGCAAGAACTCTCGAAAAGGTGAAAAATAGAAATACTTCTCTCAAGCAATACTCAACCTTATTCTTTTCTCTACTCATTAATGCAGTAACAACACCCCCAGCTGCCCTGTGGCATTGCTTAATTAGTGTCTTATTTAGATGTCTAGTGATCATTTTGGCATCAATAATTGCATCGTGAAACATGACTCCATGTCCTTTCTGCCTGCACTACTGAAATAGTAGCATTATTTTTCTTTCTCTTAAGAAAACATTTTATTTATTTATTTTTAGAGAGAGAGGTAGGGAGGGAGAAAGAGAGGGAGAGAAACATTGATCAGCTGCCTTTCATCCACACCGCAACCAGGGACCAGACCTGCCACCCAGGCATGTGCCCTGACCAGGGATTGAACCGGTGACCTTTAGCTCTGAGGAACAATGCCCAATGCACTGGGCCACGTGAGTCAGGGTGACAGTGGCATTTTTATCGTAAGTAATCTGAAAGTTGTCTGTAGCCTAAATGTTCTTAGTAAAATATGTATGTAAAGTTTTACATGGAAATTTAGCTTACTGGATAAATTTTCAAAATTGTATTTATGTTAAATTTTCAAAATTGTATTTATGTTAACTCTTAATAAAATGATCACTTTAACAGAGTTTTAACAGTGGCACGGTTTACATTGTGGTTTTTGGTTTGTTTGTTGTTATTTTTCTTCAATTCAAAGTAAATTTTATCTCTAATCTTCTCCATTTTGGGCTTTAACATTTTGATATTACCCTTATGCCTTCAAGGTTCCAAAAATCTCTATCTCAAATTACCTAAAGTCCTTGGATAGGTTATTATAGAAAACATTGTACTACTATAAAATCACTGGGCAGTCACTATTTGTCACATCCCCGTTTCCTTAATATGGAAAGAAAATCATTTCTTATTTCCCACTGATAATGACAACATTTTTGTTGTAGTCCATAACGAACAGTTCTTTACTGGACAAAAGAAAATTCAAGTAAGACAGAGTAGCTGAAATATGCTGACTTGCCTGATAATGTTGCTCTTCTTTATTTGTGCTCATTGGGTGTAACCTTTTCTCTCTAAATCATCTAATGCATTTAGTGACATCAAATATCCTTGGCTATTGCCTTTATAGAACTCACCTGTACTACTAACTTTGCTTTGTATTTTTTACCATATATTTGGGGTGTAAAACCCACGGTGAGGGTAATTCCATCACTGTCATAAGGAGGAATTTCTCCAGACTGAGGCTTTACAAAAAAATCAGGATCACTGCCAGGTAGGAAGTATGCATTGAATGGATCAGCGTTTCTGCAACAAAAATAGAAATATCATCTTTCAATTTTATCATTAAAATTTCTTTGTGAGAACTTGATGAATAGTGTTTATATTCTGCTGCACTGGGCTATAGCTTAACACCAATGCTGTCATGCAGCTGTGACCCTGATACTTGTTGCTTTTTGGAATGCTTACAGAACAACATTGAGGAGGCATCTTAAAAATTACTGAAGAGTGTCATTCTTCCCAGTGTGACAAAATGGAATCTTAAAGATTTCTTTCCCCATCACAGCTTATATTTATAGTGTACAAAGAATAAAATGCTTTCTATGTTAAACATTGGAATAACTCAATGTCTTAATTGAAAATTCCATCATTTGTAAAAGAATTCATATCTAAAAGGCATGACCTCAGTAGCTGTTAAAAGTCTTTGTTTTGGCTACTATTCCGATGTGATATTTGCTCACTCTCCTTTCGTTTCCCACTTGTGAGGTGAGAGGAAAGTAGTTTTCAGGTTCATTAAAGTTCCTTGGGCCTGACTATGGGTTGCTATGATCTGAAGTGAACTGAGTGACATGTACGATTCAAGTGATCATCTCCCTGTCAAGGGTGATTACATTTGAAATGAAGACTATGAAAGAAGTTGAGGAACTTTGCGCTAGAATAAAGCAGGGCAGAAGCACAGTGCATGGGAGGTTGTAAGTGAGAAACTCATAATCCAAAGTGACAGGGAGATGCAGGGAGAAGGTAAAGAACAGGTTCCTGGCACAGACCCACCAGTGGAACACAGAAGATGGTGTGGGAGGTTCAGGTCGGGACGTCCTCAGCCATTCAGCAAATGTGTGCTGAGTATCATGGCAAAGGTTTGAAAGGTGGACGATGGCTATAGGTGGCCTGCATTGGAATGTTGGCTCTATCTAGGTGCATGACTTCAGGTGATTTACTAGCCTTTCTGTACCTCCCTTTTCATATCTGTTGAATGAACTTAATTCCTCTAAAGCTATTAAATCAGTGCCTGACTCATGGGAATTGCTCTATAAGGATGAATCAATATTAATACAGTCATCAGGATTGTTGTTTTGAAACATTTCATTCCCAGTGCTAGGCACTGATACATGATCCAATTGTGAACAAAGTCCACTACTGGAAATACAAAAGACAGTGGAGAAATTAGAAAAGAAACAGAACCTATACATTGCCTAGGGAATGAACATATATAAATGAAACCTGGCTGCAAAGATAAGGTACATGCATTAGAAGAAAAACAATTATTGGTTTACACGGTGCTGCAGGAGTTTAAGGTCTAACTGGTCAAGTAAGATTTCATTGTGAAGAGAAAACCAATGAGTAAATTTGGAAAGTTGAAGAGGCATTAAGAAGGGCATTCAGAAGCGGAAAGAAAATGAAGACAAGTGAGAAAGAGTAATAGATAAGACAGGCTCTGATAATAGTGACTTTTACCATAAGATGGAAACAGAAGGGCACCCGGAAGGTCTGACTGGGCTAGGACCATGCAGTGCATGTATAATTGAGATGCCTCCTTGGAAAAGAAACAGGGGACTATCAGATGCTTTTGACAAGGGTAGTTACATGTTGATAACATTATACTAATGAGATAGGTTTTACTACAATGTATAAAATGGATTGGAGGGAAAGGAACTACAGACGGCATTAGTAAAATAAAATGTATATAGAATGAGGAGCAGCAAATGGTAATAACATTGTATATATAATTGAAAAATATAATTTGGGGGTCTTATTCCAATGGTTTTTCCCCAATATTGCATTTGAGGAAATTACTGGTTATGAGGATATCAGCTGAAACTATTTCACTAGCCCTGAAAAATTGTTTGAGTACATTAAATCAATGTAGATGTAATTCAAAGTATCTAATAATTTGTAGTATCTTTGGAAGTTGTAAATAAGACTACAACAGATTCACAATGGCTAAGTGAAACCCAGTCCTATGCAATGTAAGAGATCCAAATATAACAGATGATTACACATTTAACTGAACTGTCATTCATTCTGAACCAAGTACATAAAATGCTTCCAGGCATGCCCAGTACTTTTGTAAACTTAATTTCTACAGTGCAAACAAGGGCCAGCATGAGCCATCATGAAACAGAGGCAGGCAAGTTATTCACTTTAGAAATGAAGAAAGCCAGTAAGTTAAGTGCTGCCTTCCCCCATTCCACTTCTCATATCCTGTATAGCATAAGTGAGAAATGTGCTCACTATGAGCCAGTAACATAAAACCCTTCACCCTCCACTTATCTAGCTTAGCTTTCTGTGATCAGTAGACAATCTTTCATTCAGAGGAGATCTGACCTACATAGGCCCTGTAGTAAAGGAAATCAAGAGTAATTATCACCAGACCCTAGTCAGCACTTTGGATATAGAATTTCAGGAAGCATTTATATGCTGGTTCTTGGAAAACATCAATAAAATTGATAAGCCTCTAGCCAGGCAAACTATGAACAAAAATAAAAAGATCACAAATTTCTAGGAAATGAAAGAGGGACATCACCACAGATCCCACAGAAATTAAAAGGATAATAAAGTACTATGAACAACTCTATGCCAACAAATACTAGGTGAAATGGACCAATTCCTTGAAAGACACAATCTGCCCAAACTCCATATGATCTATAGAGAACTATATCTATTAAAGAAATTGAACCAATAACTAATAACCTTTGCAAAGAGAAAGCAGGAGGTCCAGATAGGTTCACTGGCAGATTCTATCAAATATTATAAGGGACAAAAGTCAACTGCTTTCCTATATGCCAACAATGAACAAGTGGAATTTTGAATTAATGGAACACTATTTGCATTAGCATCCCCCCAAAATGAAGTATTTAGGTACAAATCTAACAATATATACAAGATCTATAGCAGGAAGAAAAACTACAAAATTCTGATATATTGAATCACATAAGAAATAAATAAATGGAGATACTGGTGTTCATAGACAGGATAGCCCAATACTGTCAAGATGTTGCTCTTCCCAATTTGATCTATAGATTCTATTCAATTCCAATTAAAATCACAGTAAGTTACTTTATAGTGAGCTCCATAATGAAGGGGAACAAAGTTGGAGGACAGACATTCCTTGATTTTATAATTTACTGTAAGGTTACAGTAATTAAGTGTGGTATTGGTGAAAGAATAAATCAATCATAGAGCTTAAGAAAGCCCAGATATAAATATAGTCAAGTGGTGCTGGAACAACTGGACATCCGCATGCAGAAAACATGAATCTAGACTCCTCTCAAAAACTAAGTCAAAATGGATAGTAAACCTAAATGTAAAATACACAACTACAGAACTGTTAAAAGTTGTCATACCAGAAAATCACAATGTCCTTGGGTATTGTGGTACCTTATTAGCTACAACAGTAAAGATACAAATCCATGAAAGAAATAATCAATAAATTAAACTTAATTAAAATGTAAAAAGTTCTACTCTGTGAAGAATAATTTCAAGGGAACAAGGAGATACCCACGACTGGAAGAAAATGTTTACCAAAGACACATCTGATAAAAAGACTGTTACCCAAAATACACAAAGAACTCTGAAAACTCAACAATGGGAAAGCAAAAGGCCCATTTTAAAAAGGGGCCCAGGACCCTATCAGATACTTCACCAAAGAAGATATACAGATGGCAAATAAGCATTTGAAAAGATGCATCACATCATATGCCATCAGAAGAATGGAAACTAAAACTACAATGAGACACCATTATACGAAGTACTTCTGTTAGGGGCCAAAATCCAGCACATTGGCACCATCAAATACTTGTGAGGATGCAGAGTAACAGGAACACTCATTCACTGTTGGTGGGAGTGCAAAATGGTACAGCCACTTTGTAAGACAATTTTGAGATTTAATTTAATTTATTTATTTCCTTATTTCCTTATCCAAGGACATTTTCTCACTGCTCTTATAGAGACAAGGAGAGAGAGAGAGAGAGAGAGAGAGAGAGAGAAAGCCATTGGTTGCCCTCTCTTGTATACACCCTGACCAGGGATTCAACTCGCAACCTGGGTATATAACCTGACCTGGAATCAAACTCATGAACTTTCAGCCAACTGGTGGACACTTCAAACAACTGAGCCACACCAGCCAGGGCTGGTGATTTCTTACATAACTAAATATACTCTTACTATAGAATCCAGCCATTATGCTGCTTGGTATTGACCTGAAAGAATTGAAAACTATGTCCATGCTAAAACCTGCACCCAGATGCTTATATCAGCTTCTTAAGTAATTGACAAAACCTTGGAAGTAACTAAGATGTCCTTCAGCAGGTGAATGGATAAATCAACTGTGGTATATCCAGACAGTGCAGTATTATTCAATGCTAAAGAGAAATGATCTATCGAGGCATGGATAAACCTCAAAGGCATATGACTAAGGAAAAGAAGCCAATCTGAAAAGACTGCATACTGTATGATGCCAATTATATGACATTCTGGAAAAGGCAAAATGATAGAGAAAATAGAAAGATTAGCCCTGGCTGGTGGCACAGTGGATAAGGTGCCGGCCTATGAACCCAAAAGTCGCTGGTTCGATTCCCAGCCAGGGCACATAATCAGGTTGCAAGCCAGGTTTCCAGCCAGGTCTGTGGCTGGAGGCAGGTGAAAGGCAACCATACATTGATTCTTCTCTCCCTCTCTGCCTCTTTCCCTTCCCCTCTCTCTGGAAATAATAAATAAAATCTTTTTTTTTTTTTTTTTTAAAAAGAAAGATTAGTGATTGCTAGGGGTGGGAAAGAGAGATGAAGAGAGAACACAGAGTATTTGAGGGGCAGGAAGAATACTCCATATGATATAATCATGGATACATCATGCTTCTGTGCAAACCCATAGAATGTTCAACACCAAGAGTGAAGCGTAAGGTAAACTACGGACTTTGGATGATTATGATGTGTTAGTGTAGGCTCATCCTTGTTTAAGGAGGTACCATTCTGGTGAGTGATGCTGATAACGGAGGATGCTATCTATGCATGCGATGCCCTAGGGGGTGTGAGAAACATCTCCATACTTTCCTGTCAATTTTGTTGTAAGCCGAAAATTGCTTTTTAAAAAGTTTATAAAAAAGACACATTGGGTGATTTTATTTGTATGAAATATCCAAAGAAGACACTGTTATGGAGACAAAGAACAAATCACTGCTTTCCTGAGGTGGTGCATGGCAGTGTGGACTGACTGTAAAGGGGCTTGAGGGAAATCTGGGAAGGAGATGGGGGAGTGCCAGACCTGGGGTGTGGTTATGATAGAAAATGCTCAGCATTTGCAAAAAAATTACTAACAGTACACTTACAGTAGACGAGTTTATGGTAGGTACATTTCACCTCAGACAACGCTATAAAACCATAATTCATATGTGAGGTAGGTAACAATTCTGTGGTCATGTTGCCTATGCAATCACAAGTATAACAAAGATAGCTATGGTGGAGCAGAATAATAATATAGAAAATTGAATCAATAAGTCACCCAATCACCTCTACTTAAACTACTTGACCATCCGCATCCATTAAATGTTCCTGAAGATCACTCCATTTATCTTTGACAAAATACATTAGAACCTCATTTGAAAAATACACATTATCCTAAATTTCAGTACCTAATTCTTTTTTTCCGCTTGTGTTTTGGCCTTCACCTGGCAGACCCAGTTGTCAAGTTTTTAAATAAAAACTACGAAATATGGAAAGCTTTGGTTCATAGAAGCAACCATGTTCTGGCTTAACCAGCATTAAGATGGTGTCACGGAACTTCTCATTTTAAGTTTTGTTCTTCAGTTCAGCACAAATCACATTCACAAAACCAGGTGCACACTTTTGCTTGCTATATGTTACCTTTTCCGACCCGAGAGCCAAAAGGTAGTAACAGCTTCCTTCATTAAACCACTCCCTACAACATTAATGACGTCCTCCACGTCGGGCTCGGTGGCCATCAACGTTATGGGGAAGTTCCACACTCCATCTGTTATGCACTCTACTTTCAGGATAATTTGAGACCTTGAATAGAAAAAGGGATTATAAAGGATACTATAGGATAACGAGCAAAGAACATTCATTATAGCAGATCAGTATCGAAGGTGAAAAACGTAAGCAAACCTTGTGCTTTCTCTAAAAACACTGGGACTTCTCATTTTCAGAAGGTGTAGATGGCTGTTGATTACCCTTTAGAAATAATTTTTTAGGTCACAGGTTATATTATCATTGTTCTTTTGAGGTAATTATTTTCTATTACATCTTATTTACTCTATAGTTATTTACTAAAATCCAGGAACATAGGCAGATCTGACTCTGAAAATTTTCTGTAACCAGCAGAGGAGAGGCTGGCAAATGGTCCTAAGTGTTATGCTAATAGATGATCCAAATGGGCGTTTTCTGTTCAAAATGAAATGCTGGGAAAACATTTTTTTCAACCTTTACGTCACCTAGTAAAACCGTATTTTCTGTGAACACTTAACAAAGTGCATAACACTGACTTAAATTAAAGCTTTTAAAAATTTTGTTTTAATTGATAAAGACCACACACGTCTTACACATTAACACAGAACTGGGTGGCAGTTGAATGAATGAAGACCGCAGAGATAGCTTTTCTAAGCCTGTGTGCAGAGGAGTGGATGGAGGCAGAGTGGTAGCAGAAGTTGGGGCTTAAGAGTGGAAATGACTCATATATGTCTGGACGTGGGTACAAAATCCCATGCCCACCAGACAAAGAAACCACAATTCTCTTATGTAAAACTTGTCAGGAAGAGCAGTTCTGGGTACCCTTAGCCTCTTTAAATTGGAGTCTATACTATCCAACCGTTTAAGGAATAATTGGACAGCATCTTACCAAATTTTGAAGCGGCACACACGAAACCGGCATTTTACTATCAGTAACTTTTGAGATATGCCTCAAAAGTTTCAAGAAGTGGTTTGTATGAGGGTGTTCATATCCGCATTATTAATACTATCAAAAAACTGGTGCCCAAAATTTAAAAGTTGTCCTTCAATGAAGTGCTGGTAATGATAAAGTGTATCACATTGAAACTGTGGACCTGGCCTATGACTTATATAGCTTATTAACATATATGGAAAATGTAAACCCATACACCTGTATGTACCTTTCTCACACTCTCCTGGCTTAGTAAATGAAACTATATTCCTCTCAGCACTATTTCGGTAACTAGTCTTCCCGCTTCTACTCCTGCCATCTACCAAGGAGGAGAGGATTTCAGTAATTTCAAGCTATTGTTGTATTTTGTTCAGATATCATCTTTTCAAGGAATCTTAACTGTCCACGTATCTGATATATACCCTTCATAGCTCTCTAGTCCCCTTTGTTTATTTCCTTCTTAGGATAATTTGAAATGTTTTGGTTATTTATATGATGAATTTGCTCTGATCTATTTTACTCACTATGTCATATAATCTAAAAGTGCAGGCTTTTTTTTTTTTTTTGTCTTTTTTGTAGGTGCTAAATGATTTTTGAATAAATAATCAAACATGTTCAAATGAAAAATGCTGACTAATTTCATTCACAGGCCAATTCTTTGAGTTAGTACAGGCCACTGAGGCAGACTTTTTGGCCCATTGCAAGGAAGACCACTCAATTTCAGAGATGACCATATGAACCACTTACATGTGATCATCACACTAAGTCTAGTAACTATGTGTCACCATGCAAAGCTCACAATAAATTCCCTTTCACCTTTTCACTTTTACAAAGTAGATGGTTCTCTTTGTTAATATTATACCCTAATGACCTTAGGGAGCTCACAATTCAGGAAGGATACTTTAGATTTCTAATCCTTTGGATTCTTTTTTTTTCTAATCAGATACTTTTCATAGCTTAATAGCTAGAAAAATAATCTGGCTCAAAATATTCACCTCAACAGCATCAAAGAATTCATGCAATCCAAATATTAAAAAACAGTGCTCTGGCTGGTAGCACAGTGGATAAGGTGCCAGCCTGAGAACCCAAAGGTTGCTGGTTCGATTCCCCATCCAGGGCACATAACAAGGTTGCAAAACAGGTCTCCAGTCAGGTCTCTGGCTGGAGGCAGGTGAAAAGCAACCATACACTGATGTCTCTCTCCCTCTCTGCCTCTCTCTCTTCCCCTCTTTCTAAAAATAATTAAATAAAATCTTAAAAAAATAGAATTTAAAAAAATGGAAAGAAAAATAAACATTATTTAGTTTAAAATAATATTGTAATAATATTGCTTACAGGAAAAAAAAAAAAAAAAGGGTAAGAGCAGGTTTACCTCAATGGTTTCTTTGGTGAAAATACCAAGTTGAAGTTCAATGTTATCATCTGAGCCTCGATATTATAAGATCTCTTCATCAAATATATAGCTATGGAGGGCTTCAATTCAGACTTCACTTTTTCAGATTTAAATAGAAGTTCATATTCAAATTCACGTTTTATGGGTACAACTAGGAAAATCAAGATTAAAATGCATTTCAATTTAATGACATATTGTATAGAATGAACATCAGTTACATGTCAACACTAATCATACACAGGTATTTAGAGGGAGGCAGAGGGTAGATGTGATTGGTTATGTTCCTAATACCCAGTGTAGTCTCGGGTCCACAACAGTACTCAGTATGCTTTTGTTAAAAGGGAAATAAATAAGTGAATGAATATTTTTACAAAATTATTGAAGATCGTTCCCACCATCCTTAAATCTTTAGAATTTAAATATAAGTATAACACAAAGAAACAGCCAAATGGGAAATGAATAGTCACTATTTACTGTAAAATACAAATAATATGACATGCTCTACATAAATGTATTAAAAGCCTATAGACATAAAGAAAGATTTGAGTTAAGTTTAAACATTAAAACAGCATCCCAATCTATTCAGGCTGGAGTTTCAAATTCTGTTCATTGTGCTGAAAGATAAAGTTCTTCTATGTTTTTAGTCATGAAGCATTATAAACAAGACGGTTAACTGTATTTTCTTGACCAGTAGGTCACCAGAGGAAAGTTATAGGTACGTATGAAAAATATCTTAAAGTCAGGACAGGCATTTATTCTACTTACTCTCCACACACATTTAACGAGCCTAAATTCCATGTCGAGGAGTTTGCTGCACATGGGTCATGGAAGAGAGGTCAGTGAACCATGACCTGGCCCACAGCTGAGCTAACTTTAAAAATTTATCTCTAAGGCAGGTGAAAGGCAACCATACATTGATGTCTCTCTCCCTCTCTGCCTCCCTCCCTTCCCCTCTCTAAAAATAATGAATAAAATCTTTAAAAAAAAAAATTTATCTCTAGTCTATGAGGTAAAAGTGATCTCTGGGTTCACGAAAGTGATGGCCGCCTTGCTCTAAGAAATCCTAACAGAAACCAGAACACCTTTCAGATATAGTTGATTATAATTTATGCAGAACTCTGAAAAATAGCTTGAGGATGAACAAGCCTGAGTCACATTTAATGATTACTTGGCAAAACTTATTATTGGAAAATAACTGACTGACCTACACCCTCACAAGATGTCCTTTTTCTTTTTCCACATACAAAATAAATCCCTGAACTTCTGACTCGCTGGTTTTCCTCCTACTGACAAACCAGCAATGGTTCCTACTGATAACGACTCTTTGCTGCAGCAAAATCAACATGTCTACATATATATTGTGTCTATTTGTTTTGGGGATGGGATGCGGAAATGTTCCATGGGAAGCCATACTCCCTACAGAAAAACAGGATGGAGGAAATTGAAGAGTGTTTTAATGGGAGACAAAATTCCCATTCCATTCAAATAACCCTATTTTAAGAAGCAAATACTGTATGTAGTTGAGATTTACATGTTTCTGCTTAATTGCTGAAGCCTTCATGGGAATGGTTGTATCAGAATGATAATAAGAAAGGATAAGTTGAATTTAGTTTCGGAAGCATTGAACACCCTTTGGGGAATCTGGTGTTATACAGGCTGTGATTCCAATCCCGAGAAGATCTGCTCAAACAAAATACAGAAATGCTTATGAGCTAGGGGGATGGAGTGCAGAAGTGAGGCAAGTGGAAATTACATGAGTCTATTTTTCAAACTACACATACCCCCCTTGTCTGTAACTTGAATATATTGGTATAAGTATTTAAGGAAGAGGAACAGAGGTTAGACAAATCATGGTACTCTGACATTCTGTACTATCTTAAACCTGCTCTGTTGATTCTCTATATTTTATTGGAAAAGTCATATTACCCAGGAAGAAACATGCCTTTTGCTATGTTCCTAATTTGGAGAGAATCTATGCAAGTTGGATTGGGTTGATAAGAGCTAAGTCAATTCAGGCCAATGTAAATTATCATATGATTGTTAGATGAAATTATCCTCTCATCACAGGCATGGCTCATAACTTTAAGAAAATAAGTTTACAATTCTAAAAAGATGCCTTTTAATAAAGGTAGTTTTCTATAATACACATTACAATTTCATAGCAAACCTAAAAGAACACTTGAGCTCATGAGATTAACAGTCAGGATAAATATACATTTAACTTCAGTTGTGCTTTAACAGGTATGTAAATATTTAATAACCTCTGTTTTATCCTATCTTATAATACACAATGGTTATCCCATACTTGTTTTAAAGCACCTCCTACTGTCCACTGTCTCTTATCCTCTAAAGATTTTCATAAACACTAAGAACTATTAGGTTTTGCCCCAGTTAAACTTTCTAACTTTGGCTTAATTAACAAACACAAGGCAGATAATTTTTTCCCCCATGTCCAACATCTAAACATACTTTAAAAGCATAATATTTTCCTTATCATTTATTCATTCAGTGAATAATAATTGAAAGTCATCCTTGAAAGGATGCTTCTTATCCTCCTGAAACCTTATGAGTAAGCGGAACAAACTGCCAAAAAACTAGGAATGATGTCATTAGCTTTTAAAAATTGCCTGGCTGGTAGTACAGTGGATAGGGCACTGGCCTGAAAACCCGAAGGTCACTGGTTCGATTCCCAGCCAGGGCACATGGGGCCAGGTTGCAAGCCAGGTCTCCAGCCGGGTCCATGGCTGGAGGCGGGTGAAAGGCAACCATACATTGATGTTTCTCTCCCTCTCTGCCTCTCTCCCTTCCTCTCTCTCTGGAAATAATAAATAAAATCTTTTAAAAAATAAAAATAAAATAGAAATATTACTGTGGTAACTGCTACTGTGGAGAAGTAAAGGAGGTGATGAGAGCAGAGGTCCTGAGGAGACCAGTACACCGAACTGCAAGGCAACAGCAATCACCTGGATGTAGAGGCAAACAAAATGCCTCCTAGGCATCAGAGAAGCCTGGAGGAATTTTCCATGATGGAAACCAACTCAGCCTACTTGAGGAAGAACTTATGTGGGTGGAGCAGAGAGAATGGAAAACACCTGTCAAGAGGTAAAGCAGGGCAAAGTTGGCAAGATGACACCAGGTCATAAGGATTTGGGACTTTTAAGAATAATGGGATGCCATCGAATGGTTTGAATATGGAAGTGATATGCTCATTTAACGTGCACTGAGCAAAAGGGGATTAGGAGATAAGTTACTGAAGGTTTCACAGTGGTGCAGTCTAGGTTGTGACTCAACAAAGAGTGAGAGGAGGTTGTAGATGAAGACCAAGAAACATGCCTCGACCAGCATGGCTCTGCTGGTTGGGCGCTGTTCAGCACCAGTTCGATTCCCAGTCAGGGCACATGCCTCAGTTGCGGGTTTGATCCCATGTCAGGATGCATACGTGAGAAACCCGATCAGTTTCTTTCCCTCTTTTTCTCCCTCTCTTCCCCTCGCTCTAAAAAGTAAGTAAAATCTTTAAAAAGAAAAGAAATGCGGTATCTGTATTATTTAGATATACTATTTGACATTGTCTAACTGAATAATTAGACTGCTACAAATGACCTAATAAACATTTGTGTGTATCTTCTATATTTCAATAACATAGCTATCTGAAATAAAAGTTACATATTTACCAAAAAATAAAAAATAAAAGAAAAAAGAAAGAAAAAGAAAGAAAGGAAGGAAGAAAGGAAGAAAGAAAAGAAATGGCCTGCTATGTATAAAGTAGGAATTATGTGAGCAGTCATAACTGGTAACTAGAGTCACTGTGTTTATCACTTCAGTACTGTATTCGTACTCTTCACATATCCACAGACTATTTAATCAAACAGGTTTCAGAGAATTTCAGAGTATCATACAGCTAATCTACCTATCTATGTATCATGTCATAAAATAATTATGGTAATAATCATTTGGGTATGGCAGCGAAGTTACTATATTGAATAAAAGACATGTGTCCCACCCAAATGGCACCCTTGCATAATTATCATTCAACATAATGCCTGTATCATAGTGCCAATAAATCATCCAATGGGAGTTATGCTGGCCAAAGGTTTCTGTTACTTGGCTGAATTTTCTCCGGACAATGACTGAATTTTATTCAATGTGGAAGAATTTCAGTAATTATAAAAAAGAGAACACTTGACTGAATACGCTAAATAGTCCAAGAGTATTGAATGATAACATACTTATTTGCAAAATAGGCTTTGAAATTATGTATCATCATACCACATATATTTTTAATCTATAAAGATAATTTCATACAAACAACAAAAGTGTCTCAGTTATGGAGAACTGAATATCAAAATATAATTAACAATGTTATTCTCCCTAATTTCTGTGATGCTCTTTATTAATAACAGGCATATGTATTTGTTTGACAGAACATAATCATATAAGGAATGAATGGTGTACTACAGACAAATATGAAATAGAATGAAGACAATAATGTATTCAAAGAAGATAAAGGATGCTGGATAAACTACTTAGAGCTATTTTCTTTGAACAGATAATGGAGAATATGCCATCTGCACAATTATTATTTTTATAAAATTGCCTATTTTAAGAGGCAGGCGGTTTACATGTTTCACTTAATTTTAATAAGGTAATCTAATAGATCAGACATGTTGATTAACTTAAAATAACTATGTTCTTCTGCTAGGACTGCAAGCACACTATTCTACACAGTGAAAAATAAAGGAAGAAAGTGGTCACATGGTACATGCTTTTCTTACACATTTTAATTTTAAACGAGCTATCAGAAATAATAAAGGGACTAATGTTAACATAAATATCTTATCTGAGCTTTTAGCAGTTAGCATCTAGTTTCAGACTCTATCCAAGATTTAGTTACCATACTTTTGTATTTTTTTTGGATAAAATATTCTTTTGTGTGTTAATGATAAAACCCACTGAATGATATTGACAGGACCATGTTTCCATCTCAAAAGATCCTGTGTCAGTAAATAAGGAGAGGTCCACTAGTACATCACAATCACAGAATTCATAACTAGAGCTTTAAATGATGACAATGTTACTATCTAATACTTATCGAACACTCACTGAGCACCAAGCACTTCAAAGGATTCCTTGCATTTCCACTTAATCTTCAAAAATATCCTATGGCCCTGGCTGGTAGCACAGTGGATAAGGTGCCAGCCTGCAAACCCAAAGGTCACTGGTTCAATTCCCAGCCAGGGCACATAACCAGGTTGCAAGCCAGGTCTCCAGCCAGGTCAGTAGCTGGAAGCAGGTGAAAGGCAACCATACATTGATGTTTCTCTCCCTCTCTGCCTCTCTCCCTTCCCCTCTCTCTAAAAATAAAAATATTTTAAAAATCCTATGAAGTACATACCATTACTATGTCCACAGTTGAAGGAGTTGAGTAGATGGAGGTCATGTAATTTCCCCAAGACCCTACAGAGACTAAATGGAAGAAATCAAGCTGTCTGACTTCAGACTTCGCAACCTAGAACATCAACCCTTTTCTGTGGCACAATTGCCAAGTAGTCATCATCAGCATTGGCATCTGGAAGTGTGTAGGACACAACCTGTACAACAAAGTGCTGTGGCCCTCAGGGCAGTGACCTGGGTCACTCAATGCAGATTCTGGTCAGAGGAAGAGGAGTCAACAATAGTGAGAAGGACAGCCAGTGAGAATATAAATGAACAAGGCTACTCACAAACACCAACAACAGATAAAGTTCTTCCACTGAGTCAACTGGTAAATGCTGCTGACAAATTGAAGAAGTCCAAAACATAAATCGGGGCATTGGATTAGACATACTAGATAAGGCTGACAGTCTTGTTAAAGGCTATCTCATTAGAGGCCTTAACTGGAGTGTTGAGAAAGAAAAGCAAAATAAAGAGAAGCAGAGCAAAGGATCAAGTCTAGAGGCTAATGTAGGGTCATGGAGGACGACCGATGCCAGGTTTGTCAGGGCCTATTTGTGATTGCAGACCATACCCAATGTGGAACTTTATGCATGACATACAGAAAACATATAGCATGACTGGCCTAGGGTTAAAAAAGACCATTGTAACACATATATCAGCAAATCAGACATAGAAAGGACCACAGATTAAGCAAAGAAAAATAGCCTCAAGCTACAGAACATGTGGGAAATAAAAGGAAGAGGCATGAATTTCATATGCTGTTAAATGATAAAACTGTTCTCAGAAAAAGTCCCACAGAGAAAGTCACTGAACTACTCCTCAGAGAGACACATAGAATGCATGGACCAAAAGCCACTTAGAAAGAAATACAATTAAAGGGGAAATTCTGCCCACAGAGAGTAATCTGTAATGTTATGAAGTGACATTGCAAAATACAGTCTAAATATCCAAGTATAATAATATCCCAGTAGAGCAATACCAATAATACAGGTACATAAATCCAATATGTTGGATAGATGTTCTTTGAATTCCAAGTCTGTGTCTTGTTCATTTGGGTATCCCTGGGGCTCAGCGTAATATCTAGCAGCAAAGATGCTCATTAGGTTGTTGTTGCATGAAGAAGATATGAAAGTAATCAATCCTGGTTAACTCTATGGTGTGGCTGAAAATTAGGGGAGGGAAGAGAGAGAGAGAGAGAGAGAGAAACATGGAAGTCCTGGCATTTTTGGCCAACCTAGTAAAATAAAATTGAGTGTGATCATAAAGGAAAAGCAGAAACAACTTTTGCTTACTGATTGGCCGTTCTGTATCAGGCACTATATTTTGTGTTAGGAAACCTCTTAAAAAGCTTTGCCTTTGTATATATATATTTTTTGATCCCTACAGGGCTTTAAAAGGAAGAGCAATTAGATTAGAGCAGATCACAAAATGAATAGTTCAGAACCTACTATTTCACATCTACATTTTAAATCTACAATTATTTTAAAATTTAAAAATTGTTTTACAAAATACTCAAGCCTGGATTAATATACCATGCCTTTTGCTGCTATATAGTATGAACCTGTGCAAATCATTCCTTAGATTTCCTCGCTAGTAAAATAAAAGTATAGCCATGCTACCTGCTTCATAGGTTAATTCTGATGATAAGTCCAATAATAACGCTCCAATCTAATAAAACTATTAATAACCATAATTATCATCATTCTGAAAATAATTACTGTGAAGAAAACAAACATAACTGAATACTTGAACACTGTTTTAATGATACTATAAATGAAAATTAAATGGGAATGAGTTTTCATATAACTGAGTAATCAGCAACCTGCAATTTAAAGAGGCTGAGATTTTATTTATTATCATGTTTTATATGCATGGCTGTGGTTCTCTTACCATCAACATCTTCATAAGATGAATACGAACGTCTTTTTGGAACCACTATAAAATCTGATACATATAAGATAGGATTTTCTCCAAAAAAATCACCGGTCAGTGAGACTTCCAGCTCCTTTTCTATCCGTTTCTTGGCCTGACATTTTATGACAGCTACGAGAAAGAAAAACTTCCAGTTAATTTGACTATTAGGTTTTATGATCATTCTTGAGCTAGAGGAAAATAAATTATTAAATAACATCATGAAAAATGAACGTTTCTTTGGAATACTTTTCCTTGACATTGTATCTGGTATACACACACACACACACACACACACACTCAGTATCTATATACACTGACACTTTGTAATAAAATGTGAATATTAAATAATATGCAAAAATAGCATGACAAGAGATAAATCTGGAATATACAAATAAGGTAATAGAAGACTACTAGGATGTAGAAATGTGATTCAGAAACTGACCTAGTTATGGCAATAATTCATGAAAATGTGAATTTTTCAGCTATCTATGTGTTCAGTGTGATAATACCATACTCTGCTTACACAATTATACTACAGAAAATAACTTCAAATAATTTGAAAAGTTCTGTAATATTTATTTTGTAACAATAGTTTTAAAGTATTTCCTATTATGTTATTTACATGTACCTTAAAATTCCTTTTAAAAGTATTTAAATATTTTGATTTTTCACTTGTGAAGTGCTTTTATTTTTATTTATTTATTTTAATTTAGTTGTTGTTTTATTACATCCATCTCCTTTTTCCTTCCCTTTGCCCCGTTCCCCACCCACCCACTCCCCCCAAAGTCGATCCCACTTGTCCATGTCCATGGTTCTTCCATACTAGTTCCTTGACTAAACTGCTCCCCTTCTTTACCTCCTCCTCTCCCCTCCCACTGTGAATTGTTTTTAAATTTACAAAATACGCAACAGTTAAAAATATAATTGTAATAAATTATTGAAAATTACTATTAAAATGTAACCATATATTGACTTAATGTACAGCATAAAACCTTTATATACTTATAGACATATTAAATACCAATTTTCCTTACATCAAGTACAGAAGTTGTTGTCAGTGACCTTGTGAGGAACTAAAATGCTGTTTTTATATGAATACTAATTATATAAAGGATTATTAATGTATCCTTTGGCATTAGTCCTATATTATAATATGGGGCCTTAGCCCTAACCTCCCTACATTATATTATGGGGCCTTGTATACTTGAGTCCACATAAATGAGAATATATTTCTCCAAGATACATTAAATGTTATTTTTTTCACTTTAGATCAACACAGGACATACATTGAATATAAGGAACAAAAAGGGAAGCATAATAATAAAAAGTTTTGAAATGTATTATTCTACGCTTTTATGGCATTGCTAACATATTCACCTAGACTGCAGAATTAAATAATGTCCTCAGATTTATGTGTTTTCAATATATACACATTTATTGTACTAAAATCTTTTTAAAATTTATTTTTAATTCTAAATTTTACAGGCTGATGGCCAACATTTTGGACTTAGAATAAATGGGAAATGTACAGTAAGGATACAGAGTTAGATGTATATTAAGAGGGTTGAAATGGCTGAGGAAAATGGGCAAGCTTTTCTGGTTATCATTCACTTCAGTCTTAAAGCACTAAGTTGAAGGCGAGTGTGACTGAAGGTATAATTAGTATCCTGTCACTGGTCTTGTCCTGTAAGTCCTAGGAAGTTAGTGCCCTGACAATGTAAGGATCATGAAATCACAGTAGATTCGCATTGCCTTGTATTTTTCACTGTGACTGGTAGTGAAACCCTTTTCCAATTATCTGCCCCAGTGGACAGGAGCAGATAAGAATGCACTGAGAGAACAAAACAACAAAACAGAACAAATACTCTGGGTTTGACAATAACTTGGGTGATGGATACATAAAAAAGAAGAGAAACAATAAACACCGATGGTGACAGAGTTGAGTTGGGAAAGTATCTCCAATGTGTTCTTAAGAATGAACAATGGACTGTACGGAAAATAAATAGCATGTAGTTATAAAATTGTACCTATTTGTTTCTCAAGGGCATTTGCAGATCAAAATAATTACTAGAATGTGGTTTAGACTTTTATAAAAATGATGTAATAAGTAGTACCCAATCTGTTTCAGAACGATGATGTTACTAACAGGTTAGGCTAATGCAGCATAGACTATTTACAGAACTCACATTTAACTTAAAAATGGAATAACAACCAAGAGCTATGACTGGATGGAAAGTACCTTTATGTGTCTGAAACATATTTCATTTTCTTTGAAGAAAATTGGACAAAAGTTATGTTTATGTTCTCTTAAGCTTTCTTTTAGACTGAAAAACATCTTTAAATCTTTAATCTGGTTAAAACAAAACTGTGTCTGCATAGATACAAGCGACACTGTTAGAACTGCGACAGAGTAATGTCTAGGTTTTATTACATCACATTAATCAGATGGCTGCCCCACAAATTATAAACAATTCAGCCCCATAGAAAGTACACAGACAACTATCTTTTAGAAAGAAATAAACATTTTGACATGTTTGTGAAGCACTCTTAAGATAATTTGGTATATTTAAAATATTGATGTGCTGATCATTTTTTACCTCCAGAGTAAAAATACTTCACGTAAAACAAATGACATTTTTTGTCAAAGGTACTGCTAGATATGTGGATCATTTTATTCTAGTTAAAATGAAACTACACAGGGAAATACACAATTTTGGCCTTCCTTCCAGTGTATTTGGGGGAATGGTGTTATTTCCAAATAAACCGTATTTTCTCTTCTTTCAAAGTCTGGTCACATCATTTATGTCAGCAAAGGTTTTTTTTGTTTTGTTTTGTTTTGTTTTGCACTAGCAAAGATTGGTAATGGAGGGAGAAGGAAAATTCAAATTTCAAGGCTCTTTTTCAGCTCATCTGAATTACTCAAGAATGAGACCCAAAAGAAATATCTCTTTGCTTTGCAGAGCAATTCAGTGTTTCCTAGGCACAAAGAGCTAGGCTAGAGCCTGGGATACTAAACTTCTTGTGATGGTTACCTAAGAGGGACTGATTTCTTAAGCTGACCAGAAGAAGACAATGGGAAAGGCTGGGAATGTGGAAGAAGTGGAAAGAGGAAAGAGAACAAACAGAAACTTGGGGAAAGTCTGGAGCATGTGGAGGAAATAAAGGGGTCACCAAGAAAAAGAAAGGTATTTTAAAGAATAGTGATCTTATACAGTGTGCATGATAGCAAACAAATCTCCTTTAGAACTTTAGTACATTCTGACTAGTTCTTGGAGAACATCATAAAAGTTGGGCATTTAGAGTATCTAAGAATGGAGGCATAGGGTGTAGTTCTTGGATGAAAATTAGAATTGTGCAGAAGCTGGAATATGGTGATTAAATGTGACAGGAGAACCAAAGTACCTAGGACTCGGACCTAGTGCAGGGCTTGGGGCGCCTCACACAACATGGGATAAAGGGGCTGAGGTTAATGTTATTTTGATCTTTCAGCAACAGGGAGGGCAGCAGGAAATGGTTGTGGTTTTGTGGAAAGATCACTGGACTCCTTGCTGGAAAACCAGATTCAATCCTAGCACTTCACAACTCACTCTCTCTGGATTTTGATTTTCTTACTTGAACAAAGAAAATATAAGACTAAAAGGTGTCTCAGGTACCACCGACTGCTGGTGTTTTCTGACACTAAAATACACCTACTTGGAGTGAATCCTTCATGTTTTGCTTGTGGGAGTCCAATAATAGGGTATATCCATCGTATTGCTTGGATTTCTGCCGTGTCTACTCCCATAGTTCTAATTAGAAATTAAAACAAGAGTGAACAAAAAACAAAAACATCGTTAATATTAGTATAAAAGAGCATATTCTCTATGGACCTAATGGTATTTGATCAAAGCTTGTAAATTTGAACTTTGGCAGAGGGAAACTAAATCTGATATACAAAACATTTTTGGCAACTGCTGATTTTATAAACTTTTAAGATCTTATTTATTTGCTATTAAAGAGAGGGGAAGGGAGGGAGAAAGAGAATGAAATATCAGTGTATAAGAGATACGTTAATTGGCTGCCTGTCACATGCCCCCAACCAGAGACCTGGCCCACAACCCGGGCATGTGCCCTGACTGGGAATTGAACCCGTGAGCTTTTGGTTTGCAAGCCAGCATTCAATTCACTGACCCACACCAGCCAGGGCACATTTATAAACATCTAAAGCAAACCATGGGAAATTTATCACAAACAAAAATGGAATGCAACCATCATGAGATACATGTTAAAACTGAAAAACTTTCCCCCTACATTTAAAGGTCGGTATAGGTATTTATTGATGGGGCTAGACTATGATTAATCAGAGGTAATACAGTTCCCCTGAGTTATAATCTAAATTGGACAGGCAAAGTAAAAAAATAAAAAATAAAAAGATGCCACTTAATCCATGGTTTCAGAATGTGGTAATTTGCTTCTGGGGGATACCAGTTAAAAGAGAGAGGACATTTTCAAAATAAAGTCCATTGTGCACCATCAGGAGGACAGAAGTACTAGAAAAAGTGCTGATCGCTCTTGCAAACGGGCTTTTCCTGTTAAAAATGCAACCTAAATTGCTGCAGGCAGGGCCAGCTTTGCGGGCACGTGACATGGGCAACACACCAACACCCCACTCTGAGAATTGCTCCATGCTTGTTTAATGCACTACAGTGACTGTCTTAAAATTATTCATGAAGAAGGCCCCCTCACTGTCATTTTACGCTGGGCAGACAGTCCTGTCTGCAGTCTCGGCTGCAGGAGCGATGAAAAGCCTGGCTGAGCAGGCCCGAAGGCAAGATTTCTTGTCCAATGTGGAGGAGAAATATGCACACATAGGGCAAAGGAAGAATCTCTTTTGAATTACGATTTCTAGGCCATTATTTAATGAAACTATCAAAGCAGAGGAAACATTTAAATTGTGAATGTTACTGGAGTTGGCTTAAATGTCAGCAAAACAAAGAAGGTACACGCGACCTGCATCCGGGCAATGCAACGGTAACCCCTAGTCCTAGTAGAGATTCATTAGGATGCCCGATTCACCTGGCACAGCGCCACCACCTGACGAAGGCCAGCATCACAAGTCCTACACTTGGCCCAGAACAGCTGTTTGAGGCTGTTCTCTAGGTATAGATTTATTGCCTTAGCAGTAGTAACTATTTCCCCTTTGCATGTCCCTGACTCTGATTCATTGATAGGATTCTTCAGATTGACTTGTTCTTCACTCTGGACTTCAAATCAGCAATGATATATATATATATATATATATATATATATATATATATACACACACACACATATATATATGCCATACATTTTCCTCCTCTGAACATATACACTGCAACATGTCTGCTAATATAAAATCATGAACTTCACGTTGCATTAACATAGAAAAGAAACTGATCATATCAGCACCAAACAAAATGAAATTAATATCCTTATTGAAATGTTACCTTTTTCCGGAGTGGGTGGGTGGGGAAGAGGACAGAGGGAAGCAAAAAGGGGATGGATGTAATACCACAACAATAAACTAAATAAATAAATAAATGTTACCTTTTCATCTCTGGGCTCAATTCATCAAAATTGTCAATAGGCCACAGTTTTCCATTTGCTCTCATCACTTGAACAACAACCATTGTTTTCCTTAATTTCATAACTTTGGGACTAAAAAATACCGGGATATGAATAATCCCTCTAGGAGGCAACAGTATCCCTGTAAAAAACACAAAAATAATTTTTAATGTGATAAAAATGTTCAAATTAAAACCACAATAAGATACCACCTCCTACCTGTCAGAATGGCAATCATCAACAAATCAACAAACAACAAGTGTTGGTGAGGATGTGGGGCAAAGGGAACCCTGGTGCACTGTTGGTGGGAATGCAAGCTGGTGCAGCCACTGTGGAAAACAGTATGGAGTTTCCTCAAAAAACTAAAAATGGAACTGCCTTTTGATCCAGCAATTCCACTACTTGGACTATACCCAAAGAATCCTGAAACACCAATTCATAAGAACCTATGCACACCTATGTTCATAGCAGCACTATTTACAATAGCCAGGTGCTGGAAACAGCCTAAGTGCCCATCAGTGGATGATTGGATCAAAAACTTTGGTACATTTACACAATGGAATTCTATATGGCAGAAAGAAAGAAGGAACTTGTACCCTTTGCAACAACATGGATGGTACTGGAGAGTATTATGCTTAGTGAAATAAGCCAGTCAGCAAAGGACAAATACCATATGATCTCACCCATTACAGGACAATAATGAACAAAACTAACAACAAGCAAAACAGAACCAGATATATGAATACAGTGAATAGGCCTTCAGTGGTCAGGGGGAGGGGGGAGGCAGAGGCAAAGAAGGGGAGCAGTTTAGACAAGAACCTAGTATGGAGGAACCATGGACACGGACAACAGGTGGGATTGACTTTGGGGGGAGTGGGTGGGTGGGGAAGGGGACAGAGGGAAGCAAAAAGGAGATGGATGTAATAAAACAATAAAATTAAATTTAAAAAATGTTCAGAATATCATTTCAACAGCAGAAAGTAACTGCCTAATTTCTTTACTGATGATCAATTTTTCAAGATCACTTTTGAACAAAAACATACATTATGCAAAAGCATAAATGTACTTTAATGGCTTCACTATTAATTTTCCTCAGCTGGCATCAATCTTTTTTTTTTTTTTTTTTTTTTTTTTTTTAAGAGAGGGGAAGGAAGGGTGAAAGGGGGTGGGGAAAAACAGTGATGTGAGAGAGAAACATCAACCAGTTGTCTCTCACACGTGCCCTGATGAAGGACAACACCAGCAACCCAGGCATGAATCCTGGCCAAGAATCAAACTGGTAACCTTTCACTTTGCAGGACAACGCCCAACCCACTGAGCCACACCAGTCCGGGATGTCCTCACTTCTATCTTATTAAGAATCTAGGTCCTGGCTGGTGACACAGTGGATAAGGCACTGGCCTGCGAACATAACCAGGTTGCAAGCCAGGTCTCCAGCCAGATCCATAGCTGGAGGCAGGTGAAAGGCAACCACACATTGATTCTCTCCCCTCTCTGCCTCTCTCCCTACTGTTCTCTCTAGGAATAATAAATTAAATCTTAAAAAAAAAAAAGAATCTGCTTTCTTCTAGTATCTATATGCTTTCATTTTATAGTTACATATTCAATCTACATGATTTATCCATATGTATGGAATGAAGGGTGTATTGAATGCTGTACATTTTCTATATGGGGCTAGTTATCCAAAAACCTACATATTTAAAAGTTAACTGATTTGAAATGCTGCCTTCATGGCATTTCCGTACGTAGTTTGGTCTTGGATTCCCTAGATTTCTTTGGTCTTTCTCTTCATGGTCAAGTACCACATTGTTTTAATTACAGGTGCTTTAGTTTGTAGTAGGGCTGTCTGCCTTGTCCTTCAGCTCCTTTTTAAGAAGAATTTTTCCAAATGTGGAATGAACAGTTAGCTCCAGCAAGTAGATGATAGCAAACACTACTTCTAATGGGATCACTCTACATTTATACTTTAGGGATAGTTGTCATTATTGCCCATTCATGATTGATCCAAGAGCCAAAGTATGGCCTTTATTTTATTTTTCTCACTTGAGCATTATTTAAGGTGCTGGTCTTAGTTTTCAGTGTTACTAGAGGATTTTTCCAGCTTCCTCCTAAATGTTTAGCATGAAGCTAGAAAAACTTCTATCTTCTGACTGGGCAATCTAGCTAGTATGATGATTACTATACTCATTAAATTAAATAGTCTAATAAAACATTCTAAACTCAAAACTTTCTGAGCTTACTGCTTCCTATTTTACTCCATTTCCACATAGTAACTATAAAAACAAACTACAAGTATATTAGCTTTTTAATACTGTAGTTTTCATTGTTGAGGTTCAAAAACCTAATAAGCATCTGGGGGAAATAGGTACATTTTACTTGATACATATAATTATATATTTTATGAGAGGTATTTGTTATAGAATTTTTGAAACCATAATACTTTCTGTTTAGTATCAATAAATATTTAAGAGTGACATTTCTTGTATTATTAGTTTTGCTTCTGAAATCTGTTATTGCCTAGACTTTACATTCAAGTTTTACTCACTATTTTTTAAAACTGCTATTTTGATTGCTGTTTTGATTAAAGGTGCTAGAAATACTTATGCATTGATCTCCTAGGTGGTATACAAAAATCATACTTTTATATTAATGCTTTTATGGCTATGAGGTTTTCTGCCTTCTTAGAAAACATATTCTCAAGAGAATAAAGTGAATATAATTCTCATTTTAGTAATGAAAGCATTTCATCCAGAGAGATTAATTTTTAATCACTTTACTGCTATTATATTACTGCTCCCCACAGCATAATTTTAAATATTTAGCATGGCATTAGAAATGGCCCATACTGGGCAATCAAAGAGACACTAAGGAAGATACTAGCACCCTAAGTCATGCTACCATTTTTGTTATAGTTTATTTTAAGTAAGAATACAAGGTTTTTTAAAAAAAATTATCAAAACCATGACTTTTACTTAACCATTTTCACACATGAAATCTATACACTTTCTATTTGAATCTTTTATATTTTAATAATGTATTTTAAAATAGTCCTTAAATTATGCTTAAAACAGTAACAGCATCACTAATGTGGTGGTTTGGAGAAAATCCATTCAGTGGTTCTTCAAAGATATTATGGGGCTGAAATATGTCCCTCCTACCTAAATCGTATCTTGAAGCCCTAATCGCCAGTATCTCAGAATGTAGCAGTATTTCGAGGCAGGGCCTTTTAAAGAGGTGGTTAGGTTAAAATAAACCTGTTAGGGTGGGTCCCTAATCCAGTGTGACTGGTATCCTTATAAGCAGAAAATATTGGGACATAGACACACACTAGGAATAGGCTCACACAAAGGAAATACCATGTGAGGACATAATGAGAAGGTAGCCATCTTCAAGCCAAGAGGAGATGCCGCTGAAGAAACCAACCCTCCCAATCTCTTTATCTTAGACTTCTCGTCTCCAGGATTTTGAAAACATAAATTTGTTTAAACTGCCCAGGCTGATAGTTTGTTTCTACAGCCCAAGCAAACTAATAGAAGAACTTACCTGTTTTTTTCATGTTATCTCAGAGGTGAAGGTATGGGATGCCATTGAATTTGCTTACGTTAGTTCTAATTCCTACCTGTACCTCGCTGAATGAATGTGGGCATCTACCAAACAGCAAGAAGGGCATTCCAAGGGCTGAATTTTCTTTGTGAAGAATTAGACTGTTGCTTCTTTACCCTGTCCATCTTTTATAGAGCTAGCTAATGTTTGTGATTTAACAAGTTGTCCAAAGTAGACACTATCAAAGGGTCTAGTGCAGAAAAAGCAAGGACTCAGTGAAATGACACATTTACTCAGGTAGGTAATTGGGGAAAAGATACAAATCTATGCTTCTTAGGAAAAAAAAAGTTCAGTTGAAGACATAAACAGTTTTAAAAGTATATATTAGGGTTATTCAACACAAAAATGATCGCTAAGGTAAATTTTACACCAGGAACTAAGCACCTCTAAGTTCAAGGTTTATATTTGCTTTTTTTTTTAAATTTTATTATTTCCAGAGAGAGAGGAAGGGAGAGAGGCAGAGAAGGAGAGAAACACTGATGTATGGTTGCCTTTCACCTGCCTCCAGCCACAGAGCAGGATGGGGACCTGGCTTGCAACCTGGTTATGCGTCCTGACTGGGGAATCAAACCTGCAACCTTTGGGTTCGCAGGCCGGCGCCGTATCCACTGTGCTACTAGCCAGGACTATATTTGCTTTTTTAAATCTAAGAATAATTAGCAAAAATTAAAATATTTCAAGAAAATAATGATTTTAACGTAAATATTTTATTGCTGACTCACAGTGAACGAAAATTCACTATCAGATCATTGTGACCAGAGACACAAAGAGGGAGTTTTGTTATTAAATGCTATCAAGCACTTGCTGTATGCCACTGATAGTTAAAGAATGGCTTTGAGCTTTACGTGAGTACTTATAAAAGAATATCTTACTGCTTCTTCCAGCCCTAATATTCTGTAACATTTTTTCTTATAAATAGACAAAAAACTAAGATTCAAAAAAGTAATGTCAGGGAATTAAATACTTTCTTTTCAAGAGCTAATATTAATTTCCCACAGAGAATTTTAAAATAATGTCTACTACTAGCTTTTAAATACTGTAGTTTTCATTGTTGAGGTTCAAAAACCTAATAAACATCTGAGGGAAATAGGTACATTTTATTTGACATAATTATATATTTTATGAGAGGTATATGCTATAGAAATTTTGAAACCCTGTTAATACTTCGTTTAATATCAATAAATATTTAAAAGAGTGGCATTTCTTGTATTATTATTATTAATTTTGCTTTTGAAATCTGTTATTACCTAGTTAGATTTAACATTCAAATGTTAAGGCTAACATTTGAGTTAACCTCACACTACAACTAATTACCTTTTTCTAATTATATTTTATTGTTTATGCTATTAGTTATCTCAATTTTTCCTCCTTTGCCCCCCCTTCACCCAGCCCCCTCATTTCCTCAGGTAATCTCCACACCCTGTCCATGGATCATGCATATATGTTGTGTAGTTGTAATTTTGATGTGATTATGCAAGGAGGCAAGTTGTGTTTATGCCGCCATCTTGAGTGTAAGTTTACTAATATACCTTTCTGATCAATCAACCTGTCTTCCTTGTCCTGTGTACTGTACTAAGTAGTGTGTGTGTGTGTGTGTGTGTGTGTGTGTGTGTGTAAAACCTCCCTCTTCAGCTGCAGGAAAACACTATGATAAAACAGAGCGCATGAGTTTTAGAAGGTTAAATCTATGTTGTTGCTAGTTCTGAAAAACTGAAAAAGCTAATTAAGTTTCTAAGTGAGGTTTTCTTCATATGAGAAAGGAAGCTAATGTAATACGCATATCAAGGTATTGCTATGGCAAAAGTACTACTCCAGTTCCATCCAGATAATCCCATTTTGTACAGCAAGCATTAATTCTGCACTATTTTATTCTTACTTATACATTCTGAAAATACTATGTGCCATGCATTGTAATAAGCAGCAAGGATAAAGTAGTCAAGAAAATAACTCCCTTGCTTTCTTGCGTCCTGCATTCCAGAATATGTTGGGAGGGGGAGGACTGAAGTAAAACAATAAATAAACTGTACTATCTGTATGGTTGTTGCTGAGTAAACGAATGTTTAAAAGGGTTAAAGAGGATGTGGAAACTAGTTAATATAGGGTCATTCAGGAAGATGTTTGTGATAAAATGAGCAGGGTACCTAAACATGTTTGAGAAGCCGCATAGACATCTGGGGGGCGGGGTAGATTATGTGCGATTACGAGAGTGGATTTCAGAGAGGCCAAGGCTGGGGTTATCAATCCACTAGTTGGTGGAAACTTGTGTATGACTAAATGAAATCCCATTGGGAATGAGTGTGGATAGAAATGACAAGAGGAGAGAAGATTAAACCTTGGGCCTCTAGGAACTCACAGGGACAGGACATTGGGAAAATATGCAAAAGAGAATGAGGAGGGTTTCCTAGAGAGAAGAAGAATCAGAGGAGAAATGAGTCCTGGAGGGCAAGTGTTTCCAATACAATGAGTGACCAGCTGCATCACGCTCATGAATTGACCAAGACGAGGACAGCACAGGGAATATTAGGTCTGGTAATGCTATGCCACTGAGGAATTTAAAAAGAGCAGTATTAGCAGAAATGGGGAATAAAGATGGATTTGCTTGGGTTCAAAAGATAATCGTATAAGAAATGAAGACAGCAAATACAGACAAGCTTTCAAATTGTTTTGCTACACAGAAGGATCAGAGTAATGGGATAATAGCTGGCATCGATAAAGGGTAAAGAGAGGCATGTCTTTTAACATCAAGAGCCTTTATTGCATGTGTATGTTGATAGAAATAGTCCAGTGAGAATCATTATAGAGAAGACAGAGGGGAGAACTCTTGAAGAGCTCCACATGGTTGATTAGGTTTGCAGTTCAATGAACCACAGAGGGATGGCCATGAAAGCCCAGACAGCTTTCTGCTATAATGGGAGGGACCACAAAGCACATGGATAAAAACTAAATTAGGCTGATTGATAGAATGGAAGAATAAACAATTAGACTCTGATTTGACTCTCTATTTTTAATTAAGCAGAAAGGAAGAATATCAGTTGTTGTTACCAGGTTTCAATTCAAAGTAGGAAATTTTACTATACCACATTTTCTTCAAGGGAGACCAGGTTCTACCAAAAGTGAATCACTCACTCACAATTTACCTATTTCTCTACAGTCCTTTCTCCCTATCTACACATCCATCAACTATGCAACCTATTTAAAGGGCCTCATGCTTTGTAATTCCCAAGCAGTCCTCTCTTTGTGACATTATCTGTATTTGTGAAACAAAGAAAACTGCATAAAATGGTGGAAAAGAGAAATGGCACTGTGCCTTACGTTCCATTTTACAAGCCCAAGTCATATAAACTATTTTTAGTAAGTTCAATGTCTTTCCTCATCATAGAAATGTTCTAGTGGCACAATCAGGCCTGAATTTCAGGTTATAGAGGTTTTTCTGAATAGACAAAGAAATTTTGAGAAAGAAAAATAAAGTTGGAGGTATCATGCAACCTAATATCAAACTATGCTACACAGGTATAGTCATCAAAACAGCATGGCATAAGAACAGATACACAGATCAATGGAACAGAACAAAGAGCCCAGAAATAAACTCATGCCTATACAAATATGAAATCTGTCCCAAAAGTATCACATCAATGTCGATATAATTAAAACACTTGGCGTGGCCAATACTTTCAGGACAGACCTTGTATGGTAAACTGACCTATGACAAAGGAGACTGGAATATACAATGGGGTAAAGATAGTTGCCTCAATAAATTGTGTTGCAAAAACTGAACAGACGCATCAAAAAAGAAAAAGAAAAAAGAAACGAGACCACTTTCTTAGTCCACATACAAGAATAAACTAAAAAATGGATTAAAGACTTAAATGTAAGACTCAAAATCATAAAATTCCTAGAAGAAAACACAGACAGTAAACTCTCTGACACTGTTCTTAGCAATATCATTTTGGATATGTCCTCTTGGGTCAGACTAACAATAATAACAACAAACAAATGGGTCTACATCAAACTAAGGAGTGTTCACACAACAAAGGAAGCCATCAACAAAAGGAAAGAAGGCCCTACTGAAAGGGAGAACACATTCTCTAATGATACATCTGATAAAAGGTCAATATCTAAAATATGTAAGGAACTCATACAACTCAAAACCAAAAAAAAACAAACATGCCATTACAAAATGGGCACAGGACTTGAATAGATACTTCTCCAAAGAGGACATACAGATGGTCAACAGACATAGGAAAAGATGTTCAACATCGCTCATCAGGAAAACACAAATTAAAACCACAATGAGATATCACCTCGCACCTGTCAGAATGGCTGTCATCAATCAACAGACAAGTGTTTGCTTTAGCCATTTTCAGCATACCAGCCCTGTGTATGTTGTTCGATTTGCTTCTAAGCATTTCTTCTATTTGCAGGGATTATGGGTGGTATTATGTTTTTAGTTTCTACATTTTCATTACTAGTATAAATATGATTTTTTTAATGTGTGCTGTTCTTGTTTCCCAGGACCTTGTTGAACTCACTTAATACTTCTACATGCTTTTTTTTTTTTTTTTTTTTGGTAGATCCTTTGGAATTTTCTGGTACATCCCATGATACAACAATAGGGACAGTTTATTTCCTCCTTTCCATTCTATTTATTTGCCTTTTGTTTCCTTTGCTTGCCTTTCAATGGTACAAAAAAAAAAATAAGTGGGGAGAGTGAGAATACTTTTGTTGCTGCCTATTTTAGAGAGAAAGTATTCAATGTTCCATAATTAAATGTGGTATTAGCTGTACTTTTAGCACATAAGCTCTTTAGCAGGTTGAGGAAGTCCCTTTTATTTCTTGGTTGCAAAGAGTTTCAGAAGAAATAATACTGGGTTTATCCTAAATGTTTTTTCTATTTTAACAGGTTGGATTACACTAATGGAATTTCAATCACTGAACCTGTCTTTGCTCTGGAATAAACATGAGGTCATGGGCATATAGTGATGGATTCGATTTACTCGTATTTTGTTAAAGATCTTTGTGTCTAATTTCATGAACAGTATTAGACTGTAATTTTATTATTGTTTTTTTGCATTTTGTATCAGAGTTATGAATGTTGGCCTCATAGAAGAAGCTGGAAAGTATTCCTCTTTTCTTTTCTTGCTGGAGTTTGAGAAGGATTGGTGTTAATGAATTTTAGGAGTTTGGCTAGAGTATGCTGGGAAGAAATAGGACCATGCTGTCTTGGCAAACAAGAGGGACAACAAATGAAAGGATTTAAAAAAATATTTTCTCAAATATGAATTCTTTCTAATGTTTATACACAATCCAAAATGGACCATCTTTCCATTTATATACAAGGTCTGTCTCAAAAATATCGGCTACGCAATCTGTTTTAATTATACTGACCTTGGCTCAATGCTTTTGGGACAGCCCTTATATTATGATATCTTAGTTCTATAATTTCTTTTGGAAATGACAGAATATGTTTCAAAACATTAAAATTTAGGAATCTAGGAATATAAATAAATGAATTAGGATACTTAATGCCACTATCAATGACAGTCAAGTGACGAGGATTTTTCTAATTGTAGGGAGACAGCATCTTCTCAGGGAAGAGTCAGGTTTCAAGAAGGTACTGAAAACATTCAGAGAATAGACGGCATTTTCCTTATAACAGATCATGCATTCTAAATATATTGTGATAAAGTCTTAGGATTTGGAGAGTTGTACTTAAAAACAAACAAACAAACAAAAAAAACCCCAGTGATTGCCAGGGTCAGTGTGGCTCAGTTGGCTGAAGTGTCATCCTGTAGACTGAAAGGCTGTGGATTCAATTTCTAGTCAGGACTCATTCCTAAGCTGTAGGTTCAGTTCCCAGTTGGGGTGCATGAGAGAGGCAACATACTGATGTCCTTCTTTCTCTCTCTAATCTCTCTCACTCTCTCTCACTATGCCCCCCCAACCCTCTCTCTCTAAGCATGCCCTCAGGCGAGAGGGGGAAAAGAAGTGAAAGTACACTACCCTTGGGGATATGAACACTAAGAATGAGGAATGACTCAGAAGAACTGGCATTCATATGGTACCAGACAGAAAGTGGGATAAATGTATAATTATGCACCACCACATGGAAGAGAGACACATGGTGGTTAAGATCTCGCACTCTTGCTGTCTGGGGATAAGGTCTTGCAGATGGGCAGGAATGAAAAACTTAGCAAAAAATACATTACACAAAAGGATCTGTTAATGGTCTGAAAACTATCTACCAGTTATTCAACACTCCCTAACTACCTAATCGTATGCATATACTTTGCTAAATATGAGTTTAACATTCTCAGCACTCAGCCCTCACACTTAAAGTAATGTCAAATGTGGAAAGTTTGCAAATGTACTTAGGAATTGAGTGCTTGTCCCTAACAGAAATGCCTCACCATTTGCCTTTTTCTTCCCATCAGTTTTCTTCTTGAGGGAAGTTGTGATAAAGATCACAGCACCATTTACACATGATAATATGATGAATAGCACTCAATGATGGCTTCTTCTGCTCTCATCAAGGGGCCAGGGATTCCATTATAGGCCCAATTGCTCTAGGAAAGGAAATCTATTATAGCTACCAGAATTCAAGAAGAATAAAAGTGGTGAAAGGGAATGAGTGGCTGTGCTTAGTCAAAAGAGGAAAATCCTAGAATGGATGTTTTCATAGAATGCATTCATCATATCCATTTTATGAGATAATTGAAAAATATATACATCTAATCCTTCTGTAAAATTTAATTATGTCTTGCCCATAAAGCTTTTCACAGGAGAGAATTTCACTTGTGTACTTATTTCCTACTCATGGAGACCATGCATTGATATCCATTTGATTTTACTTCTATTTTAGACTTAAAAATGCAAAGAGATGCCGGCTAAAAGAAAAACAAAATGATAATTTAAATTCAGGTGTAATTGGATTTTTGATATATCACATAGAGAGAGGTCTGATTATATCTGACAGATCCATATTAAGTTTCATATTAAATTCTTCTTAGCTAACATACTTTGTTATTTCTGGAATTTTTTGCTTTAAATTAACCTCATCGAGTGAATGTAAGAACTACCTTCAAATTGGAGTCTGATTTTTTTTCCAGACAAAAACAAACGTAATGAGAAATTTAATATTTTTGTAGCCTAAACAGAAGTTTTATTTTTTTAGAATGCACCAAATAGGTCATAAGGCATCACTTAGAAGATATTTTCTTTTTTTAATTTATTTTTAAAGAGAAGGGTGCAAGGGAGAAAGAGAGGGAGAGAAATGTCAATGTGAGAGAGAAACATACATATGCTTCCCGACAGCGGACAGAACCTGAAACCCAGGCGCATATGTGCTGACTGGGAATCGAACCTGTGACCTTTTGCTCTGGGGACAACACCCAACCAACTGAGCCACACTGGTCAGGGCTAGAATGTATTTTCACTTATCAGAGTCTAAGAACTAAAACAAAAAAGTGATGATTACAAAATTGCATTAAGTTTCTCAAAAATGACCCAAATGTACTAAAGCTGTTGCCACCTTTTACTATCTCTCCAAACTTCTTTACAGTGTCCATCTTGATAACGCTCTGCAGAGAGAAGCTAATACATCCTATGTTCTTCCATGTCAGTGGCCTCTGAACCAGTGACCCCCAGTACTTTTGCTTGGATTTCTTCTATATCTTATGCATGTGGATAAGTGCTCAATTTTAAGCATGCTTTATTGTTTCCCCCAAAATATGTTGAGCCCAACATAATAAAAATATTATCAGGACAATAAAAGTTGAAAGAGTACATTCCATTTTACAAAACAAAATGCGACTTTCCAACTCACGTCTTGTTTGATTGCAAAACGAGTAGAGAAAGAATACCATTTGCCTTTCATTTTACTATCTGAGCCACTTTTAAAATAAATTATTCTTGCTTACGCCTTTTCTAGCACCCAAGAAAAAGCATGCCATTTTTTAGGAAAGAGAAAATGTTTTAAAGTAAGTGTAGAACTTAGAATCATTATTCTAAAAGCCAACCAACCTATATAGCCTTGCTGTTATGAATAGCATTAACCTAATCATAGAATGATAGAATCTTTGAGTTCTAATTTCATAGTCCTTACGTGCGACCTCCCAGCGAATGCAGACACATTCTATGAAGCATTTTTTTAGAGATGGGCCCTCAGCAACTACTTCGATGCATCATCTAATGAGAAGTTCCTGCTTCTTACAGCACCCTGTTTCCTCGTGAAACAAAATTAGAGAGGTCTTCCTAGTTTGAGTCGCTAGCTCCACCGCCTAGAGCTACCATGTTCCTGTTGAAGTTCTGCTCCGAGCAGCAACATGGAAAACTACACTCTGTCTTCCGCACCTGGAGAAACCCTTTTCCATGCTCAATATAATGTATTCTCTCCAACATTAGACACAGTTCTTTATAGTCGTTAATGGCTTGCTAGTTAGCTAGACTTCAAAGGGTTTAAGATCTTGGCTGTCTTATGTTGGCGAGGTACTTTGATAGTTGATCCCACACCAATAAGGGCAGCGATGTATTATATTTCAACTATGATGAATGACTACCTGAATCTCCAACTGCTGTCCTTGAATTTCGACCTCTGTGGACTACCTGTGCACGGGGTCATCACCATTTCTACATTGTCCTTAATGTAAGATTTTCCAGATTTTCTATTTCACGTTTTCCTAATGACTGACTATGGATATTTTTTGCAGCACCAGTGTAAAGTCAATCAGTAAGTATAGTTGGAAGTTCTGGATACAAGTAGAATTGTCTAGGTATTCATCAGATATATATTAGCCATTTCCTGAGATATAACAAAAGACCCTTCATCAGTCAGTATCTGTGTAAAGAAGTACTTTATTCTCCAGTATCTTAATATTATATTATGTTAACTGACCCAAATTATCCAGGTGTGATCTAATTAGTGCAAGTAGTTTGGAGCAATTACCTACATTCTTAAACCTGAGAAAAGGAATGTTCCTATTATGGGTCAAATTGACTTTAGATTTTGAGGTAATCTTATGACCAAGTATGTTAACAGAAAGAAGTCAGCTGTGTGCCCTCCTCGGGGCACGCTGGCTCGAATCTCCTTTTCAAGTGAACTTTCTTTCTCACACTCTAAAGGTCCCCACAAGACTTGTACGCAGGGGAGGAGAGAGCAGCAGCAGCTCATCCTGTGCTTAACCCCTGACCCTGTCCCCAGGGCCCCCTTTCCCTGCCTTCCCAGTGAGGGGACAGCAGCCCCTGCTTGGCTCATTCCTTTCCCATGAACATTTCTAGGGAGCCAAAGCAGCTTCACCTAGGCTGACTCCTGCTGCTGCTTCTATCCTAGGTCCTTACTTATTTCACTGTACCCAGCTTTACTAAACTTAAAAAACAAAGCAAAGCAAAACAAAACAAAACAGAAGAAAGTCAGCCAAAACAAAAAATGCGCTCCCAAGCTGCACACCACCATATTCAATTTCTGCTTGGCTGTGTCTTGAACGCATGTGCCAGCCATTCAAGACAAATGATTAAGTATTCCCTTAATATTTTGTCTTGAAAACCTCAACCATTACAGAATAGAGATTAACTATCCATTCGGCATATAGCACATTAGCTTTCTCTTCTATTTTTATTTTGTGTGTGTGTGTGTGTGTGATGTATCAACTTTCTAAAGAGTCCATGGTTTTACACAAGACATAAATGACAGAGGTTCAGATAAGACTCTATCAGCAATGTATTATTATAGCCATTTCTGCAGGCTAATTCATTTATTCATGTTGGACTTTCCTTATCCTCTCCCCTTGTCCATTTGCTCTCCCCTTCCTATTTGCTTACTGCCTATTTCTTTCCACTAGCATATAAATCCCAGTGAGGCAGAGATTTTTGTCTGCTTGGTTCCCTGCTGTATCTACAGAACTTAGAACAGAATATTAGCACTGGCTCCCAATAAATGGCACATGAATGAACTGGACAAGGAACTTGTTCTAGTTGCCAGGGACAGTCATGAAATAAAGCAAATATCCCTTGTATTGCAGATCTCAAGTTGTAGTGGAGAAAAAAAATGAGAAATACATAAAGAAGGAAGTATATGAGTTTTTTTTTTAAGATTTTATTTATTATTCTCAGAGAGTAGGGAAGGGAGGGAGGCGGAGAGGGAGAGAGACATCCATGTATGGTTGCCTTTCACCTGCCTCCAGCTACAGACCTGGCTGGAGACCTGGCTTGCAACCTGGTTATGTTGCTCTGGCTGGGAACTGAACCAGTATAATGAGTTTTAAGGTAATGGTTTAGGGAGAGAGTGTTAGTGGAAGCTGTTTTCAGGAAAACTTTTCAAAAGAGGTGACATTTTATGGGGGCGTAAAACATTTCGAGGAAGTTAAGGAAGAGGTGGGGAAGTGGGTGTTGCCTCAAGAACACTGATGTGGCAGCTTAGTGAAGGGTGCGAGCAAATGAAGATGGTGAAGTCAGAAAGAAAGGCATGCACCCAAATGAGTGGGGCCTTTCCGATCCCCCCGCCCCAAGTTGAACTGGGAAACACAGGGAGGTCTGAAACAGCACAGTGATATAGCCCAGATGATGTTTTACAAAAGATCACCTTGCCTTCTGTGTAGAGATTAGAGTGTAGGATTAAAAATACAGCAGGCTAATGCCGTAGTCCAGGTGGCACAGGCTAGGGGGTAAGTGGCAGAGGTGGTAAGAAAGTGGTCAGAAATACAGTATGTATTTTATGGCTTTGCTATCAGTATTTACTGATGAGCTGGAAATTTGCAGTGAGTGGAAAAAGTGGATCAAGTATGACTCCTAGGTGTTCAGCACCATAAACTAGATAAATAATGGTGCCACCAAGTGAGATGGAGAAATATTTGAGGAATAAATTAGCATTGGAGCGAGGGGACAAGTATATCAAGAGTAATATTTAGTGAGATATCTATTTGGAGAAGAAGGTAACTCAAGAGAAAGTATGGGGTTAGAGATATAAATTAAGAAGTTATGGTATGTATTTATCTACAACCTGAAAGAAATGAGTAGGAAGATAATATAACTGGAGAAGATGCAAGGCTGAATGTTAAGTCATGCCAACGTCTAGAGTTCTGATAGCAGATGTGTAAGTGAAATAAGCTAGTCAGAAAAAGCTAAGACCCACATGATTTCCCTCGTATGTGGGATATAAAACTGAAACAGAGAGACACAGACAGATAACAATATGGTGGTTATCAGAGGGAAGGGGGTGGCAGGACAGTAAAGGGTAAAGGACAAATATATGGTGATAGAAGATGATATGACTTTGGGTGTTGAGCACACATGCAATATACAGATCATGTAGCATAGAAATCTATGTTTGAAACCTGTATGACCCTATTAACCAATGTTACCTCAATTAATTTAATAAAAATAAATATACACCAATGGTCGTTGGTTTAATTTCCAGTCAGGACACATAACCAGGTTGCAAGCCAGGTTTCCAGCCAGGTCCGTGGCTGGAGGCAGGTGAAAGGCAACCATACATTGATGTCTTTCTGCCTTTTTTCCTCCCTCCCTGCCCTTCCTTCTAAAAATAGTGAATAAAATCCTTTTATAAATAAACACATAATTTTTTAATTCATTCATTAAAAAAATGGAAGACTCAGAAGGTCTGAACAATCACCTTACTGGAAAACCAAAAGCCAAGTGACAATAACAATTCAAGAAGAGAAAAGTCAACTATGTCATATGTGTCTGAGAAAGCAAGTAAAATAAGGACATAGCATTGACCTATAGATATTGCAACATGCAAGTCATGATTTTCTTGACAAAAGCAATTTCAGTTGAGTTGTCAGGATTAAAGCTTCACTGAAGTTAGAGAACTGAGAATAGAGACAAGCAGAGACAGTGAGTATGAACAGCTCTTTCTAGGAAAATATGGTTATTGCTTTTAAAGCTATTAAATTCTAAAATATGTATTCTTTAAGTAATATCTTTATATCGTATCTACTGCTTGTACCAAGGATTCCAAAATTAAAGTGACATTAATATTAATAATGAAAGTGGAAGCAACAACAAAGCAAAATTTTTATCCTATAAATTTGTATATGTCTCTACATATAAAATGTGCTGGGGGAGAATTTTGGCTTCACATTTATTATCTGGATTGATGCCGAATTAGAACATCGTCTTAGTGAATCAGCACTGGCATAACTCTTATTGCTTAAAAATATTTTTCATTTTTAGGATTATGCATAATAAGTTACATAAAATATAACGACATAAAAATAAAGAAAACTGTATTACCTTATTCTAGAGAAGAATTTTGGCTTTCATTCACTAGCAATAATATAACCAAGTTTTAACTGTGGAATCCTCTCTTAGGAGTTTATGAAATGATTTTGTAAAAACAAGCATTTGAGTGTATGTGGCATCATTTAAATATTATAGATAAGAAATGTAAGTAGAAGATAAATGACTTATCAAAAGGTACACATATAATTATAAGAATCATTTTTTTACAGGCTTTATTTATTATTTTTAGAGAGAGGTGTATTTTTAGGGAGAGAGGCAGAGAGAGACAGAGACATCAATGTATGGTTGCCTTTCACCTGCCTCCAGCTACAGACCTGGCTGGAGACCTGGCTTGCAACCTGGTTATGTACCCTGGCTGGGAATCGAACCAGCGACCTTTGGGTTCGCAGGTTGGCACCTTGTCCACTGTGCCACCAGCCAGGGCATAAGAATCATTTTTTAAGATGAGATAATAAATACTTTCTAAATATCCTGTGATGATAGGCTATTGTTTAAACAACAGCTATCCTGTGATGACAGGCTATTCTTTAAACAACAACAAAATTAATCATTTATATCCCTGATTTTTGATGTCTTATATGGAGAATAAAGGGACTAGCCTTATCAGATATTAACAACATATTATAAAAATATCATGATTTATTAAAAGGTACTGGTGAGTGACAGACAAGTTAATTAAACAACATATAAAAAGATGACAGATAGAACATAAAGTATGTGTGTAAATATTAATTATCTCATTAACATACTCACCAATTAATATATTAATACTGAATATATTAAGTCATTAATATATTCAAATATGCATCACTATTATATAATGCTAATATATTTCTTTATAAATTATTATCAATTTACATTAATTATAACAATATATAATACAGCATTTACATATTAATTATATTAATGATTTTTCCAATCTGCGGAAGAAAGCTGGTTTATTTCACCAATGTGTAATTATAACTTGCTATCCAGCTAAAGGGAAAACAAATGAATAATTGTACACTCCAAACCTAAAAATAAATTGCAACTGAATTGCAATTTACTTATTTTTTAAAAAGATTTTCTTTGCCTTTCACCTGCCTCCAGCTAAGGACCTGGCTAGAGACCTGGCTTGCAACCTGGTTATGTACCCTGGCTGGGAATTGAACCAGCAACCTTTGGGTTCACAGGCCAGCACCTTATCCACTGTGCCACCAGCCAGGGCCTGAATTGCATATTTAAATAGTTTGTAAACTCTAAAAGTCTTGGGAAAAAAATTTAGTAGTCTGTTTTCACAATGCTTGAAGGAAAATACACCTTTCCAACTAAGCTAGGTGGTCCAGAAAATATAAAAGACAGGACTACTGTGTCATAAAATTGCAAAAGAAAAATATGGGAAAAATTCTATACTCAAACAGGATAAAATATAATAGATCAAAAGTACTATCTCTCGGGGAGATATTAAAATGTTTTTAATCCAGCATTAATCCAGATAATAAATGTGAAGGCAAAATTCTTTCTCTAGGTATTTTATACATGTAGGAAAATGTACAAATGTATAGGATAATAATTTTGTTTTAGTTGTTGTTGCTACTTTCATTATTAATATCAATGCCATTCTAATATTGGAATCCTTGCTACCATCAAGAGAAATGACATACGCAAAGAATGTGTGTTTTACAGTGAGCACAGTGGGAAGGAGGGGAAGAAAGGGGGAAAGAAGGGGAAGAGTTTAGTCCAAGAACCGGTACGAATGACCCATGGACCTGGACGACATGTGAGGATTGACTGTGGGAGAGGGGATGGGGCGGGTAAGGCAGGGGGAAAAATGGGGCAATGGTAAGACAACAATAAATTAATTAAAAAAGGAATACAGACTCTCGAATTTAATGGCTTTAGAGGCAATAACCATGTTTTCCTAGACAGAACTGGGTAATAGGAAAAACATTTTACAAATTAATGGCAAATGTCGTAATGCAATATTTAAAATGGGCAAAAGTTATGAAAATAGAATTTACAAAAAGTCAAATGCATATAACAATGTTAGATCAGCAAGTTTTGCTCCCTGGAACTCAAAGGACATATTGGCCAATCGAATAGCTTTGTGCTGACAACAGGCATTCATTCTCTATATATCTATATTTAAAGCTAATATAGAATACCAAAATCTTTCAAAGTTACATGAAAATGACACTAATTAAATTGCTATATCTGGTTAGTTTTAATTATATGTATAAAATCATGTGGAAAAATAAAGACCTGATATTTTAAAGAAAAAAAAAAAAGTTGAACAGGAATAGAGCAACATGATCAATAATGTATCTCCCTTATCTGCCTACATTAAGGCTTTAAATCTCCTTTTTTAAATTAAAGACAAAATTTAATTAGCCCTTACTGAAATTATTAACATTTTGTACAATGTTTTGAATAGTGTGTTAAATCTTTACCATTATATCATGGAATATCAAGAGTACTAAAGTAATATAATAGTCACTATATAAAAATACTTCAAAACATATTAATATTTTTCATGAAAGTGATTTCTCTCCTTCAACACAGAAAACTGTTATCATCTTAAGTAAAAGCTTTATGTTTTTTTAGGAAGCAATAAGAGAAAATATAGTATTGAACTATTGCAATTAAAATCAGTAATAAAGTACTAAGCATGATCATAAAATAGCTTGTATTTTGTTACAATAATTGTATATTTTCTGCCACTCTATATCACAAAAAGAATATATTGTTAAAATATCATTTCACTATTTTAAAAAGGTGACCGTAAGTGGTTTTGAGCATGATTTATCCACTACCCCACATGCAAAAAGTATTAAAAAATAAAACTCAAACCATTCTAAAGAGAGAGAGTTGAACTAATGGACACATATAAAATGAATAATTGATAAAAGTTCCAATTTTCACAGAAGTGTCATTGTTTCCTACATATACACTTATAATTTAGTTACAATTTAAATTATAACTTAGTTATATATAAATTATCATTTAGTTATCATTTAAATTATACATTTATAATAATCCTAAGAAATATTTTATCAGGTTTCTTCCAGAGGTAGTCAAGTTTGTTATGAAGTTCATAGGGTAAATAAACAGGGAAGAATTGCTAGTAAAACTCTGAAAAGAGAAGGAAGTAAGGTGAGAGCTATACCCTCAACACGTACTAAAGCACATTATAAAGTCTCTCTAACGAAAACAGTGTAGTTTTGGTCTAAATGACAGATTCAGTGGAATAATAGCGACAACCCAGAAACAGCCCAAGTACATATGGCAGTGTAATCTACGAAAATGTTGACTTATCAAATCAGTGGGGATAAAATGAGCTTTAAAATAAATCTTGAACAAAGCCATTCGGATAAATGGAGAGAGGTGCCATGTTCTTAGACTGCAAGAGTCAAAAACTCAGTATTTCTAAGATGCTAGTTGGTGCCCACATCATGTATTAGTTTCAATACAATTCAAGTAAAAGTCCTAGCAAGGTCTATGTCTGTGTATCTGTGTACCTCTTGGTGTGTGGAAATCAATTAGCTGATTCTAAAACTCATGAAAGTGCAAAGGATCTGGAATAAGTAAGAAAATCTTGAAGAACATGACCATTTTGAGTTTTGTTAAGATTTATGTTATGACATATTCGGACTCGCCATATAATTATAATAGTGAAGACAGTACAATATTAGTGCAAAAACAGGTGAATAGAAAACTGGAACTGGAGAGTCCAGGAACAGACTTGTAAACATACTGTCACTGGCTTTGGAAGAAAAGTGTCACTGCAATTCAGTGAAGGAAAGGATGCCTTTTCTATAAAATGTGCTAGGATGATTTCGTATACAGGGTGAATAAAATGCACCTTGACACCTACATATCACCATATTTAAAATTATTGAAGCCCTGGCTGGTGGCTCAGTGGATAAGGTGCTGGCCTGTGAACCCAAAGATCGCTGGTTCGATTCCCTAGTCAAGGCACATAACCAGGTTGCAGGCCAGGTCTCCAGCCAGGTCCTTAGCTGGCGGCAGGTGAAAGGCAACCATACATCGATGGCTCTCCCCGCTTCTTCCTCCCTTCCTCCCCTTCTCTCTGAAAATAATAAATAAATCTTAAGAATGAAATACAATATAGATATAAATACAGTAACAGTGATGGACTGTTCTGTAAGAAATCCATTGCAAGAAAACTTGTATTCACCAAGGTAACAGGATTATTTAATCAATCAGTGATTGATGAACATTAAAATTATTTGCCTAGTAATGGTTTCACCTAGATGACAAATGGATTTCAGAAGCAAAATTACTTATTTATTTCTTTACTCATTTTTCAGAAATATCTTTCCTAGCATGTACTGACAGGGTGTTAGGTCTTGTTTCTTATAAAACAAACAAATAAAAAAAAAATCAGGAATCCATCTTTGCGTTTAGCTATTTTCACTTGTACAAATAATACTAATAACCCATACTTAGTATATACTGAGTTCAGAAATTTATTCACGTACACCATTGCATTTGTTCTTCAAAAAAAAAGTCCTATTAGGTAAAGTTGAATTTCGTTCTTTATAATGCTCAAAATGGAGTATAGAAAGTAGCTCAAGCTAACATCTTCCATGTTATAGTCAAAACCAGAACACAGATTCTCAGACCCGACATCTAACGCCCTTCCTAAGGTCCTAGGTCTAACTTCATACGTATGTAGACTGAGAAAGCAGAACCCTGTTCTCTAGTGCTACAGTATGATATATAATAAATGAGGGTAAAAGAGCCCACTTAGGTGGCTAACATTTAAATCAACATTTAAAAAAATATTGGCGACCTTCAGTATAGTTTCAGTCATTCTGTGGCCATCTGTGGTTCTTTTGTGAACTGTTGCTCTTATGCCTTTTAATGCATTGCAAAGAAATATAAAGTGAAGACCTTGAAGTCATGCAGAAGAGGTTCCGCTTTGCCATTAAGCAACTGTTTTGATTTTGTGTAAGTTAATGCTTCTGAATTGCAATCTCCTTGATTCAATAAGAATAATAACACCTACACCATGGAGTCGTGAATTAATGAGATTCAAAATGCTGAGAGAAATTACTGTGGTAAATATAACAGAAAGGTGTGAATCCATTTGTACTGGGATGTTAATAGAGGTAACTGATTTCAGTTAGTAATTGTGTATGAATTATGTTAAGATAATTTTGTATTTTATCGTAGATCTAACTATTATATGTTTTGTAATTTAAAAACATTACTTTAAAATATTATTTTAGGCAAATCCATATTTTTGGGGCTTCCTATTTTTAAGCAACTTTATTATTTATTATGCCTTAGGCTGATTGTTTCCCTACTCATCAATATGCAGGTGGAATCAGGTGGAATAGAACATTAATATAAGTAAAAATTGATGTACACCCTGCAATAATTTTTCAGGGAATCACTAGCTTTGCAAAGATGCAATTATTTTTCATAAATCTGAGTAATTTTAGTACACTATTTATTTTTAACCTTCCAAAATCATCTTTGGCTCACACACTCTAAGTATTACATAGCATGATATTTAACTAGTTTGCAAGTTGTATTTATGTGGTATGAAATGAAAAATAACTATATATAATAACTACACATAAAGGTTATACTATCCATGTTTTTCCTATCAACTTACTAAACTTTGTATCAAAAATTCTCATTTGTATGTTTAATTTTTATCAAATATTTATACAGACACAAGCCGTACTTCATCTTCCCTGAAACATGACGGCGTATAGAATGACAGAATAGGAGGTGGCAGTCTGGTACCTTGTGTGTGCTCCAAACCAAGCTTGAAGGCAGATGTTTCAATGAGGAAGCTATCGCACTTAATGCCAAGGGTAAAATTCCTGGGCATTTCCCGATCTATTAAAAATAAAAAGAGATATTATACTTTAATGTCACATTTAAGAACAACAACAAAAAAAAAAAAACAGTGAAGATTGGAATAGAGTCAAAACTCTAATGGGAAATTACTCAGGTGATTATTTTTCAAAATGCATTTGAAGATGAGACTTAAATGGCACTCCTGAAGACTATATCCAACATTATATATGGTTTTCTCCATAATATTTAAAAACATAAAATCAACTCATAAATCCTTGGGATTTTAATTGAAACTACTCAAACAACAGATATCACTGAGACCCTGTTTGCACCAACAATCTAAACATATGCATATCTAAATATGCATGAATATACATTTATGCAACATTAATAATAATTTAAACCAATAAATACAAAATTCAGTCAATTATCCAAAACATACTTACTGGTCAAATAAAAAGCCGTTGCTTTTAGTGCTATGATGTATAAAAGATAAAAATCTCTGTGAACAGAGACTTTTATTTATAACTTTAAGTACATTAAACCAGACATAAGCTGATGCTGTCCCTGGAAAGAAATGGGAGTGTTCAACCCTTATAAAAGGGATTTGAGAACAGATAGTAAAATAATGTACATATTTACCATTTTGCCTGCCAATACCACTTGTGGAAATATATTTTAAGTATATTGCTCAAATAGGAAACAATATACACTGAGGCATTATTTATATAACAAATTATTAGAAATAATGAAAAGGTCCATGTACTGGAGACTGGTTGCACATAAACGATAGTGCAGCAGAAAAAAAAAAAAAAAAATCAAGGTACTAAAAACCATAAAAATTGGCAACAAAGGTATCCATGAACTATTTTACCGAGATTCCAGTCATATTAGTATGTGAAGTTAGCAAGGGACAAAAGAAATTATACAGTATTCTACCTTTGCATGAGATAGAGGATGAAAGAGAACTATGTGTGTGTATACATTTATTCATATACACTCATTTTTGCAAAAACAAATACTGTGGATGTATCAGAATCAAAGGAACATGGTCAGGAATAAAAAAAAAATCTTTGAACTGCGAAAGAATAACTCTTCATTGTCAAGCTTACTGTTTTTCCTGTTAACAGCAGCAAGAAATTTGGACCAACTAAAGAAAATTGAGTCACAAATTATTTCACAATTTATTTTTACGGTTTAAAAATCTTGACCCAATATGTTTATTTTTTTCCTTTTTATTTTTATTTATTGTTGCATTCCATTTTTCCTAGGGCAAGGGAAATAAAGGAACAAATAAATGGGACTACATCAAACTATAAAGTTTCTGCTCAGCTAAAGAAAACATCTGATGTGTTTTTGTAACACTCTCATAGTTATGATTTGGGTGTACCTACCCTGAAAATTTCATTCCCTGGTATGATCCATCTATCAGCCTTGTGTGTTCTCACACCAGCAATTCTGAGACCTGTAACCGGTAGAAACTCCACCAACACATTTTTTGGGGGGTGCTTATACAAATGTGTGGTTTGCAATCCCAGCCAGATACAATCAAGTTACACTTGAATTTTCTCAGCTGTGTCTTCCTTTTCCGCTAGCACTTCAAACCACTTTGCCATTCTTCAAATCTACTAAATCTCCTTTCCTCAGCAGATGAAAATCTAAACAAAACTGCTCAATTATAATTGCCAAGCTCTTCCACTACCTGACAATTTGTCTACTTTCACATTTGTTGTGTCCTGCCCTTCCTGTCCATGGCTCCTCCTTCTATCTCCACTCTGATCCCTATCCTCCCAGAGCTTTCACATATCAAGTTAAACTCCACCTTCTTTATACCCTGCACTGCCGCTCAGTTCTGGCCGCTTCTTTCTGCCGATGCACAGGATCAAATCTCTTCCATATGAAAATACTGACTTCCTTGAGCCGGCAATCAACTTTTAGTAAAAGGCAAGTCTCTTCTTACCACAGACAAAGTATTCATAAGGGAATTTTACGTACTTAATTTTTATTTCATACCAAGAGCATAAAGAAACAATCAGGAAAGATGAAAACTCCAATAGGTAAATAATAGTGTTCAGCTTCAGGGTTAAACAAAAAATAATAAATTTGCAATGATGAAAAAATACCACTTTTCTCCAACTGGACTAAGATTAAGGAGAATGCTATTAGTCAGGGTTTATAAACTTTAGGAAAATAGGTAATGTCTGTAACAGCCCTGATGGCAGAAGGAACTGCAATCGTATTCTGGAGAGCAAGTTGCTTACTTTTGTCTAAAACCTTAACATATGTGTTTCTTTTATCCCAACATTTGAACTATGTAAAATGGAACATCGCAGTAGTCGTTTTAGTACAACTGGTAATAATAGTTGAAAAGATAAAATTAGTAATGCCTAATACTAGATTTAAAATAGGTTTGACAAAACTCATGAGTTGATTTCTACTTCAGACCCAATTATTGACCATTTAATAAAAAGTGACCAAAAATTCTAAATCATTGAACTTCAAACCATGCATCTTCAATGACAAGGAAAAAAAAAAAAAAAGAACAAGCGTGATTACAGCCAAAATTTAATGCAAATCCAAATATGCTATTTATAAAGAATATGGGTAGAGGAAACAATATCAGAACACAAGAACTTCTGTAAAATTTTAAGGAATAAGTTTCTGGCTCTACCATTTATACACTGTGATTTCAGCCAAGATACCTCATCTTTCACACCTTGTGTTTTCTATTTTATAAAATGATGCTGTTGAGTTCATGGATCACTAATGTTTCCACTACCCCTATAATGTTTTGCTTCTGTGATAAAAATAAATTTGATTAATAATTTTAAAGTAACACAGATAAAGTATAAGAAAAACAACTTACTTGTTAGTAAGATATCGATAAGAACATTTTCCTTGGTGGGATTTTCGAAAGTTATAACAACAGGTTCTAATTCAGTGAGGAATGTGGTTGTTCTTTCTACTTCAAGAGGCTGGGGAAATAGTCCTACCCCAGAAAAGTGGAACTGCCATTCTTTAAACTGTTTCAAGGTAAACATTCATAACATGTATGTCACAATTGCATCCATCTTATGCGCAACACTTTAAAAATATAATACATGTAAAAATGCTGGTAGATAAAAAAGGTTTGGTTGTTAATATTTAGCATGCCCTGTTTTTTCTTCTTTTCCAAAATCTCCTTTGATTTTATTGAAAAATCAATGTTTTTATACTGATAAAAAGGGGAGCACAAGACCAATATTCAAATATTCAACTTATTTCAATGCATATAAGGTTATTTATAGCATCATTAAAGAGGTGTCTTATTAGGAACCTTGCATTTCTGCTCAAGGTTTTCTTTTTTTTAAAGTCAACCTGTCTAACAAACTTGGTACTGTACACTGCATGAGGTTTCCCAAATCCTAGGGTGAATTTCAAGTGAAATTAGTACAGTTATCACTATCACATGAAAGCAGTATGCACCACTATATGCCATATTATTTATCCCCACCATCTAGGACACTATAAATTCTCTTATCTTATGCCAAGAAAATCATGGCTCTAAAATTAACTGAAGGAGACTGAATGTGGCCATTGTTCACATCCATGTTTCATAAGCCTGCAAAGCTCTGTTGGAAATTCTCCCTTTGTATTCATTTAGAATAAAAGTCCTCTAAGAGCACAATTGATCGACCCAGTTCAGCACTGAATACTTTACTAATACTGTGAGTAAGTGAAGAGGTCATTAAATAAAAATCAACAAACACAATAGCCTGCTGTATGATCTCTCAAACTACATAGTCATTTCCACGCCTAATATTCAGTAAGTGAAGGGACACTTGCTTTAAGGTTGTTTCAATAGCAGAAGGGGTGGGGACAGGAAATGCATACAATGCTGTCTCTGAGTAGGGAGAAAAAAGGTAACCTTATCTACCTGTTAGCTTCAAATGACTGCATTACTTTTAAGAGATTCTACTTGCATAATGTAAGTTCACTATATTTTCACTTATGATGTCCTCATTTAATTACGTGTAATTGGCTGACCGAGTTCAATTAAATTAAGAAATGTTTTATGTAAATTACTTACATTTTTGGCTACTTAATTAAATTACTCCTGAATGACAGAAATAAGGTTACTCTGAACCACTGGGAATGAATGAGCCCAAGTACAAAAACCACAAGGTCATGCTTTCTTGTTTTTGCCAAATGTCTTGGAATAGCAGTACTTTTGGGTGAAACCACACGCATCCCACCATTATGGGACACCAGTAAACACCACTTGCCCTGGCATTGCTTAAATTAACCTCTTGGGCTCAGAGAGGGAAAATACATAGTATCTCAAAAACTGTGCATTAAAAAATAAGTGGCCACTCTGTCCCTTTCTCCCAAGCACAGTTTCCTTGCCTCTCGCTGTTCTAAACTCCAAGGGCCCTTTGGCCTCTGTAACTTATTTCCTGAGCCAACTTCTTCTACAGCTCACGTCTGCCTCTGTGACTTTCTAAAAATAGGTAACGTTTTTAACTCATCTTTATCTGAAACTTCTTTGAAAGGAGGCATAGTAGGGAAAAAAAAAAAAAACTTTAAAGATCCAATTCCAATGTTTGTGAAAGATAAAGCAAGTGGGGGTAAAAGATAGTAAAAACTGGCCTGCATGCTAAGCAGAGCTCAAAGGTGTGTGAGCTGGCCAAGAATCAACAAGGTTTTCCATAGGAACAGGTTGCAAGATCACAGGCTTATGCCTGGTAATAAAACCACTCTGGTGTTGTCTTCTCACCTTCATTGCTGCTATTCTGACCTCTAGAGGTAGTGAGCCATACAATAAAGTACACATAAATAATGGTAGTTACTTGAAAATAAACATGAAACAACCGAAAACCAAGAAAACAAATCTTGGAAGGCCCCGATTACTGTATTTGCTGCTTAACTACTATTCCTCTTACTCTCATAGGCAGTTAACACAATCTCATTTACAGAACTTGGTAATGTCATAGGAGTTCATGATATATGTGTCAGGATGCTGGGGACAGACAACCTGGAGACTGTATATATCTTTGAATTTTAATTGTACCTGGACTTTAGTTAAAACTCTAACTGTCAATGTTTACATATCTAACCTGGCAGGGATGTGATAATGGAACCAGACAGGAAACTCTTAGGGAGGAGCTGATTAAGTTATCTTATCCAGGAATCCCTGGGGAGATGCTAATGAAGGCCTGGTTCCATCACAGGCCCTCTTAACATTCCCTTGCTAATAGAATTTGGGAAAAGAAACTAACTCACCTTTGATCCAGGTATCTGTGAGAATGTCCATATAAAAGCCCCAACCAGGTGATGTCAGGTTGAAGATGACTTCTTTAAGAATCATTTCCCTTGCCACTTCCTATTTTCCATGTTCCCCTTTTCCTTCCCCCCAGTAAACTCATGGCTTAATTCCACAGTGGTCTCCAGGTGTGATTTCTCCAAGCAAGGCTGACCTTACAATATGTAGTTGTGATATCCTAAACCAATTAATCTTAGGATTCAAAATCTGCACAGAACAACTTTAGCCTAAATTTAGTTGGATATTTACAATGCAGGGCTGTGCGCATAGATCCAAATCAGAAACCCATAAAATACATAAAAATATATAGTCATTTCCTTAAATTTGGCAAAGAGTAACAATCAGAAATAGTTACAGCTTATCCTGTCTTACTAAAACTGCTCTTATCAGGTTTTAGATTAATCAGCTACTCACCTGCACATGTCAGTTTAAATATACAGTATTTATCAGTGAAAATCAAGACAGGGACAGACATCTGAGATATTTCCCCTACTGTTTAAAGAAGCTGCAAACTCTTAGACTTAGAAATGTAAACCCTAAAATTTTATTTTAAAAACTACCTTCTTCAGATGCCTACAAATGCACTATTTATCCTGTACTTTCAAAAGTTCCTCTATGAATACTTTAGGATAAACAAGTTTTGCTTGTAAAGGGTGGTGACTGGGTGAATTAAATGAAAGAGGAAGACCCCAATGATTCGGAGGTGAAAAAAAAGGAAAAGGAAAGGTTAGGGCAATATATTGAAAAAAGTGAAGGCCCCTGGCTGGTGTGGCTCAGTGGACTGAGCAATGGCCTGTGAACCAAGAAGTTCCTGATTCGATTCCCAGTTGGGGCATATGCCTGGGTTGTGGGCCAAGTCCCCAGTTGGTGCACAAGAAGCAACCACATTTGATGTTTCTCTCCCTCCTTTTCACCCTCTCTTCCTCTCTCTCTGGGAATAAAATCTTTATTAAAAAGAAAAGGCTGAAGGGGTAGGGACGCTATAGCTGAAAAGGAGAATGAATGAATGACTGGCTTGTAGTCTAGTCAAAGAGGAATTCCTGGAGGTTTGCTGCAACTTGGAAGGAGATGCTTAGAGTGACTGAAATCAAGCACTAATGTAAGGCTGATTTATAAAAGGTTTGAGTTGATTACTTACTTGAGTTTATTTGTATTGGATTAAGAATTTCACATTCACGTCTAGACTAGACCTTCTAACGCTATTAAGATGGAGAACTGGTAATTGCCCTGCTAATGTGCTACATTATCCTTGAGTAGATATAATTTTCATCAGAAAATCAAGCAACAAAACTGTCCTCAATAATTAACTAAGATGAACGGGCTGACCCTCCTATGAAGCAATGATTTAAAAGTGTGCCTTGTTAAAATTATTTTGTAAAAGAATATAATCTGCAGCATATGAAAAGGATTACTATTTGTTTTCTTTAATACTTCTGAGGCATGTGTACTTTCACAGTATTGTTTCAGGTCATGTAAAAGCCAGTAATCATGGAAGAAATTTAATAGCCTCAAAATTATTCAAAGATTTTATTTGTTTTTATTTTCAGAGACAGGGGGAGGGAGGGAGAAAGAGAGGGAAAGAAACATCAATGTACAGTTGCCTCTCGCTTGACTCCCAACTGGGCACCTGGCTCGCAAAACCCAGGCATGTGCCCTGACTAGGAATTAAACAAGCGACCCTTCATTTTGTAGGCCAGCACTCAATCCACTGAGCCATACCAACCAAGGCCCTAATTTCTTGCTCTAAATGTAAATTACACATTGTGTTCTAATTACACCTTAGAAACAGGACACCTCAGTCACCCACAAGTCTGGCACTGACACTGGAACCCCTACATTACATGTGATTCCACTGCCTCTTAGATGTAGGCTCCTTGGTGCCCTTAGTATTTGAAGTTCCTATCTCGACTTATTTTCCTCCCCATCAGCACTTGGAGAATGACAAAATAATAAATCGAGAAAGTTCTGTAAAATTTGCATTGGTGGTAAGAGAGTTATATTCAATTTGCAATCTGTAGGTAGCTGTAAAAGTAGTCATGAAAATGAGTTGAAGCCAGATGTCCTGGGTTCATGTCCACATTCAACCTCTTACTACTGACCTGATCTTTATTTGTGTCTCAGTTTCCTGCTCTGTAAAATGGGCTTAATAATGCTTATACTTTAGGACTGTGGTGAGAATGAACTGAGACATGTAATTCTAAGAATGGCAAGCAGCAAGCTTAGAAATGCTGAAAAAATGATTAACCATTATTGTCTTAAAAATTATTATTATTATTCAGGAATGCTGCAGAGGTGGAACAGAGTGAAAAAATAACATGTGCAAGATCGCATTTTTCTACAATTCGTATATAAGTTCAGGAAAATTTGAGTAGTGAAACCCAAGCCAGAAAATTAACATAAGTGCCAGCAATTTGGCATTTATATTAAAATGCATGTTTTAAAATCTGGGTGCATGCTCTATTTCATTTAAGCAATCTAAGGATTTAAAAATGCCTTTTTTTAAAAAAAGAAAGGGAAAGGGAGAAAGGCAGAGAGGGAGAGAGACATCAATATATGGTTGCTTTTCACCTGCCTCCAGCTGGAGATCTGGCTTGCAACCTGGTTATGTGCCCTGGTTGAGAATCGAACCAGTGACCTTCGGGTTTTCAGGCCAGCGCCTTATCCACTGTGCCACCAGCCAGGACTAAAAATGCCTTTTTTGATGCCCACGCACGTACAACATATACTCTATTTCCAAAAGTGCACTTAATTAATAGTTTACAATGAGCTTGCTCTGCTGGCAAAAGATGTCAACTGGGTAAAAGTTACTTATTTGTTGACTTGAAAATTTAATTAACTTGACTTGTTCTAATAATATCATACCTGAGGACAGTGGAAAGTAATAGAACCTTGATGATTAGCTCTGCCAAGAGCAGAAGGACGAAAGCGAACAGGTACCTTTTCGGTGAAGTAAGGAGGTATGATCAGCTGTGCAGAAGAAAAGGAGAAACAAAACAATCAATACTTTCATTTGAGTCAGTGTCTTTGTGTACTACGTCTACGCTGAGTTGATGTTTGTGTGATCGAATTGCTGTTCTGTACACTTATCCAATCTCAGTATGCCTGCTTAACGAATATTGGTAAAACAGCCAGGGGTAAATATTAGTGTTTAGCAGTGCTGAGGCTGTGTTCTTTCTCCAGACAATGACCACCTGTCGTCACTCTATTTAAGAAAATCAGAATTAAGTTTTTAATCTGAGTTCCAGCTTCACGTAATAGAGACATGATACGCATTTTATTTAAGAACCCTTACGTTACTGTCCATTCTAAAATACAAGGCAAATGCTAGGAATCTAACTTGTAGTCTTGGTAATGTCAAAAGAAATTAACTGATTCTAGGCATAGAAGTAAGGCATGCTTCTTTAGTGTAACATGAAGTTTTCCTCCTTGCTCTATCATGTACACATTCAAGGTGTGACTTGCTGGAATAACTTAATTTAGAACAGTGTTAGTTTGTTATTTCTTTAGAGATTATAAACCAGCAACTTCATCACAATATAGTGAGGACTTGAGTATGTCATGTAATGAAAAGGTGACATGGTGAATAATAAAATATGGTACTGCAATTTAGCAGTACCACTTGATCCTTGTTAAATACAGCACTTGCTTTTCAATAAACTCTGATGACAATGAAATACAAATACAGACTTAATTTTATATTTAGAACTGTGTTACATCCTTATTATGTATGTGTGGTTTATCTACAGCAAATATTGTAATCTCTAACTGGTTCTCTGATACCCCAAATATTTTGAGGTTATTAGTTAATGCACACTTAAGAAATGTAAATTAATTTCAGTATCAACCTTAGGTGAAAAAGTTGCAGCATTCCATGTATTCTTTAAATTTAGCAAATATGATAGAAGTTTCTATATATACAAAGGATATACATACATATGAAGTAAATAATCTATTTCACTTGGAAAATATATAATCATTAAATTTGATTTTAATTCTAGTACTACCACTTACTAAGCATGTGGCTTAAGTTCTTTTAGCCTTTCTGCCTTCAAATTCCTTTCCTATAAATATATGTGAGAGACATGTGTTGAAGATTGAGGTAGTGCATATAACCAAGCAGTAATTCAATAAAATTCCCTTATTTCCACCTAAAATTTACTGAAAAATAAAAAGCATTCCCCATGTCCTCAAGGGAAGAACAATAAATACCATTGGTTGGAATTTAACTGCAGTAAACTTACTAGTGTAGTGTAATGAAATATCATTCATAGTTACATATATATATATATATATATATATATATATATACACACACATATATATATGTGTGTGTGTGTGTGTGCGTGTGTGTGTGTGTGAGATACAGAACCTTTCTGAAACTTAAGAACATTTCATTATAACTATCATGATGATAACCAATTCCAATGTGTGAGTTTACACTGGATCCTAGTTCAAGAGAGAAAGAGTTGTGATGGATCAGTAAACTGAAATTTGAACAGGATACCAGATGATGTCGGAGATTAATACAGACTTAACAGATAAAAACTGAAGTATTTAGTGTTGAAATAGCATGATACAACTTATCAAATTGACCAGGGAAGGGATTAAGAAGTACAAACTGGTAGTTACAAAAATAAGACATAAATAAAGTACAGCATAGTGAATATAATCAATAATACTGCAATAACTATGTAAGGTGACAGACGGTTACTGAATATATCAGGGGGATGGATCACTATGTAAAGTGTATGACTGAATTGTGTTGTACAACTGAAACCAATAGAAAGTAAACTATAATTGTAAAATAACAATTAAAATTTAAAAACCCATATGATAGTAAAGAAAAAAATGTAACAGAGAGAAGAAAGAGAAATGTGGCAAACCATTAATATAAGAGCCAAAGCAGAAATGTAAGTTGGTGCACTGTATTATTCTTCCAATTTCTGTACCTTTTTGAAATTCTTCATAATCTATTATTGGAGCAAAGCAAGTTTTTTTATATCATTCTTGGCCTTGGTAATCAATCTATGCTTATTCATTTAAGTATTTATGATAATAATCAATATTTTAAAATCCTTACTGTGTAAACATGAGCAATATGCACCAAAACCATAAGTTATATATACATATATTATATTTTTTCCATTCACTATCATTAACATTAATGCATTTTCTTAATTTGTTCTATAAAATACGCTATTTTTAGTACTCCATAAATTTATTTTTGAGTCATTTCATAATGTTTATTTTATACTTAATATTTGATAAATGTATAAAAGAATGGAATAAAAGACATAGTTAGAAATATTAAAGCAGACTCCATGTTCTTCATTAGATAATATAAGTTGGCATCTGCAATATGTTATATTTGTTTTCCTTTGGACCACAGTTTACATCCTTCCGTAAAAGTGATATAAAGGATTATGAGAAATTTCAGTTATTTGTAAACCATATCCCAAACATCACATTTCATTTTAATTTATGGAAACTATAGTGTTAAGTAACATGTGTACATTTTAACATGACTTTTTAAAGATTACACTATACATATCAATTTTAGCAATATAATAATAATATCTAATTTGACACATGGCAGTCTAGAATTTTAAAACATGTTATTGTTAGTTGGCAATGAGTGATTGACAAGAGACAGGTATTAAGATATAAATAAAGAAATCATGTTTTACAGGTTGCAAGCCAGGTCTCCAGCCAGGTCCACAACTGGAGGCAGATGAAAGGCAACCATACATTGATGTTTCTCTCCCTCTCTGCCTCTCTCCCTTCCCTTCTCTCTGAAAATAATATAATCTTTAAAAATATATAAAAATTTTAAAAAAAGAAAGAAATCACATTTTAGGTGTTTTAGCCATCTTTAATAGGCAAATAATAACTCTGGCTGGTGGCACAGTGGATAAGGTGCTGGCCTGTGAACCCAAATGGGTCACTGGTTTGATTCCCAGCCAGGGCACATAACCAGGTTGCAAGCCAGGTCTCCAGCCAGGTCCGTAGCTGGAGGCAGGTGAAAAGCAACCATACATTGCTGTCTCTCTCCCTTCCCTTCTCTCTAAAAATAATAAATAAAATCTTTATAAAAAAAGGCAAATAGTAAAGACTTTATTTAAATACCTATCTACTTTGTAGGGCTTCATGATTTACTGTGAGGTCCCCTAAGGAGAATAATCTATTGCAGCTGTTATTTTGAAATTCACCTGAAAGCATGGTTTTGTTATTCATTGGCTTATCTGATATATGATTTGGAAACATACTGACGCTAAACCTTCAAATCTTATTTTGCTAGTGGGGGAGGAGAACTGTGAATGAAGCTCGGAAAAGGGCAGAGGTGGTGGGCCTGAACTCATAAAAGGCTGGAAAAGAACTGGCCTCTTGGCACCCTGGAAACAATGAATGACTGTTCAGCCAAAATCTTATTACTGGGAGCTGACCGCAAAAAGTGATCACCGAAATGGTCAGAAATAAAGCAGACTTTGCTTAGAATTCAGTGATAATGAACATGAATCTAGCATATACAATTTCAAATATATACACACACACACACACACTATATTTGGGGTTTTTTTGTTTGAAAAATTAGAATTGGGATATATATTATAATCATATAAATTCCACTGTTAAATTTTAGACAGCTGAAGCCTTATTAATAATTGAAATGCTAATAGTCTCCATTGTCCCAAAAGGAGAATTGGAAAATGCTCTGGTAGTGATAGGATACCTGGCTTTCTGAATATACTTACTGGTGGTTCGTGAGTATCCAGGATGAAATTATCAGGATTACTGTTTTTCACTTGCAATTCTAAGGTTTCATGTGTAGGATTAGCTAAATAAATGAGCTGAATGGCATACCTAGAAAGAAAAACAAAGCTAGTAAACTTGTTCACGAACTTGTTTAACGTTAATCTTACAAACTTGATGACTATAATGGGTTGAATTGCACCCCACAAAAAAGATAAACTGAAGTCCTAACTCCCAACACCTCAGAGTGTGATCTCACTTGGAAAAAGGGTTGTTGCAGATGTTATTAGTTCAAATGAGGTCATACTGGAGTAGGGTGGCCCATACTCCAATATGACTGGTGTCCTTACATGAAGATGATATGAAGACCCATGAGAAGATGTCCATATGAGAGTGGTGGTGGAGAACTGGAGTAATGTATCCATAACTCAAGGAGCACCAAGGATGGCATGAAAGCACCAGAAGAGAGAAGAGGCAAGGAAAGATTCTACCTTACTGGCTTCAGAAGAAGCATAGTCCTTTACTGCCTCACAGTTCTGGAGGCTAGAAGACGGAAATCAAGAACTGGGAGATAATAAGGTTATGTTGTCTTAAGCCACCCAGTTTATGGTACTTGTTAATGGCAGGCCTATGTAACTAATACAATGACTTGCATGAGTTTCAAAATAAGAATGACATGAACTAATGAGATTTTGCTAGATTAGAATCCCTGATTCTCTATTTTTGACATCAATGGTACGATACATGGATACTGGAACCTATCCCAGTTTTAGGAGCAATGTTTACCAATTATTTTATAGCTGCTAAAATCCAGACAAAAAAGTTGAAATAGTCTAGAAATAAAAACAGTAATAAATTAACAACCTTATGCCCATTACCTCAGGAAGATCTAAACTGATGACAAGGGAATAAACCTGCCTCCCAAAATGTGTGTGGTATATATGGTCAGAGCAAAGAATAATCAAGAGGGTTCATAATTCTTACTACCCCATCAAAATTAGAATTCTTTATCAATGCAAACCAAAACCACAATGAGATACCACCCCATACCTGTTAAGATGACTTCTTAAAAAAAAAAAAAAAGAAAGAAAAGAAAAAGTAAGGTATGTATTGGCGATGCAAACAAGACAGGAATGCCAGCTTTCACCTCTCTTATTCAACACAGTACTAGAAGTCATAGCCTAGCAATCAGACAAGAAGAAGAAATAAAAGCATCCAAATTGAAAAGGAAAAGGTAAAACTGTATTTGAAGATAACATGACACTGTACATAGAGAACCCTAAAGATTTCACCAAAAAAACTACTAGGACTTACAAATGAATTCATAAAAGTGGAAGGATACAAAGTTAATATCTAGAAATCAGTTGCAATTTTATATGCTGATAATGAATTAATAGAAAAGGAAATTAAGAAAACAATTTCATTCACAATTGCTTCAAAAAGAATAGAATACCTAACCTAAGATGTATAAAATGTGTATACAGAAAAATTATGACACTGAGAAAAGAAATTGAAGAAGATACACATGAATGGAAGCACATACCATGTTTATGGATAAGAAGAATTAACCTCATTAAGTGTCCATACTACCCAAAGCAATCTATAGATTCAATGCAATTCTTATCAAGAGTCCAATGATGTATTTCACAGAACTAGAATAAATATTTTTTAAAAGTTATATGGAACCACAAAAGGTCATGCATAGCAACAGTGACCCTGAGAAAGAACAAAGTTGGAGGAATCCTGCAACCTAGTATCGAACTATACTACAAGGTCATAGTAATCAAAACAGCCTGGTTCTGGCATAAAAACATAGAGATCAGTGGAACAGGATAGAGAGCCCAGAAATAAGCCCACACCTTTATAGTCAAGTAATATTTGACAGAGAAAGCAAGTACATACAATGGGCTACAGATACTGTATTCAATAAATGGTGATGGGAAAATTGGACAGATATGTGCAGGAAAATGCAACTAGACTACCTTCTTACACCAAACACAAGAATAAATTCAAAATAGATCAAAGACTTAAATGTTAAAAATGAAACCATAAAAATCCTAGAAGAAAACATAGGCAGTAAAATCTTAAGACATTGCTTGTGGAAACTTTTTATTGGATATACTTCCCCCCAGGCATCAACAAAATGAAAAGACAACCCACAGAATGGGAGAACATATTAGCCGATGCATCTGATAAGGGGTTAATATCTAAAATTTATAAAGTACTTACAAAACTCAACATCCCCCCCAAAAAACAAACAAAAAAAAAAAAAACCCCAATTTTTAAAAATGGGCAAAGGACCTGAATAGACACTTCTCCAAGAGAACATACAGATGGCCAACAGGCATATGAAAAGATGCTCAACATCACTAATTATCAGAGAAATGCAAATTAAAACCACAAAGAGATATCATCTCACACCTATCAGAACAGCTACCACCAATAAATCAACAAACGACAAGTGCTGGTGCAGATGTGGAGAAAGGGGAACCCTTTTGCACTGTTGGTGGGAATACAGACGGGTGCAGCCACTGTGGAAAGCAATGTCAAAAATTAAAAATGGATCTGCATTTGGACCCAGTGATCCCACTTCTGGGAATATATCTGAAGGAACCCAGAACACTAATTCAAAAGAACATTAGCTCCCCTATATTCAATGTAGCATTATTTACAATCACCAAGATATGGTAGCAGCCCAAGTGTCCATCAGTAGATGAGTGGATAAAACAACTATTGGACATTTACACAACAGAATACTGTTCGGCTATAAAATAAGAAAGTTTTACCCTTTGCAACAGGGTGAATGGACCTGGAGAACATTATGCTAAGTGAAATAAGCCAGTCTGAGAAAGACAAATACCATATGATTTCACACTTACATATGGAATCTAATGAACCAACTGAACTAACAGGAAAACTGGGAACAGACTCATAGATGGAGAGTAGGATGACAGCTAGTGGGGGAAGGAAGATGTGGGGGAAGAAATTGAGTGGAAAAAGGACTCATGGACATGGACAACAGTGTGGTGATTGCTGGGAAGAGGAGGCATAAGGGGACTAAATGATGCTAATGGAAAAATACAATAAAAGATTAAATCTGAAAAAAGAGAATGTGGAGGAAAGGGAACAGTGGCACACTGTTGATGGGAATGTAAATTGGTACAGACATGATGAAAACCTGTACTGTCTAACCACTATGCTATACACTTGAAACTAATACAAAATAACATGGAATGTAAACTGTGATTGGATAAAAAAAGACTATCAAAATGTTCTATTACCATAGACAACAGAGTCAACCTCGTTAGTCATGAGGGAAATGTGAATTAAAAGGACACTGAGGTACTATTTCACACACAACAGAATGATTAAAATTTGTCTTACGGTGCCCATGTTTTTGAGGATGTAAAGCAAATACAATTCATATAGGACTGGTAGGAGGGTAAAAAGGTATAAACAACATCAAACTACCCAGAAAACTGTATGGAAATAAAGCCACATCAGCCTATTAAGAATTTTAAGGAAACTGAGTAGTGAAAAACTGTGAAAACTTCAAAGAGGATAAGGATCCAAAACAAGGCTGGTTAAAAGAAATTACTACCAAATATGTTTAAATATTGTCTTTTAATCATACATTGTATGACTTAGATAAAAACAAATCAAGTTTTTAAAATCATATTAACAACAAGAAGGTAAAAAACGAAAAGGGCTAGGGCTTTAATTTTTTTTTTTTGCATTTTTTCCATCACCATTCCTACATACGTTTTTCCACCTCCACCCACCACCCTCATCCCTGCAATCACCACCGTTGTCCATGTCCACAAGTTCTTTCTCTCTTTTTTTCTTTTTTGCTTGATCCCCACAATCCCCATCCATTGGAATGAAATTAAAAAACCATCATTTTGAGACTGAGCCAAATATTTTCATGAAATTATTATATATACATATATATACAAATTCTTTAAATATATGGATATGTTTAACAACTAGTATGGGAGTTTAAAAGCCCAACAACTTGGCATCAAGTCAAGACCACCTCTGAGATGTAACTTATGCTCCAGAATTTTCCGCAGGATTAGAGGTCAAGTCTGGGGCTGTGCCTGAAATCACACATTCAGTTAGCTTCTTCCCACTTCTTATCCTGCTTCCCTTATTCTCTTACAGATTTTTTTTTCTAACCGGGATTGCTTCCTTAGCGAATCACTTGCAATGATGTTTTGACTCAAGATCTAGTCTCAGGAGAATTCCACACTCTTTTGGTGTGCTATGGGAGAGAAACTGATGAAAAGACACTGATTTGCCCACCAGCAGAAACTGTGACTTGGTTATCCGACCCTATGTGGTAGCACCAACTGTGATGCCAGACTGGTAACAAGAACTCAGCCACTGATATATAAATGGTCACGTCTCAAGGCAACATGGTATTAACCAAGAGACCAAAGCATTCTCAGTTGCCTACTGCTTAGCCTCTGCTTTGCCGTGACCAAACTTGAGTCAGCCTTCTCTTTTCCCAACAGCCCCTCATCTCCAAGCCTGAGCAAGCACAAAAAAAGCAGGGCATGCCTCCCTTGGCTTTTCCTGGGAATCAGCTTATCCCAGAGAGGTTCTTTTCCAATTAGTTCCCACTGGTCCTTTTTCCTTTCATGTCTAGCCCTTCCAAAGTTTCTGCTTAGCTCTCTCTGCTTGTCCCTCCTTTACCCTAGAAAGTAAAACAGTTTTCTCTCTTTGATTTTTGAGACACCTGCACATTTCTGAAATCACAGCATTCTCTCTACCACGATGGCCCCCCTGACTATTTCTGCAGTCCCTTTCCCTCTCTTACAATAATCATTTCTAGGAGAAGCTTCTTCTTACTAAGTCGGAATTGTTTTTGTTTCACATAAGTGTTCCATGTAGTATTTTAAGTATCATAACTTCCTGGGAAAAGAAAATCAGCTGAAAACATATTCGCATGTTATTTTAAGATGTTAAGTACATTATAACACTACTCTGTTAGACAAACATTTTACTTTCATAAAATAATTGTATCTATAAAATAGAACTTACTTTCCAAGGTCACACTGCAGTTCCGGCATTGTAGTTGGTTTTGGTGATTCGACAGTAAATTTCAGTAAGTACCAAAACTCTAGAATATTATCAGGCTGAAAAATAATGCTGGTGGAGAGAAAACACAAACTTTCATCAGTCATTTAGGTTTGTATAATATATTTGACAGTAAAACTATCCCAAATATGATATTTGACAATAGCTCTGTGACACATCCTACTCTCATCATAGATGTGTTCTTAAATTTTTCATTTTTGGTGAGAAAATCACCTCATTGTTCAAGAAAAACAGTGCCATTATTAATATCTGTTTAATAAATGGTCATTAAATCAATGAAAAAACTTAAACCTAAGTAATTCAAATACCTTGAGTGAGTATACCTAAGAAAAGTTTTGCTTTCTACTTGTGATTAAATCAAATTTAGTTCATTGAATTAAGCATATGTGTATTTCCCCATGACAGCTGTCAAGTGACATGCAGAGCTGCTTTCATAACCAGCATGTACTCATCCCTGGGGGGAACAGAGACAGGGCAGGTGACAGTCTGTGAGTATAACTGGGCTGGTATCCCAGCTCTGTCATCTTACACTTGTATGGCCTTGAACACGTCACCTAACATTTTGGGCTTCAAATTCATCATTTACAAAATGGGAGCAATTACTCCTACTTCTCTTTCATGGTTGCTTTGAGAATTTTATGTGTGCATAAATGTAAAATACATGCCTTAGTGGTGATAACAGAGTAAGCGGTCAGTATTACCCCAAATTATATCTTCTAATGTATGCTGACAAAGCAAATTCAAGATTCAGTCTATGTTCACAAAGCCTCTGTAGTCACTATCATAATAGTGTCTTTTATAATTTGTTATATTATTTTTCTTTACTTTTTTAAATTTGTTATATTCTTATTTTCATGTTTCACATTACAAAATTATCCTCTAAACTTTTGCAAATATATTTATGTACTCATCATTCATTAAAATAAGACTTATTCTAACTCTTAAAGAGCATATAAACTAACAAAAGGCATTCCCATGAAATAATGGTTGCATTTTATTACACAGACCAATACTAAGTCTAGTCTGTATAAGTATAATAAGTGGGATATTACTCTGAAACAGATAAAGCTTATTTTGAAATAACCTACTTAAGTTAATCATGAACATAGAGGTTATGTGTTTGTGTGTGCTTGTACCTGAGCATACAGTACTGTTTTTCATTAATTATCATGCTATAAAAACATTTATCGTTGCACTGTTAATATATATATGTATATTGGTGTATGTTCGTGGTGTGTGTGTATGTGTGTATCTACATAGACAGTCCCTGACTTACTATGGTTCAACTTACCATCTTTCAATTTTCCAACAGTGCAAAAGTGATATGAATTCGGTCAAAATTATACATCTAATTTGGAATTCTGACCTATTCCTGGGCTACAGCTGATACTCCACTATGCCTTCATTGTGTTAGATGATTTTGCCCAACTGTAAGCTAATATAGGTAGGCTAGGCTAAGCTATGATGTTTGGTAGGCTAGGTGTATTAAAAGCATTTTAGACTTAGAATACTTTCCATTTACAATGGGTTTATGGGGACATAACCTCATCTTAAGTCAACCATCTGTGTATATATTGACCATAATATATTACCCTTAATTAATATTCTCTATGTATTCCAAGAGGATTATCTGTATTTAATTAAGAATATAAAATATATTAATTTCATCAAGAAAATTGAAAATTTAACCCTTAATCCTTGTGTAATCATATTCATTTGACTCAAGTTTTTGTACACAGAAAAAAATTGATTAGTGAAAAGTAAACTAAAAGAAGATATAGAAAGAACAAATTAGAAGCTACTTAATTTTATATTCCAATAAATATTTTTACATTGGAGCAAACAAAGCTAGCTCTATATCAGTACATTTTATAATTGAATGGTGTTAAAGCTAAAGCCCTGAGCAAGTGTAATCTAAATAATCATTCTAAAAGCTTAATTTCAAAAAATGAACAATAAAATATAATGCTAAAACCACTGAAACCATACCTTTCAGTTCTACAGCCCATAGTCAATGGAGTATAGCATACAGTATAGTCGATAGAATCGTGCGGATTCATCACAAATTTCTTGAGTCCACTGAGGGCAGGAGTTGAAAATATCACTTCTATGGGAAGACTTTTCTCTTTTACATTATGGAGAGGTATTTCTAACCAAACTTCCTCCTAGGATTACAGAACAAATATAATCAGCTCTTAGCATCTGCATACAGTCATTGTTCTAAGATAGGAAGGAAACACAAAGAAAACTGTGATAAAATATAAAGGTATTTGTTTTATTTTTCTTCTTGATCCACTACTAACTGTATGTGGCTTGCCTTTAATCTTTTGTTTTACTTCATTAGTCTTGGTAGATGGTAACATTTTTTTTTTTCAGTAAGTACTCCAAAATACCTGTCTAGCTAATGCAAAGGACACTGTAAAATTACATTTAACATACATTTTCCCTTAGTACCATTATTATTTAGTACCATAATTAATGAATCTAAAGATTCATTCCAGTAGATCTTAGATGGAACCTAAAACTTGTATTTCAAAAAACTGTGGCTGTTGCTCATCCCGCAGACAGATTTTAAGTAGCTCTGTACATGAGCATCAAGCAGTAAGGACCATCTGGACTAAGAATTCAAATTACACTGATGATATGACTGCCTTCCGGTTTCAATTCCTGTCTTCTGTTATGGTTTCTCTTGTCCTGCCTCCCCCCTTCCCTCCACCACCAACTATGCACTCAGCACGGAAAGGCACTTTTCAAGTTCCAGAACATTTTCTGATCCTCATTTTGACCTATCATAGCTAATAACTTATATTTCATCCCATGACAGCCACAATTTTCACTACAGGAAAAGCCATTAAAGGGAGCAAATATGTCAAAAGTGAATAATAGATGGGACAAATCTTAATCATAATAAAGACCAGTTATCTGTAATGCTTTAACCTAATGGAAGGAGGATGTCAGATGTTTACGTCACAATTTACAAATTGGTAACAGATGTCCTTTAGTACACAGGGCTATTTTGAAATGATCAAATCATATTACAGGATTGACACAAAAAATCAACAACAAAATGAAACAAACAAAAAACCCTTGATGCTAAGGCAGTATGGACAGGTGGTGATGAGGAGAGAGGTAGTTATTCACAAAATATATTTTCAAGTTAGACACCTCAGCTTTGTCCATGAGCAAACACTTGCTTGATTATCCCTATATAAATGCGCAGCTAGCCCTGGCTGGTGGCACAGTGGATAAGGTGCCAGCCTGGGAACCCAAAGGTCGCTGGTTCAATTCCCAGGCAGGGCACATAACCAGGTTGCAAGCCAGGTCTCCAGCCAGCTCTGTAGCTGGAGGCAAGTGAAAGGCAACCATACATTCATGTTTCTCTCCCTCTCTCCCTTCCTCTCTCTCTGGAAAATAATAAATAAAATATTTAAAGAAAAAAGATTAAAAAAAAATAAAAAATAAATGAGCAGCTAAATGTAACATTTGCACACTCTCTAAGCAGGAAACATTTAATTCACTGCTTGCACTGAAAACTTCATAATTCCTACTCTCAATGGGTCTGAGTAAATCAAGGTGATGTTTTGGCTCATAAAACTTAAAATTGCATCAATGTGCATGAGCAGGAAGTATTTCTCACCATACTGTCTCCCAAAAGATAATCATTGAGTTCATCATAAAGAATTCTTTCTGAGGTCCAAAACACATGATCATACTCATTTAAGTAACGTCTATTACTGAGGAAATCTTCAATTTTAACTTTATTCAATCTGCAAACACTAGAAAGTTAAGGAATAAACTGGCCCAAAGGGTATTTTGAAATGTACCATGTCATTGGAGGAAGTGCTAACTCTAATCTGTCTCAGTAATTTTCCTGAACTGCAAAGTCAGTGCCAAAAGTTTTAGAACTAGGAGGAACCAGGTCCATAATTATAAATTAGAAACACCATTGTCAACTGCTCTGCTACTGCCACCTGAATGTCCACGGTACCTACTGAAGTCATGCTTCCCATCCCCTACCTCCAATCCTCCGCCATTCAATCTGAGACCCACGGAAGGCAGAGGTGGCTGTGGGCACCAGATCAGGGCATGACGTGGGGGTGAGGCTGCACTGATAGGCACTGAGGAGCTGTGAAAAACCCAGAAATCGCTGCAGCATCTATAGGCTGGTTCGCATGTATTTTGACATTTCCCGTAACCTTATGGCGGGCAGGAGGGGAGGAGAGAGACTATAAAAGCCAGTGACACCAGAAAGATACCTGATTGCAAAAACTGATCTATCGGAATTACATTCCTGCTTAGCTGTTTAATGTAGGTTACAGGTGTTCTCCCTCTCTTTCTCTTCCTCCCTCTCTCTCTCTCTCTCTCTCTCTCTCTCTCTCTCTCTCTCTCTCTCTCCCCCCTATACATATATACATGCGTAGCCACATGTATTTTATGATTTAACATAAAAGAGGCCATGAAATACTTTTTCAAATCCCATTTAAGAATTTTTCACAACTTGTCAAGATAAATTCAAAGCTGAACATTTATTTTGCCTACCTTAACATTTCATGAGAAAGACTGATTGCAATATCATGTACAACTCCCATGATATATGATTTTTCACTCAGAAAAAATGTAAAAAGTATAAAGGAAAAAAAAAATGTGTAACAAAATAAGGACCTGAAAATATATTTTTTGTATTACGAAAGCTCAAGTTGGAAACTTCAAACTTACTGAAAATGATTGGCAACTCATATACCTTGTTTTGTATTAATGTTTTTGTATTTGACAACATGTGAATGAATAGTGCTTTTAACTATGATCCTCTCTTACTAGCTTGTGGAGAGATTTCTGGGTCTCATCATTAACAACAGGGTGAGTTTAATTGAAAGTTGATTATAGAATGACAAAATATGCAATGAAATACACGTAGTCGTGTAATTGTCATTGACAACAGAGCAAATAATTTGAAGGCTACCACTGATCTAAAACTTAAAGCATATAAAATTTTGTTCACATACCTAGTTTTGTTTTCAGAAAATACAGCTTGCTGCTATATTTTATACTGGAATTATAGTCAGTGGAAAGATGGGTTACTCTCATCATACTCCCACAGCCAGACTATATGATATACAAGAGATTTGGGGGTTCAAATAAAATGGAACAGCAGGTATTATGCATTGAAATTTCCAAGAAAATCCTAAATACTTTACCTTGACAGAAAATGAATCGGCACTAACAACCAATTATACTTTATTGTGAATATAATCTGATCTTTAAAACCTGCTGTAAGGTGTAAACAAATCTCCATGCCTTAAGGGTCTATTTCTTACATCCCTGTTTTAGAGAGATTCTAACCATTCATTCATCTCTAGAGAAAATATAGAAATTGGGTTCAGTGTAACAAATGCTGAGAAGCAAATAGAAAACCAGAGATGGCTTAGTATCTTGAAAGCTCCATTGCCACATTTGATGATTTAAGTGAAATACTTCTTACAAGTTTTGTAGAAACAGCAACTGTACTCAAACATATTAGGGAACAATATGTAGGTAAGGATAACAGTTTCAATTTACTTCAGAAAGTACTGAGAAAGCATTTTCTGCAAGAAGTGCACAAAAGTTTATTTGATGTGATCATTTTAAATAATTCCTATCTCTACCAACTAAGCTTCATGTCCATGAATTAATAGCTCCTAAATTTGTAACTTAGGCAGTTACTATTAGAACAGTGGGAAAGCTTAACACTTTGACAAAAGTACCACTCTTATGTGGAGAGAGTTAGTGGAAAAAGACTCCACTTCTCCACCAAACGGGGTTGAAAGTGGACATTTAATCAGTACAGGGTACCTGTCTTTAGTGACAAAGGGTGCAATGTAGCAATGCAGAATGTAGAATGGGGGCTCCAAACTTGCATTTTCAAGTAGACCCTGAGAGATAATTATTTCAATGTCTTTTGGGAATAACCATATGGACTATTCACAATGAGAAATACTAGCAATAGTATAATTGATAACAATCTGAAATAGTATACAAATAAGAAGAGTTATAGGTATCCCGCTGTGGTATTAAATTGGGTTAAATAATAATAATGGAATTTACTGCATGGGGAGGAGGAAGTCCTGTATGAAAAAAAGAAGAGCCCATTGGAAAGTACATTATTCATGGACACAGTACAGTCCCCAAAGGGTATATGCAAATCTTAATTTTAAAAATGAAAACAGACTTAAGTGCATGGAAAGACATAGGTGATGACTCCCTTTTGCTTTTTGCTCAGTCCTCTTACGTTTCCACATAAAGTGCCCTGATGGTGCATGTTTCTCAACTTGTGTGACAAACTTCATCATCCAGAGTTGAGAGTTATAAAAATCTCAATTTCTACCAGTACATTCTTGAAGGGTTAATAACTCTTTCCTATAAAGGGGTTCCATTAAAGGGGACATTTTATGTACCATTCAGTGAGAAAATGCAGACAGCTGTTTGTAATTTCAGAGCTGCATCTATTCTCTATTTGCTACTTTGTGTTGTGTGTTTCTACTCATCTCTATTCCTATTTTAAACATATGGTTAATAAGGAAGCCAATGTCTTCCCTCTTTGGAGTGCCACCTCATGGTCCCAATTTCTCCTGGACCCATTTAAAAATACTTTTTTCTCCTGTGTCCTGATAAAGAGATGACTTTTAAGCTAGTAATAGGTTTCCACAGCGAATGGTTTCATAATTAAAGTTATGTCATTTAAAAGTAATCTTCGAAAAAGATTTTATTTTGCAATGATAACAAGGTGACAGAAATAGGACATTTTCATTGAGTGAAATGACCCTACCATCATCACATTAAGTAATTTTCCACTTAGTAGAAAAGATTGCTTTTGTGATCTATACTTGAGTGCATTCAATAGTTTAATCATCCATTTTCTATGCCTCAATGGAAATTTACCCAGAAATCAGAAGGGCAAATAATTGATTTATAGACAAAGTTTTTACAGTCTTTTCTTATTTTCTGTGTGATGGAGCAAAAGTTCAACATTCCAAGTAATCGATCACACAAAGAAATCTATCTTCACACTAAAAAATGAAAATAACCTTTATCATGGATTTAAATATTTGAGTACTAACAATAAGGAAATGAAATTGAATGCAAACATAATTAATAGCAATTAATACTATCTTCATGTTTCATTTAAAGCAAGACTTTCAAATAATCCTGGACATGTATTTAGGACCATTTTAGTAATTCACATAAGCCAATCCTATTCTTAGTTACTATTATTTAAGATCCTAAAGCTATGTCAGTGGCTCCAAACATGTGTCAAAATGAACAGCCTGCTGTAGCAACTGAGCAGAATCAGTCCTGAAAAAGTCCAGAGCCACGATATTGCTTTTATACTAAGGTGAAGGTGAGGTGTGCGCTAGTAATTCTGGGAATATCCAGGTAGAATGCTAATCAGTGCAGCCACTACAAGGTACTACAGAACTCAAAAATCTTTTCCGTAAGCTTTCAAGGTACACATAACTGGGTTTAAAAAAACAAAATGACTACAATTTGAATAATTTATCCCCATATGAGTAATTAATATGGATTTCTTTTAGGGAGAGCAATTTAAGTGCACAACAGAAAGCTGTGTGTGCAAAAAGGCAAACTGTATGAACGTTTAATGGGCTCTTACCAAAGCAGTACACTTCATTTCAATAACGTGTGCGGGTTCCCCAGGATGGATATGGATCTCAAGACTATACCAGACTCGTAAATTTTTACTATCATCTGAAAAAAACAAAACATTTCTTAATATAAGCTTCAGAATCTACGCTTAACATGAAATTCTGAGAAACATGAAGAGATATCATTTTCAAACGTTTTTTGATGGACTCATTTGTCAAGAGTGTGGAGGAAGGGTGACAGGGGATTTCACCACCACTTGGGAGCGCTGAGAGAAGTCCTGTCTGGCGAGGCCACCCACGAGAATGCCCAGGGAAGGCTCCCTGCCCGGTGTCCGCCACAGTGACTATTTCCCCACTACAATAAACTTAATAGATGTTTTACTTTTAAGATAAGGATTAATATTTCAAAAGAAATGATCCGTCCTTCAGAGAAAAGAAAGCCCATACGCACAGTTAGTTGGATTGTTAATAGTGCAGCCAACTATGGAAAACAGTATGGAGGATCCTCAAAAAATTAAAAATGAAGCTTCCCTTTGATCTAGCACCTCCCCTTTTGGATTCACATCCAAAGGAAATGAAAACACAACTCAAAAAGAAATCTGTCTCCTGGCTAGTAGCACAGTGGATAAGGCACCGGCCTGTGAACCCAAAGGTCGCTGGTTCGATTCCCAGCCAGGGCATATAACCAGGTTGCAAACCAGGTCTTCAGACAGGTCCCCAGCTGGAAGTAGGTGAAAGGCACCCCTACATGATGTTTCTCTCTCTCTCTCTCTAAAAATAATAAATTAAAAATCTTAAAAAAAAAAGAAAGAAAGAAAGAAAGAAATCTGCACTCCCATGTTCATAGCAGCTTTATTTGCAGTAGCTGAGACATGGAAACAACCTAAGTGCCCACAGATGAATGGAAAAAGAAGTTGTGGAATATACAAGCAACAGAATATTATTCAGCCATAAAAAAAGTGGAAAAAAAAACACAAAAAAATTCTATAATTTGCAATAATGTGGATGGACCTTAAAGGCATTATGCTGAGTAAATTAAGTCACACAGAGAAAGCCAAAAATATCTGAAAAACAAGCAAACAAAAAGCCCACAACACGCATAGAAAAAGAGATCAAACGTGTGGTTACCAGAGGTGGAGTGTGGGAGAAATGGATAGAGGTGGTCAAAAGCATAAACTCCCAGTTATAAGATAAATAAGTATAATAAATAATGTATAACATGTTGGCTGAAGTTAACACTGGGGTATAATATATAGGAAAGTGGTTAAGAGAGTAACTCCTAAGAGTTCTAATCTCAAGGAACTTTTTCCTCCGATCTTTCTTCACTATTTTATTTTATTGTATCTACATGAGAAGATAAATTTTAGTGGAGCCCTATTGTGCTAAATCATTTCACAAATATAGGCACTCAATCAAACCATCATGCCTTAAACTTATCCAGTGTTATATGTTGATTATTTCTCAATAAAACTGCCAACATCATTTATGTGCAGATAATACCTATTCAAAAAGATTTAAAATAACATTTTTAAAAAGTTTCAACTATTCAATGTAATAAGTTACATAAGAAACATTTTTTTAAAAATTGATTTTAGAGAGGGGGAAGGAAGGGGAGAGAGAAAGAGACAGAGAAAGGGAGAGAAACATTTTATTGTTCCATTTATTAATGAATTCATTGGTTAATTCTTTTATGTGCTCTGGCAGAGATTGAGCCGTCAACCTTTAATTATCAGGACAATGCTCCAACCATCTCAGCTACCCGGCCAGGGCCATAAGGAACATGTTTATATAAAAATATTTGTGCATATCTTTAATTATTTTATTCCAAAAAAAATTTCTTGCACTGAAATCATTGGATCAAAATGGGTAAACAATTTTTACAAGTTTTAAGCATATTGTAAATATTCTCTTCAAATTTTTATCAATTGAAATTCCTATTACAATGCATAAGATTATCTCTTTAGGCTTGGCCATCATTAATAAGGTATTACCATTATTTTTCATATTTCCTTATTTGGAAGGTTAAAAAATTCTTATTATTTTCATTTCATTTTTGTCCCAGCTTTAATGAGGTATAATTGAGTTAAAAACTGTATATATTTAAGGTATAACACTTGAATTTGGTATACATTTTGAAATAATCACCACATTCAAACTAACATATCCATCATTCTACAAAATTACCCTTTTTTTCACTTGGGGAAGGTGAAGATACTTAAGATCTACCTCCTAAGCAAATTTTAAGCATACACTATCCTACTGTGAGCTATAATCACGCTACTGGACATCACATCTCCAGACCTTATGACTCCTTTTGCATAACTGAAAGTTCCATAACTGAAAAGAAATATACTGCTGAGCAATTTGTGAGAAAGACACCCATGTGATTCCAGGTGATAGAAAAGGCTAATCATGCCTGAGTAGTTAGTGATATGGGAAGGCCTGTCTGAGGAACTGAGGATAATGTAACGTTACCAGATGCATTTTGTCTAGGTCTTAATCTACCAGTCTAGGTGCTGCTGTGAAAGTATTTTTTAATGTGATGAAAATTTACATCAACAGAGTTTGAGTAAAGGAGATTACCCTGCATTACGTGGGTGGGCCTCCTAAACTCAGCTGGAGGCCCCCTGGACCAAAAACGAAGGTTACCTGAAGAAGAAGCAATTCTCAGCTAAGACTAACTGGAAACTCTGCGTGAACTTGCAGCCTGCCTGCTCTGCCCCGTGGAATTTGGACACAATTAATGACACCAGTAACTCTTCCCTAATTTTCAATCCCTGCTCACTTGCCCTACAGATGGTGGAATTGCCTGTCCCCACCACCATGTTAGCCTGTTCCTTAAACTATATTTACAACACATTGCATGACGTTACAGTATACTATTATCATGGGATCTGTTTCTCTGAAGAATCTGATTAAATACAAATGCATTTAATGAAGATTTCTCCTTTGGGATACCTTTGTCTCCACAACTGTGCTCATGTTGACCTACTCTTTTTTAATGCATTCTTATGTCCCTGCTGCTCACACAGGAGAAAATTCATTCTCCCTGTTCTCCAGGACGTGTGCCCTATTCCCACACACCACTATCTCATTTTCCCTTTAATTTCTATTGAAAATATATGATGCTTAATAACATAGAAGTAAAGCTTTATAATATAGTGAGGGAAAGCAATAGCATTTACTTTCTTTTGCATGAGGAAGATTGTTATCACATCCTATGTTTAAGAAACTCATATTATGCTGTTAAAATAATACACTCATTAGAATTTTATCAGAAATGTTCTGCTGCTTTTTGTTTAAAATTAGAAATATGTGGCCCTGGTTGGTGGCACAGTGGATAAAGCGCTGGCCTGAGAACTCAAAGGAAAGGTCGTTGGTTCAATTCCCAGTCACAGCACATAACCAGGTTGCAAGCCAGGTCTCCAGCCAGGTCCATGGCTGGAGGTAGGTGAAAGGAAACCATACATTGAAGTCTCTCTCCCTCTCTGCCTCTCCCTTCCCCTCTCTCTAAAAATAAATAAAATCTTCAAAAATTAATCCTTTAATAGAAAAAAGGAAACATATATATATATATATATATATATATATATATATATAAAGTTTTTCACTTATGAAAGAGTAGGCAGTCTTCAAGCTGAAGGATTATAACATATTAATGTTAATAGCAAAACAAATCCAGACATTAAACTACATAAATTTAATACTGAAATAATACAATAAAATTCTGGCAAATATGTGCAACTCACATTTATATACATATTATGAATGTAAAGTATCTGCTCATAAACCAGTTTATGAATGCAGGTCATGAAACTCTCCATATTAATAACTTTACCTGATTCTTCCTGATCAAGCTTGTGGTATAGTTCTGACATTGTTTTCCGAGGAATAGGTACTACAACTTCATCTTTAATTGCCTCTTGACCTTGATTTGAGTCACTCTCAGAATCATCATCTTGAATGTTTGTAAGGAAAAATGAAAGTTTCCCTGCAATACAAAAGTACAAAATGTCAGATCAACCTGGGCTTTTTATTTTCTAAAATGAAAGATCAGTTTCAGACCTTAAAGTTGCTCTAGGCCTGAAACTAACAAATGCAAAGGCAAACATAAATTCTAGATTTTAGGATCAGAATGAAACTCGATAGTCGTACAGAACAATTCAGTGAGAAGTTCAAAAATGAAATTTTCAGGCCCTGGCTGGTGGCTCAATGGATAAGGTACTGGCCTGCAAACCCAAAGGTCGCTGGTTCGATTCCCAGCCAGGGCACATAATCAGGCTGCAAGCCAGGTCTCCAGCTAGATCCATAGCTGGAGGCAGGTGAAAGGCAACCAAACAGACATTGATGTTTCTCTCCCTCTCTGCCTCTCTCCCTTCCCCTCTCTCTGGAAATAAATAAAATCTTAAAAAAATAAAAATTTCAAAATCTCCATTTATATGATAATTTTTAAATAGCTTTCTTATGATAATTAAGAAAATGTGGCAAAGAACAGAACTGTATCAGCTTTCAGAAAACTAAGAGAGGAGGGTGGTTCAACATACAAAGAAACAATCAGTGTAACAGACCACATTAACAGAACAAAGGGGAAAAAAACACATGATTATCTCCATTGATGAATAAAAACTACTTGATACAATTCAACAGCCTTTCATGATGAAGAAAAAAAGAGAAATAGGAGAGAACTTCTTCAAAATGATAATGGCCCTATATAAGAAACCCATAGCTAACATTATACTGGATAGTGAAAAACTGAAAACATTTTCTTAAGATCGGTACAAGGATGTCTAGTTTTGTCATTTCAATCCAATACAGTACTGGGATTTCTAACCAGAGTAATTATGCAAGGTACAGTAGGAGAGACATCCTAATTGGAAAGGATGAAGGAAAAGCATCTCTGCCTGCAGATGCCACAATCTTATATGTAGAAAACTTTAATGATTCTACACGAAAAAAGATAGAACATTTGATAAATGCATTCAACAATGTAACATGTAGGATATAAAATCAACAGACAAAATCAGTTAAATTCCTATATGCTAGCAATGAACAATTTGAAAGGTCTTAGTTTCCTTTCAAATTGTTCATTGCTAAGAAAACAATTCTGTTAAACAAAACTGTTATTTAGATAAACCTACATATGTTAAAGAATATGTGTGCACAGAATAATAAGGGAACCTAGTCAATACTTCAAATACTAAGAAATATTCCTAAGAATTAAAAGTACACATTTTCTCTACTGTTTCTTATTTTAGTCCATTTATTTACTAAGAATATTTTTTCTTCCACCAATAATGTATTACATTTTTATTATTTATTAACAAAGAGAAATTGGACATGCATTTGTAAAATAATTCAAAAGTCCTATATGAGTATAATAAGACCATACATTACAGCTTAAAATGAGAAAATAAATATGTATCTTTTAAAAAAGGAAAGGGATGATGAGAGCTGTAGAAGCAATTATAGGTCTATTTAGTAGCTTATGTTTTCATTGAAAGGATACTTTTAAACAATGTACCTCAGAATTAGTCACTAATTTTTACCTAATGTTTTCTTGAGAAAAACATTTTCCTTGGCAATGGTATTTTAATTTTATTTCTAAATAATTACATTTTTAAATTGCACCATTATTTTTGGTTATTAATTAGCTACAACAGAAGACAAAAGTAGTCTAAATTCTTAAAAAAAAAAAAACAAAAAAAAAACATTAGATTCAGCAACCTGACCACTGGCAATCAACCGTCACACCACATGTATTAAATACTGACTATGAAAGAATATGTGTTTCAAAAGATGATAAATTTTTCCATAGTATATATACATGTGATTACTTTGTTCCCTATACTTTTCTGTTCTGGCCAACGGGTCCAAAAGGGAGCAAAAGTAAATAAAAGCTTGATTGTTGGTGCTTGGGATTATCAGTGACAGGAAAATTATCACACGGTTTTTGAAACACTATAGATGCTACAGAAATAACAGTCGTGAGCCATAGCTGCTACCTAAAATACAGCATCATTGACTTAATGAAGATTCTCTGTTTGTCTGAAGAGAGTTACCAAAAACTCAAATAGGAACAATAATTACAGCAATTATACTTTCAATAGCATAAGCTTTTATTCTGACAAATGGAGTTGTTTTTATCTGCTAAACACTCTAAATGGTTGAGTTTTCAAAGTGCTGTTTTAACATCAGTAAAATAAACATTGTTCGGTATACAGGTCATGTTCTAAAATTAGGAGTTGTTTTCCTCTAATTACATATGGTGAAAAGTAAAGAGCAGACTCAAATGTAAAGACTGAGCAATGTTATTTTATATTAATGGTTCTTCTGGCAAATAATGAAAAGCCATGCATTGAATGCTTCACTCTATGTCTGGCATAGGCTAAATGCCTCTCATTTATTACCTATTTAATTCCTTTCATAGACATGAGTTAACTAGGGATTAGACTTCTTTTAAACCTGAGCAACATGGACTATAGAGAAGAAGATTGGCAGCTTACTCCGATCACACAGTTAATTGGTGGTAAAGGCCTACGTACTGTATTTCCCTGACACAGAGTATGGGAAATGGTACTGAATTAAGTCATGTCTAAATATCACCAAATACACCACAGACTAAATGGATTTCTGATTGGCAAAATAGCAAAATCACTTAGATGCTTCCAAAACATTTATTTTGATCTAAAGCGGTGGGTCTCATATACTGCTCAGTGGTCACCTAAACTATTCCATCCCTTAGGAAACCTCTGAAAGCAAGTTTCCATGGCAACAGTGAAGCCTGACAAAGTTCTGACCTCTTTGCACTTGGCCCCTCACACCACCCTGCCCCTTGCACCCGCTTCATGCTTCATCACTTCCAGCAGCTAATGAGGAATGCTGTTAAGGAAAATATCTGTAGGAATGAGCTTTTGTCAACTTGTGAATGTCTTGGAGGTAAATTAATGCCATCAGAAAGTTTTTTTCATAAGTATTTGCTCTATGCACATGACATATGATCAAATGGATTTCCACGGTTTTGTTTCTCTAATATACTATCCTATGCAATCTGAGTAGTAAGGCTAAAGATGAAAGCCTAAGGAATCTTTTGCTAACCCCCCTCTTACTTATCTCTTTTTATTTCTTTAACCTTAATTCTAGCCCACTATTTTTTTAAAGATTTTTTTATTTATTATTTTTAGAATAAGGGGAAGGGAGAGAAGCAGAGAGGGAGACAGACATCAATGTATGGTTGCCTTTCACCCACCCCCAGCCACGGACCTGGCTGGAGACCTGGTTTGCAACCTGGTTATGTGCCCTGGCTGGGGAATCGAACCAGTGACCTTCGGGTTCATAGGCCGGCGCCTTATCCACTGTGCCACCAACCAGGGCTAACTCACTCTCTTTTATTTCCCCTTCAAAGGCAAGGTGAGAGAGCAAAATTATGTAAATGATAAAGAACAGAGATTAGCCCTGGCTGGTGGCACAGTGGATAAAGTGCTGGCCTGCGAACCCAAAGGTCACTGGTTCGATTCCCAGCCAGGGCACATAACCAGGTTGCAAGCCAGGTTTCCAGGCAGGTCTGTAGCTGGAGGCAGGTGAAAGGCACCCATACATTGATGTCTCTCTCCTTCTCTCTCTAAAAAACAAACAAACAAAAAAACAAAAAAAAAAAAACAGTGCTGTGGCCACATCTGTCTTTATTCTGTGTTACAATACAGCTAGCTCATCTCCTGTTATTTTTAACCTCCCAACTTTTATGATAAAATGCCCACAACTGACCCTTGAGCAACACAGGGGTATTTGAGTGCCGACCCCCTGCCCAGGCAGAAATCCAAGGGACAGGGGAGGGGAGGAGAGGGGAGGAGAAGAGATATGAAAGTGTTACCTTCTCAATAACACTGCTATCTCTAGCTTAGGTAGTGCAAATTTCAAACACAGTGATTTTAACCAGAATATCATAGGTGGGTTAATCAGCCACTAGAACCTTCTTCCAAAGCCAACCTGAATTTCTCTTCCATAGAGCATCCACGGCCTGCCTTGCCCTCCCAGAGAGAACTACGGCTCTACCATATATTTCAGAATTTCAAGCGTGTGTCTCGCCGATTAAACGTGGGCCTCGTGGTGAACACTGGACTCGCAGGAGGGCCCTCCTCCAGCTCAACAGAGCGCACGCAGCTCTTTACTGTCACTTTCCTCCAAGCTGGTAAATCTCCCTTGACTGCACCCCTCCTGTTGCACTCCTAAGTAACTTTTAAAATATTTTAGAAACAACTTTAGGTTTGCAGGGTATTGCTTCTTCCATGCAACAGCGACTGGATGTCTGCTGCGCATGCCAGGAGATGGTGTGGAGGCCACGGCTGGCCCTGCAGCGGAAGGACAGACTGCCCTGTGATCAGGCAGGAAATGAGGCATATGCCATCACTCTCTGAGCTGGTAACAGGATGGACTTTATCTCTGGCCAATCATCTGAGTGCAACTTGAGAACAGAGCTAATACTTATTGTGATCTGGGGGTCAGGGGTGGGAAGAAAAGGCCTAGGACTCACAAGCCCTCAAGGACAACACACCAGGCAGATGACCAAAGCAGAGAGCAAACATCAGCGCACTGGCTACCTGGGAAAGCAAGAGATGGTAAAAGCAAAGAGAAGAGCCCGAAGAAGCAGGAGAGGAGCCAAGCAAAACTAATCTGTTCTTCCCACGGTGCCTCTTGGGCCTGCTTTTGCAAACCACTTCATTCATCCAAAAGAGAATGAAAATACCCTACCACCGCGGACACTTGTTTCAAAAGGCTAGTGGCATCTGGCTGGTTTTTAGGCCACCACAACTCTGTGGAGGTCCACAGTGCTGGTGGGACTAAGACAGCAAGATCCAAACTTAGTCTCAGCCAAACTTTTCATGGCATCCTCCCTGGCAGAATGGGGACACAGAAGCCCAAATCTCCTCCTGTGTCCATCTCATGTTAGGGAGTTTTTAAACATGGGAGTTAGTGTACTACATAAGAGTGTTAAACATCAATTGAGCACCTACTAGATAAGCACTTTTCATGTATTTCCATTTAATGCCCATAACCACCCTGAAAGGTTAAATATTATCTACTATATTTGACATTTAAGAAATCTGACATTCGCTGGTTAATTGTACTACCAAAGCCACAGAACCAGATTACCATATAATTAGAGGTTAAAGTCATGTTTGACTTCTGAATGTATTCCCTTGTAACCTAATAACACACAAAAAAAGGAAATAGCAAAGTAAAAGATGTACAATTTTGCCACTGCAATGTAGTGGTATGCATGAATATACTGCCTAAAGTTTAAATGAACGATGAAAATTGAAAAAGCACTACTTTTGCTCAGCATTACATTTTGAAAATACACCTAACAGGCAAAGGCTTCTCATCATATACAGTACTAGAAATAAAATTCTGCACTAAATTTGTGTTTCCAAGATAGCAACTGGTACCACATGTCTTTCTAGATTTCAGAAAGTAGCAGGATGTCAACTATGAAAACTATTCCATCTTGTTTAAGCATAAGCCTAACATAAAAACTTAATTGTGCACGCACCAAACATTTTGTTTTTACATTAAACATAAGTTTATCGGAAAAAAAATTTAAAAAGCTTTTAGAAAAGCTGACTAAACACTTGATTGCAATTGCTTGGACAAGGCTTTCCTATGTCAGTCATAAGAGATCTCATGCCAGTGTACGAACTTCCAAACTGCAAATGTGCATAAATGTATCATAGCTATAACTCACAGTTGCATTGAACTGAATGAATACAATCAGTTTTCAGCAAGTGAAAAAGCACTTTCAATTGTGATTAAGAAAAACCACAAGGTAATTGATGGCTGTGTGAACACTGATCATTGTTCCCTACTTCCTGGAGTTACCAGCTTACTAAGGGTCATAAATAATAAGAGACATTCCTACTCTGTCATGAATGTTCAGAGTAGACAGTAGGAAGCTTACTAATATGACTGGAAACCACTTTAAATATGGGTTCTCGGTATTTAGTTTTCTAACGTGCGATCAACCATTCAAGCACGTTGGTGACTGCATGGGACTGTGTCCATAACGTAAGCGTTCTGTATCATCCAAAGCAGCGATTTTTGGCACCCATGAACTAATTACTAAAATTCTGTGGCACACCCAAAAAATACATTTTTTGCCAGACTGACAAAAAAAAAAGGGGGGGTATAATTTTTATTCATTCACACAAAACCACTAGTGTTGTATTGGCTGTTATTCCTTTTTCATTACACAATGTAAGGGAAAGGAGGCCTGTGCTCCTGACTAGTCAGATGTTGCACGTTTTAAAATTTTTTGCAGCGCACCCATGTGCTGTGGCACACTGGTTGAAAATCACTGACCTAAAGACTTGACAATCTTTGTAAATGTCTATGAAAGCTTTCATTTAAAATTAAAACCGAACATTTTAACTGAGGTATAATTGGCATATTACATTGTATTAGTTTTAGGTATAAAAATATTGTCATATTAATGTTTGGCCATCATCTTAGGCCCCCAGGCCAGAATCAACACATTAAATTATTTCACCCTTGTATTTTTTCATACATTTAAATGGCTCATAATTCAATAAATGATCCTTGTTACTGCCTTTTCCTGTTGCACATCCATCAATTCTATGGACAAAGGTGAGATATGCAACTACCTGAGTTTCCCCTTCCTCACCCCATTTTTGGGGCTCCACAAATAAATGTCATCAATGATTATAAGAATTTTCAAAGGCTTTTTCTTTGAAGATAAAAGTGTATTTGTTGCTCACAAGTAGGAGTAATTAATGGTATCATTATGAAGTCCCATACTTATGTTTAAAAAATTACTGCCCTAGTTAACAATCAGAGAAAACATAGTTTAAAAAATTTTGAGGTCCCATTTCTACAATATTTTGGAAGGGATATTCAGAGAACGGTCTCCCAACTGAAATTTAAAGTTAAACACACATACAAACAGAGCAAGCAAGAAGCGTTTCAGGGACTTCATTCTGGGATACAGGCTACTAACATACTGTATATGCTAACCACTAAGGCCTAACTATCTTCATGTCAATATTAGTCTCGTACAAAAAATAAAGCTTCTACTTCAGAGATTAAAGCTACTATCCCTTAAGAAATCCTCTCAGACTCCCACTGTTAGGGGTAAATATTTCCCACTAACCATGTTCCCCAGTGTCATGTGTAGACTTTTGGTACATCAGAGTGTATCTTATATTGAGATGATTTCTGGTTATCTATTTCCATAACCAGATGTGAATTCTTAGGACCCAAAGGCTGTATCATCTGCTTTTGTATCCAAGTGGTAATATTCAAAATAATAAACATGCCTGCATTCCAGCTCTGACCAATCAGGAAGAACACAGGATCAAAGACCTATGGCACACTGATGTGTTAACCCTTTAGTTGCTGCTAGACTGAAGTCCAGAGGGCTATGCGAGGGGCTGTGGTGGTTAAAATGCCAAGAGCTACATTATAGTGGAGCGCAATCGAGTATCTGCCAACATGTAGGAAAAGCATTTATTATAATACTTTAACGGAGCGTAATTGGTTGAATGTCAGTTTTGTTCATGACTACTAAGCTTAGCAAAGCTTCCCCAACTTCAGGCCTTTTATGAATAATTGTTATATAATAACAGAATTGAAAATTAGCACAAAGCTATTTTTTTTAAAGGCCACTGATATACTTCTTTAAGCAGCACAAATTGGAGCACTCCTCTATACTTTACAGTCTAGCTTTCTTTATATTCTATCAATCAGATAAACAGCTGTGCTGAAGCAATTACATTTGCACTCCTTAAAATACTGCTGATGTCTTCTGATAGTGGCATCAATAAAAATGGAATTAGCCATTTTTATAGGCTCAGTCTCTCCACAGCACAACGGCGACATTAACTCAATTCTAAGGGGTCACCCTGGGAAGAAAGATCATGATTGTGTCTTGCAAATATTTTTCAAAACTATGAAGCCTGAAAAATAATCTTGTGTTGCCAGTGACATTAATTCATCCTCACTTTACAATATACCCTGAGTTGCCCTTCACATCCCCAAATTCCTGCTAAAGTACTTCAAACCAACACATTAAGAGTCCCTATCTGATTAGTGAAAATATGTACTGAAATTTCCTAGTCTCAGAAATGCTGCCAAGCCCAACAAAAATAACTAGACTAAGAAAGACATTAAATCTGATTTAATTGTTCTTAGCTTCATTTCTGTAACTTTAAATAAGAGTCTGATTCAGAGACTACGGGCTTTGTTTTAATAGAGTCACACACATTGCCAAGTCGACAATGCTACACAGTTTGAGGTTCCTCTTATGTTCTTTCTCAGACACAGAACTCATTGCCTTTCACATAAGACAGATTTATCAAACATAGTGGCAAAAAAATCCAAAACAAACAACCCCCCCACCATTAGAGCTATCATGTGATGATTAAAATTAAACTGAAATTTGTATTTCTTAAAATCCATTTTAATCTTCTGAATGACGCAAAAATGACCAAATATGTTACCCTCCTGAAATGCTCAGAAGAGGCTATGGCTCAAAATCTACCTATCACCTGGAGAATTATTAATGAGCTTTGTAAAGCCAAATGTCTGCAATGTGATGGGAAGATTTCAGAAGATGCTAATGACTATGAGGGCTGTGTGGTACCTGAGGGCAAGCAGAGATGGGGTGGGAAGGTTGGCTTTTCCTTCACAGCCCATCCTATTACAGTGGTACTAACTGGATCACTGTTTGCCATTCTGACTGCTCCCTTCTGCCGGTTAATGAGACTGGCATCCAGTCTACTCTGTACTGTAAGTTCTATGTTAGGTTTAGACCCTTTCTGAAAACATTCTTTATAGAGGCAAGCAGGGATGAGAGGCTAGTACTGTGTTTCCAGGGCACACAAGATTGCTACCAAGTGTATGCTTTCTACACCTCTAACTAGTATCCATTTGCCTACATTATGATAATTTCCTCCGCAGGCTCCAACCACCTTGGGGCATTTAGTTTTCTCCCAAATAGGATAACTTGTTCCTTTGATGAATCACAGCCCCTCTGTTCTGGCATATTTACTCTCGGCTGCTTTTCACCACACCTCCCTGAAAAAGTTTGTAAGACTAACCTTTACCCCCACTTCCAACAAGCAATTCTGTTCAGGGACCACCAGGATAATTTGTATAAATGAATGCTTTGTTAAATACACGGTAAGCAAACTTCATACACACCAAAGATTTTAACCTATTGCTCATGTATCAATTAAGCGCATGTACGTTTTTATTATTCCTGGTCCTATAAACAGACATTCTCATAGGATGCTGTCTGGTTCGTACAATGGTATAACTATCGGAAAGTATCACAATTTTAAATGTAAAGTCCCTCAAGTATATAGTTTTATTTCTAGGAATTTGTCCCACAAATAAATTCAAGTAAATGGCCAAAAGAGTACAGTGCTAGACATAAAATGGGTACCCCAAAGCTCTGAGTACTCAGAAAGGTAATGACTGAAATGGAAAACTAAATCTCCCTTTGGGTCATTTATTAGAAAGTAGAAAAGTAAATTACATTTTTAATTTCTTCTCTTCATGTATCCAGACTTGTATGATAGTTAAAAATATTTTATTAATGGTTTGGTTACCTTTGAATACACCACGTTTCCAAGAGCTTATGTGCAGAATATATGGAAATACACTATCATACTCCAGAGTGATGTACTGATCTCCCCACAGTATTGGAATATTTGAAGATACCTGTAGAAGATAATTCAAAATCAAGAGCTACATATCAACATTTACATGAAATCAGTTTAATAAACCAAAGCATAGGAAAAAAAGGAAATTTAAAGTTTCATTACAATTGTTCACTTTTAAATAAAAAGCCAGCCCCAAAATGCTACATATAATAAAAGAAAAATCTGAGACTTATGAAAAAAATGGAACAAAAAAGATTGTTTTTTTAAAAAATATATATTTTATTTATTATTTTTAGAGAGGGAAAGGAGAGAGGCTGAGAGGGAGAGAGACAAAAAGGATTCTTACAAAAAGAACAATGTTGATTCTCTGTGGCTACTTATAGCAAGGTCAGTGATGCTTAGACAATCTGAGTATCTTTTATAGGCCATTTCTCTATGCAATTTGATGTACCAAGAAGGAACCATTTCAATGATTTCTACATCAATATGAATAGAGCATATAAAGAACATTAAAGCAACATATGTCCACAACTCTGGTTAAACCCAACCTTCAGCATACTGAGTATTATATCTTACCACCCCCCAGCCTAAACAGTAACCTATTTTGTGTCTCTATAAATTTGCCAATTATGAACAATCCATAGAAAAGAAATCATACAATAAATATGTGGTCTCTTGTGATTGTTTCTTTCCCCCTTAGCCTAATGTTTTCAAGGTTCATCTATGCTGTGATATATATCAGTACATCATTTCTTTTATTGATGAATGGTATTAAATCATATGATATGGCACATTTTGTGTATATATTCATAAGTTGATGGAAGTTAGGGTTATTTCCATTTTTGTCTGTTATGAACAATGCTGTTATGAAAATATGTACAAGTTTTTGAGTGGACATAGATTTTCATTCCTTACAGCCATATATTTTGGAGTGGAATTGCTCAGGTGTATAATTACTCAGATGTTTAAACTTTTAAGTTATTGCCTTCCAAAGTTAGTTTCCAAAATAGATACACCACTTTTCTTTCTCACCATGAATGCATGATGGTTCTTCCTTTTTTACATCTTTTCTCAAAGTTTGTACTGTCTGTAATTTTGATTATAGCCATTCTAGTGAAGTGTGATTTTCATTTACATTTCCTTGATGACTAATAATGTGGAATGTCTTTTCACCTGTTTATTGCTCATTTGTATGTCCTGTGTAGAAATATCTATTCAAATTCTTTCCACATTTTATAAACTGCCTTACTTTTTGTTTTATTGATCTTTACCATACTGTAGAAATAAAGCCTTTATCAGATATAGCATGTGGATATTTTCTCTCATTCTCTGGTTTGATCTTTCACTTTCTTCAAGGCATCATTTGAGGCACAATCATTCTAACTTTGAAGTACAATTTATTTTTGTTTTGTCACTTCTGATTTTGGTGTCATATCTAAAAATAACTATTTAGCCTAACCCAAGGTCATGAAGATTTATTGCTACGTTTTCTTCTATGGCTTTTAGTTCTATCTATTAAATTTTGGTCTATGATCCATTCTGAGTTTCCTTTTGCGTGTGGTATGAGTTAATGTTCCAAATTCATTCTTTGGTGTGTGACTATGCAATTGTCTCATCTCAGCACCATTTTTAAAAAACACTTTTCTATTTCACTGAATTCTCCTCACATCTTTGTCAAAAATCAATTAGCTATTATAATAAGGATTTATTTCTGAACATTCTATTCTATTCTACTCCATTTATGTACATGTTGAATAGTTTTGGCCAATGTCCTGAGGATAGAAATATAAAAATATTAGGAAGACCTAGAACACATTAACAGTATTACTGATACTTTAATGAAATAAAATTGAATTCATTTGATAGATATCTTTAATTACAGAAAGAGCTTCACTAAAAATTTACAATCTGTAAGTAAAATAACCAAGTTTTCAGTTTTATTCATGGGTTAAAATGATAGAAATATAGACTATAATGTTGTTTGTGAAAATAATTTTGTTATGAATAGAATTCCACTTCTACATTTAATTAGATATAGTTAATAGAGCATGATTATTACTTTTAAAAGCCTATACTCCATGTTTGGAAGAATAAAATACCAAAGATCTGTATCATCATCTCCACTATAAAAACAAAAATGAAATAACCAATGTTATGAAATTACAGGTTTTTCTTTAACCTGTGTTCATCAAATTCTTAAGAGAGGATTCCTTGCTCACCAATAAATTCTGGAAGTAGAAAAGGTATGATAGAAAAATAATTTTTTTCCTTATTTTTAAATAGTAAATCCAAGGAGTCATGATTTTTCCTCCCTCCCTCCCTCCTTCCCTTGCTTTCTTCCTTCCCTCTCTTCTTCCTTTATTTTATTTTTATATTTTCCTTCCTTTATTTTAAATGCCATATATTACATTTGTAACACTTCATTAAATAAAACTTCCTTAAAAACTATTATGTGTTTGATATTATAACTTACGCTAGGTATAAAAATATGGATTGAGAGGTATGCCCTTTTTTCCTAGTTGATAATCAGGTGGAGCATAAACAACAAGCAATCGCAATATGAGGCACATATGATGGTGACACAGGTACAAAGATGCCGTGGACATATATGAAAGGCATCTACTCCACATTTATGGGAACAGGGAAGGCTTTTTGGAAAAGTGGCATTTAGGCCTGGCCCCAGACAATGAAAATGAGTTAGACAAACCCAGGGACACAGAAGAGAGGGAGGTGGACTGAGATTTCCAGATGGTGGCAAAAGGAAACGTTGTATACAAAGGCCTAAATGTTGCTGGAGGCAAAAGTGGCAAGAGATGAAGCTGAGTAGATCCGCTTTTGAAGGCTAGTAAAAGTCACCTCCAGGAGTATGTGCTGCATCTTGAAGGGCAGAGTCTTAGCAGAGCAGGGACAAAAAGAGACTTGTGTTCATAATATTGACTCCATCTGCATTCCAGCAAAGAAGGAAGACGGAAAACAAAGCACGTATTTTTCAAGATCATAAAGCAAGCCAAAGGCAAATACAGGGAATTTCCAAACTTTGGCAGTCCCTTCTAAAACTGAAATCAGGCACCTGTGATGGATAGCTATTTGAAATTTCTTTTAAGGGTTCTATTGAGCACACAACAATCTGTAAATGAATATGGGGGTGGAGAATGGAAAATTCATTTTGCGATTGGCTGAAACAAATCAAGCAAGGAGAGCTAAGTGCACAACCTCATAAAAAAGAAGCATGCAAATAATTATGCATTTCTTCACATTCTTACTGTTATTCACACTGATAGAATACACTTTTGAAATGTTACGTTCTATAGGTTTTACATTAAAATTTCAAAACCTGTTTAAAATTCTTTTGAAAGTATCTTTTATCATGCACAATTTCTTTAAGTAAAAATAAAACATGATCCAAATAAGATTTGAATGTCTTGTAATTATATACTAATACTTAGAAATAAAACTTGTTTAGAACTAATTCAGCTTTAGAATTGCAATGAAATTTTTTAAAAGATTTTATTTAAAAATTTATTTATTTTTAGAGAGAGGGGAAGGGAGAAAGATAGGAAGAGAAACATCAATGTGTGGTTGCCTTTCACTTGCCTCCAACTGGGGACCTGGCTGGAGGCCTGGCTTGTCACCTGGTTAGGTGCCCTGGCTGGGAATCAAACCAGTGACCTGTGGGTTCACAGGCAGGTACTCTACCCACTGTGCCACCAGCCAGGGGTGAAGTGCAATTAAATTTAATAGTTGTTAGACCAATAAAAAGTAGAATTCTAAACATTCTCTGTGTCACTGTTTCACCTTTTCATATAACTCAGTACATCCTACTAAAAAATAATCTTACCTTATACTTAACCTTGTCATTTGTATAATTGGGCACAACTATGGTCCGATTTTCTGGGATCCCTACTTTACAGTTCGCAATGATGTGTTCCAAGGCCACGGGTTTTCGGCCAACCCCTCTCAAGGCCATGATATATTCCATTCCATCTCTTTTGTTTTGTAGAGTAAGTTTGCCCTGTGACAAATGAACCACATTTTAGCTCTACAAGAGTTACAGTTAGACGTCATACAACCACTGTGATCCTATTCATCTTGATTCTGATTAATAAAATGAGTATTCAAGAAGGTGTCGGCCATTGACTCTCACAATTTAGGCATAATACCTCAACTGAAGGAGTAAGATAAATTGCCTGTGAAAACCTCATTATTTGTCTTTACTTTTTCTAAATACAAGGTTTAGGTAGGCATTCTCTTACACAGCAAGTATATGCATCCTTGTTAAATAAATGTCTTCAGAAAACGATTTCTGAAATACCAACTTCCCTAATGAATAAAAACAACAGGAGCAATGATTTTACTTTGTTAAGCATTTTACATAAAAGTAAATCCACGCATCAGTAGTGGCAGCCAACGGCATTGCGATTTTCAGAATGTTTATCCCTTAAGTTAAAACATCTATTAAGAGTTTCAAGCACAGTGAACGCAAATTATCGAATTCATGAAAATATAATTTATCTGAAAAAAATTAACCATAAATTACATAGGTTAATAGCACACACTGTTTTATCGACACATTAATTAATACTGGGTGGTATAATCAAAAAGTTCATACCGTAACATCGCACTGCACAAAAGGTTTGAATGTGATAGGATACTGTAAAGTTTCACCCGGCGCAATAGACACATCGGAAGGTCCACAAAATCCTTCTCCTTTTATAGTTACTCGATATTTCCATTCCTTCTTGGTTTTGTTACTCTAAAAAGCATGAAAAAGGTAGAGAAATATCAGAGAGATAATACTTATGAAGTTGAATTCCATATTCTTGGTACATTTCATAAAATTATACAGAGTATTTTTAATTCCATTTCTGAATAATCACCCTTTGAAAGTCATATTTGTGAGGAACAACTATCAAAAACATGATTATAAGGCACAAGGATGACTATATGCTTGTCCAGTGTCATCAGTATCATACAGGAGCACTGCCTAACAGGTTGATCCATGGATTATTTAGTATCTAAAGAAATATTCCATTGTTGGACTTACTGATGGTTTAAATGATAAAATGATCTTGCGGTTTCACACTGTACTCCTAATGATAGGTCACAGAAGGTGTCCTAACTGGCAAGTTGCTTACACAACAAAGGTTACATATCTCATTAGAGCAAAGTTTTGTGCTTTGAGCACATTTCTGTTATACTTTAATAATTAAACAAAACAGAATTTATCTGTCAAAAAATTCAAAATTCCTTACAGTTAGATTGGCTTCTTCTATGCTATATGATCACTTTGAGTAATAGATAGCCAAGCTACAGACAATCACTCTTCTTAGTGCCCATGACCCCATCTTAATAAGGTCAAGATCATAACTGAACTTGGAGCAGATTGATCGGACAGACTTTGCTTGGTGGAGCCAGGAGGCATAGCTTTTGAGTAGGAATTCGATGATAGGTTAAGAAGTTAAAACTTACTTTTTTTACACAAAGAGATCCAGCTAATTTTTTCATGCAGGGTGATTAACCAGGTGAGTACCATAATGACATTTTTTTACATTCAGGAATAAAACTCTGACCTCAGTGTAAAGAAACAAACAGCAACAGATCAAGATGAGCGTTCGGAAGACTTTAATTAAGATGGATGGTGGCGGTGGGAATGAAGAGTAATACAAAAAACATGTTTGTACTTACTATTGGAAGATTCTGGGTAATCTCTTGAAATGCGGGTATTTCAAAATTAAGTTCGGTCTCTGGATGTTCATCACTCACCACACCTTCAATGTAATACAGACGCACATCATACCTTGATGTCAACAAAATTTTACAAGGGTAGCGTCCAGAATAGAGAGGAGCAAATCGTAAAGGAACTGGGAAAGATCCATCTGGAACTATGAAAATAATTTTAAAATGGTTTAATTACTTTAAATGGCATAAAGCCTAAAATTCATTTTGACATAAAGTAATATTTACTATTATTGTATTTAATTGTATAATCTAGGGGAGACTAGTTTACGCCAAGGTAACACATTACCCCTTGATCTTCAGGGCATACATAACATTTAATTTTATTTGTTAATGACACACAGGTCATTCATCCATCAGAGGAGGGTCTGGTCCATAGTCACTTAGGGACTATGCTGTGAAAGATGTACCATCAGAAATACCTTTCACTCTTTCCCAACAGGTCAGGGAAAGAGGAGTGGACAGAAGTTTGCTCAAGGACTAACTTTTCTTCTTCTTCTTTTTTTTTTTTTCATTTTTAAACTCTGATTTGTTGTTCCACTTATTCATTCATTGGTTGATTTTTTTTTAAAGGTTTTATTCATTATTTTTAGAAAGAAGGGCAGGGAGGGAGGAAGAAAGGGAGACAAGCATCAATGCCTTTCACCTCCCTCCAGTTGGGGACCTGGCTGGAGACCTGGCTTGCAACCTGGTTATGGGCCCTGGCTGGGAATGGAACCAACAACCTTTGGATTTGCAGGCCAGCTCCTTATCCACTGTGCCATCAGCCAGGGCTTTGTCTTTGTTTTTATACCACCTGAATTTTTATTTCCATAGTCAATGCTCATTGAAATTTATCCACATTCACCAACTATTTTATCAACCACTGCTCTTGGATTCCAATTCTCTCTTCTGAATTCAATTTCCTTTATCCCTAAGTAGATCCTTAATTTGTTTTACTTAGCACATAAATGTGAGCTTTAATTCACCTTGATTTCAGTGTTGGATTGAAAATATTTTTATTTTAACTTTACTCTTGAGTGATAGTTTACTGGGATTTAAAATTCTACAGTGACAGTTAATTTGCTTGAGCACTGTAATTATATTCTCTTTTGGTTTCCATTGTTACGGCTGGTAATTCTGCCGTACGTATAATTCTCGTCCCTGGGAAAATGTCTTTTTCTCTTGTTTTTCACAATTTCTTGTCTTTGTTTTTCTATTGTTACACTGTAACTTATTTAGGTGTCACTCTTTTACCTTCCAGCATTAGAAAACCCTGTTTCTACCTTTCCTTTTCTCTTTTGATCCTATATAAAATAACAGAGGGTTATCTTTCTTAGCTATCCAGGGTCCCATTCCCCTTTCACTTCACAATGATCTCTTAGATCTAAAGGTGGAGGTAGCTCAATGTGCATACCCTTGGGCCAACTTCCTGTACGAAAAACTGTATCTATGTATTGGCTGTAGGCAGGGTATTTTCTGACATCCACTAGGAGTTTTCAAATAATCTAGGGGAAAATGTACATCTCGGAAAATGTCATTAACTTCCTATTAACACATAAACTCTACACCCACCAATAAATAACATGCACCGTGAAAAACCTGGACTCGTCTCATCTCTGCCACCAGCACCAGGTCCCACACAGCCTTGGTAGAATGTTCCTCCACACTTTTCCCTTTAATCATATAGTCACTTGAAGTCCAGGAGTGCTGTCTTTTCAAAAGGGATGCAAACAACTAGTAATAAAGGGCCACTCTGGAATTTGGTACGTGTATATTCATTCATCAGAAAAAATATATATTTTTAAAGCCCTACTATAGGCTAGGAGGTATGCAGTAAGGAAGCACCTTCTTAGTTTTCTGGTAAGTGTAGATAATAAATTCCTCAGAAAAAGGCCGATCCTGGGACTAAACTGTTTGCCCTATATAGCAAAATTATGTTTTAATTGAGTATGAATCTGCTGAAGGTTTTAAATGTACTTTCCAGCCAGGCCATAATCATTCAGTAATTATCTGAAATTCCTCATAGAATTTGTGTAAATGGGTGGCTGTTATCTTTTCTTTCCATTGCTATTGAATTTTTGAATTTTTATACATCTTCATGGATTATTTAATGGAAAATTAACAGAGAGCCTACCATGGGGTTGCAGTTTGACAGCATTTTAACTAAGAAGTTTTTGTTTTCGTACAATTTTTTTAACAAGATAAAATTTCCAAAAGAAAAGAACTAAAATAAGATTTCACTTTCTAATTGACCCCTTCTGGGGGAAGGAAGCAAGGGACTGCTGAAAACAAATTAACTTTGTGTTTTTGTATTTTCAAGTCTGAATACCATAAACTTTAACTGTCTTACATTATGAATAAAATATTTTGAACAGAGTTTATTTTTAAGGTCTTAATAGACTGATTTACTACTAAGTGCAATATAGGTTGAGTAGTTAGCAAGCCAATAAACAGCACATTCTCTGGGGCATAAACTAGTGCAAAAGGCTTATACAATTTTTGATTAAACACCTCCTTAAATATACTGTAGCCCAGCATATGTTCACCTTTGAAGACGTATAGAAAGAATAAAACACTGGTGAAAAGCCCACTTTTTTATTTCCTGGCAGGTTCTATGTCCATAAATATAAAACAATACAGGCAAAGTAAGACATCTGTCTAACTAAAAATATTTTCTATTAAAATTATGAGGATAAAGAATATCCACAAATCTTGGATATTACAATTATGCTGACTAGGTTATAGCAAGTTATTTGACTTAATGTATATTTTCTTTGATAATACAGGATACAGTCATGTCTCATTATCGAAAGGTGCAGGGTAGTAAGGACGTGGAACTGACAAAAAAACAAACAAACAAACAGTGCTCAAATGTGAGGACAGGATATATGCTGGTCCCTGAACAAGCTGTCAACTTGAACTATGGAGGACATGCAAGGGAGGGCAGCCACATGAGAAGGATGTATCAATCAAGCAATGGTTGTGACTTTGATCTTCCAAAGTCAGAAGTCAAATCATAATCAGGTATGTGGCCTGGAGGAAAGGGGAACTAGGTCAGGTTGATATCAGAGGCTAATGCCACAGTCAAGAAAAGCCCCAGGGCCCTGGCTGGTGGCACAGTGGACAAGGTGCCGGCCTGCGAACCCAAAGGTTGCTGGTTTGATTCCCAGCCAGGGCACATAACCAGGTTGCAAGCCAGGTCTCCAGCCAGGTCTATAGCTGGAGGCAGGTGAAAGGCAACTGTACGTTGATGTCTCTCTCCTTCTCTGCCTCTCACTTTTCCTCTCTCTAAAAATAATAAAATATTTTAAAAAAAGAAAAGCCCCAGGATCCTACTAAGTTCAGGGGCAAGATTACTGTCAGCAGGGCCTTGGGCTGCCTACCACAAGGTGACAGGAAGAGCATACATACCAGTACCCAGGGAGGGAGCCTGGCCACAACAAGCGTGGGTTTTGAAAAACCAAACGGAAGCCTATGCCTGGGCTGCACTGCGCAGGACAGAGGGAGATGCAGGTGGGGGAGCATGTGGCTGAGGGGCCAGGCTGTCAGACCAAGCACCGCGAGGGCACTCAGGAGAGGGCAGGGGTGACCCGGGAGAGCGCTGGTCAGCACAGACGGGCCCCTGGACCCCAGGTCTGCTGTGAGGACTGGCCCAGCGCCTAGGGTGAGGCATGACAGCACAGAGGGTAGGCGTAAAGGGCAGAAACTGGATATTGTCTGTCTGGAAAGCTGCTGACAGTGTCTCTAGTGCAATTCTTTAAAATATTAACAGTGAGACAGCACTGCGGTATGGGATACACTTTACATGCTCGCACCGACTCCTTTGGTTCCACGACCTGCAGCAACCTCAAGCGCTAGTCCTGCCCTCCACGTTCCTCTGCCCGAGGGTGGCTTGCAGCCCCCTGCAGAACTAACGGAGCCAACCCCTCGGCTGCCGCGCTACAGACAGATGCAGAATTCCTGGCTGCTCTTGCCATGGTAGGGCACGGAAGCTGGCATGCCATGGGGCCAGGGGGTGCCACCTTGAAGCCTGGCACTATCAACTCCCACGGAGTAAAGTCTGACATGCAAGAACAAGAGACAGGAGGTGAACATGCAGATAAAATTCTTTTCCTTCCTCTCTTATACTGATTGCTCAGGGGACTTTCTTTCCAAATAGCTTCTCAATACTGGCACCTGCCCAGCGACCTGCTGCTGCAAGTGCCATCCACGGCGATGAGTAGTACACACTGAAGGGGCAGGTCGCGCAGGACTCACTGCTCTGCTTCCCTTCGTCCGCTTGCTTCTTTCTTTCTTTTTTAAAGATTTTATTTATTATTTTTAGAGGGAGGGGAAGGGAAGGGGGCAGAGGGGGAAAGAAACATCCATGTATGGTTGCCTTTCACCTGCCTCCAGCTGGGGACCTGACTGGAGACCTGGCTTGCAACCTGGGTACGTGCCCTGGCTGGGAATCGAACCATCGACCTTTGGGTTCGCAGGCCGACGCCTATCCACTGAGCCACCAACCAAGGCCCCTTCTTCCTCTTTTTTTCTTCCTCTCCTTGCCCTGAACCTGCTGCATCTCCCAAATAAAGCATCACCATTTCTTTATGGCCTCAGGCTTCACTTTTTAGGGCATTCAATCTAAGATAATAACTAACCTAACAATAAAGGGTAGCGTGAAGGTTTGGCGCAGCACAGCATAATGCAAACAGCTATAAACAAGGTATTTAGTAAACTGTGGTGCTCACTAAGGAGTCTTGATGGGACCTCTAACGTAGCCTCCTGATGGGACCTCAAGTTTCTGAGCCTGACTTTCTGCGATTGTAAAATGGAGATGTGAAGTGGTGGCTTTATGCTGGGCAGCAGGGTTGCCCTGACTCTTAGCATGGCGATTACAGCCATCAGCTGGACAGACCTTTCACAGGTTCCTCGGTCCCTTTCAGCCTGGGATGGCTCAGCAGTTCTCAGCGCGCCCAAACTCTGTGCGTTGTAAAAGGTACCCAGGTGCCACTGGGGCACATGCAGCCAGTGTGTAAGAAAACCCTAGCAGTGTGGAAAGAGCACAGGCTTTCGAGTTTGTATTTCTGAAACCACTTTCATTTGTTAAGTGTCCGAAACCTCACTACAAGCAGGAGCCACAGATGTAGTTTGCTGATGTAGTAACTGGCTGGTACATAGGGAATGACCATCTTTACAATGACAGAATCTAGAGGCCATGGGATGAAATCATGAGACTTGTTCTTTCTTTCTCTACCTTTTTGGCTTGCTTTTCTCTGTGCTGACCTCATTCTTAAAGACTCTCTTTGTTTATCCTTTCTTATCCCACCAGCTTAGCCAACATGGCAGGGGGGAAAAAAAGCCACCCCTTGTCCCAAATGCCAGCAAAACTTCCAAGTCTCACTCTCCCTGAATCAACTGTGGTCAACTCAAGCCCTGAAACAATTTCTGTCACCAGGTGAATAAACATCTCAATGACCCGAAAGGTAAGCAGACAAGCACTCAGCAGTTAGACCTGAAGATGAGGATTATCACGGGTCCAATACTGTTATTTCCACTAGACTATAAACTTCCTGAGGATAAGAACTTATTCTTCATCCATTTGAATCCTTCAAAAACAAATCTGGAAACAGCCTAAATGCCCATCAGTGGATGATTGGATCAAAAAACTTTGGTACATTTACACAATGGAATTCTATATAGCAGAAAGAAAGAAGGAACTTGTACCCTTTGCAACAACATGGATGGAACTGGAGAGTATTATACTTAGTGAAATAAGCCAGTCAGTGAAGGACAAATATCATATGATCTCACCCATTACGGTACAATAATGAGCAAAACTAACAACAAGCAAAACAGGACCAAGTCTATGAATATAAGGAATAGGCCTTTAGTGGTCAGGGGAACGGGATTGGGGGGAGGCAGAGGCAAGAAAGAGGAGCAGCTTAGACAAGAACCTAGTATAAAGGAACCATGGACATGGACAACAGGTGGGATTGACTTTGGGGAGAATGGGTGGGTGGGGAGGGGGACAGATGGGAACAAAAAGGGGATAGATGTAATACAACAACAATAAAATTTTTAAAAAATCTGAATAAATGAAACCCTTTTTATTCTTCAATAAAAGATAAAGTTTCTAACAGATACAAGTTTTAACAAGTAACAAAACATGTGAAGAATGGAAGAGGTACAAGTATTAGATTTAAACTAGCAATTTTTAGGACAAATAATTAAGTGAAATGCAATGTAGCTTAGGTATGGATACAGAATATCAACTAAATTATTTTTATACATGAGATCACATGCAGTATGGCCAGAAAAGTCAACCCAAGCTATCAATCCTCCACAAAAGTTTTTTCCTAACTTTTCCAGTAACCATTTCCAGTTCTTGCTCTCCATGTATAGCTTTGTCAGAATCATACAATTACAGCTCGATTATTCTGGTAAAGATTTACATACTATTGTATAATATTCATCTCAAAACTCACAATGTTAACTGCAAGTCTAACATCTGTTTTTTCTGAGAAGCACTGAGGTTGTTTGTTGGCTGGAAATGAAATGAGAAGAGAAACATGGTATTTCTAAAAAGGATTTCAGACAGAAGGGAGAAACTGGGTGTTTCAACCAGGTTGTAACCCCCGTAAGTGGGGAAAAAAACAAGTGAAGAAGTATTACCCTAAAATACAAAGCCAGGGGGAATGGCAGTTAACACCAGCTCAATCATTCAGCCACCTTAGAGGCCAGATCACAAGAGCATATGACTCAACGTTCTGACTCACCCAAGGAATCTGTGAGCAGACACCTGAGATATCACTGTCAACTGAGGACAGTCCTTTCATCAATAGCACTGGACCCTGTACCCAGATATGTGATTAGGGAAGGAGGGCAGAAGACTCAGTTACGGCCTAAGAGCATATTCTCTATAGCCAATTCATATCAATCCCTGAAATTAGGACACAAAGCATTATAAGAAAGCCCAGGCATCAATAAAATCAGGTATTCACGGTTTATATTTTAAGTGCCTGCTCACCCACCAACCACTGAAACTAAAGTCACTCCTCTTTTTACTCCATCCCCAGACCTCCCTTTTCCTAATATTACATCCAGTTATACATGAAACCCAATGGTGAGGTGCAATGCGGGCAGCCCTCCAGTATCAGGAGGTGCCTCTCGGAGGAAAGACAGGATTATTATTTCCTTTCACAGGAACTGTCATCACAGCCCTGGCCAGGTAGCTCAGGTGGTTAGAGCGCCATCCCAACATACTAAGGTTGTGGGTTTGATCCTCTGGTCAGGGCACATGCAAGAATTAACCAATGAATACAAAATAAGTGGAACAACAAATCTCTGACTGTCTGTCTGTCTGTCTCTCTCTCGCTCTAAATCAATAAAATAAAAACTGAACTATTATCACAGTATCTGTGCTATTTTTCCTATTAAAACACAAAAGACAGACATCAAAATGCTTTAAACATGAAAGAAAAAAAATTCCTCTATGATTCTAATTTTAATGGTAAAACAAACATTAATGTATTGGTAAATAATCACAGACTAATGCTGAAAAGAAGCTAGCTTCAAATATTTTCAATGTGTTTTACTGCACCTATGCATAACATTACAACAAAATGAGCCCCTAGTTAACATTCATGCATTCAAAGGAGTATTATATTTGCCTACAGACTTAAAGCCAAAATCCTATTTGATGCTATTTTTCTACTGACTTTTATGTTTACAAAATGAAAGTAAATTTTTTACCCTGTTCAACAAAAAATAAAATGACATAGCAATGACAAGCATGATCAGGCTTTCAAACCATGTAAGTACAATTAACTTATCTAATTACTTTCAAGGATTTCTAAGTTCCGGTATACTAAAGTTCTGTGAATTAAATTCAACACATGTTAAGTAAAATCCATTTTGAACTCCCATGCATGAAAATATACATTGTATTCATAAAATAAAAGTGCACCTTTATTTTATTTTCCTGAAAAGTAAATAATGACTATTACATGAAAAGCTTCAGGTATTAGAAGAAAAAGTGATTAAACAAGGGAAGAAGACCATGTAGAAACAACTGATTTAAAACGTAAATGACTGAGAGTTATGAACAAAGCTAATAATTCAACACATCTAACATGTCAACCTAAGCCCTGGCTGGTGGTACCGGCCTGCAAACCCAAAGGTCACTGGTTCAATTCCCAGTCAGGGCACATAACCAGATTGCAAGCCAGATCTCTGGCCATGTCCGTAGCTGGAGGCAGGTGAAAGGCAACCATTCACTGAAAAATAAATTAATTAATTAACATGTCAACCTAGTCACTAATAATTGGTAGAGCATTTCAAATTAAAAACCAACCAGAGCTGAACTCTGTTTACTGAAACATTACTGAAGTAAAAATTTGGGTTAAGTTCGCATGTGGCTAGTCACAGTCTTGTATCTTACAACCACTTTTAGTACATCTAACTAGCCAGTTAGCAAACAAGTAACAACCTGGGTCACAAGATGGAATGAAAGAATGAGCCCCAGAAGTGTGGGAACCAATTCTAAAAATGCCATTCAAAGCTTATGGTCCAAGGCAGCTGGCAAACACTAGAAATAATTTTCCACCATCAAATTTCTAAAAGGCAAGGATTTCTATTGTGTTCACTGCTCTATCTCTGGTACCTAAATACAGCCTGCACACAGTAAGTACTCAATAAATATTTGTTGATTAAACTATCCTATCACCTGGCATCTTAATCGAAGGGGCTGAAGATACACAAACATGTTCAAGATAGAATTCTGCCACTAACTGCTTAATTCTAGTTCATTTGATTAAATGCTCTGTGTCTCAATTTCCTCATTTATAAGATGTGGAATCTGAAATAAATCAGTGGCTTTCAAACTCTATTCATCAGAGCCCAAAGCTTGTGAGAATCTGCTTTATGAACCACTGCTAGAGATACAGCAGGAGGTGGGGAAGGGCAAACACATAGAATTCTGGAGCATCTTCTCTAGTTTTGAAAATATAAGTTTTACTTTTATCTAATTTATATATGGTGTGCTTCATAATATTTCAACCTGCCTTCCAAATATCTATTGTTATTGGTAATACACTCAGTGGGAAAAAATACCTTGGGAAATTAGAAAATACTTTAAGCTTTCACTTATAGAGAGGAATTCAAGAGAATTCCTTATAGATTTTAAGTTTTCATTCATTATTTTTAGAGAGCAGGGCAGGGAGGGAGGAA
>PVIW01000507.1:146800-389994 GCA_004026585.1 Noctilio leporinus
GGGGGGGGGGGGGGGGGGGGGGGGGGGAGCAAATGCTGGGAAGAAGGGTCTAATCACAGAACATGTATGAATGATGCATAGACATGGATAACAGTGTGGGGACTGACTGTGGGAAAGAAGATGGGATAGGCAGAAGAGAGCAAAGGGGGCAAAACTGGGACAACTGTAACAGAATAACAAGTTTAAAAAAGGAAATGAGTATTTAAAACCTATAGGATTCACTGAAGCAGCGCTTAAGGGGAATTTATAGCTATAAATGCCTATAACAAAAAAGAAGAAAATGTGAAATCAATAAACCTTCTACTTTAAGATATGGAGAAAAGAAGGGTGGCCTAGAGTTTTTAAAGCAAACAGAAAGAAAAACTAAGACAGACCAAAGAAGAAGTTAATGAAATAGACAAGAGAAAAAATACTAGAGAGATTCACTGAAACCAACAGGTACTTCTTTGAAATGATAAAAAAATGAACAAAATGAACTAAATGAACCAAGGAAAAAAGAAAAAAATATTCAGATTAGTAGGGACATTACTTTTGCCTTACAGAAATAAAATGGAATATAAAAGAATGCTATGAACAATCACATGCCCCAAATTAGATAACTTAAATGGCACAAACTAGAATTAGATGGGAGATTCCTCAACCTCAACAGAGAACATCTATGAAAAACCTAGAACCATCATGATACTTAAAGATTGAAAATGAATTCTTGCCCTGGTGGCATGGTGGATAAGGCATCACCCTGTGAACACAAAGGTTGCTGGTTTGATTCCCAGCCAGGGCACATAACCAGGTTGCAAGCCAGGTCTCCAGCCAGCTCTGTAGCTGGTGAAAGGCAACCATACATTGATGTCTCTCTCCTTCTCTGCCTCTCTCTTCCCCTCTCTCTGAAAACAATAAATAAAATCTTTAAAAAAGAAAAAAGAAAATGAATTCTTTCTCCCTAAGTTCAGGAAAAAGACAAGGATGCCCCCTCATTACTTTTACTTGACATTGTACTAAAGGTATTAACTTGATCGATTAGGCAAAAAAGGAAATAAAAAATAATTTACTACAGAAGGAAATATGTAAGACCATCTCTACGTGGCATTATCTTGCATATAGAACATCCTAAAGAATCCAGCAAAATGTATTAGAATTAAAAAATCAGTTCAGCAAGGTTGCATAATATAATTTCAGTATTAAAATCAATTTTATTTCTATATATTTGTAGTAAGTAATACAAATAAGAAATCAAGAATACAACTTACAGTATTGTTTAAAAACTAGTAATATATTTAACAAAACTTACACTCTTAGAACTACAAAACTGTTGAAACTTAAGGAATATCTCAAAATAAATGAAGAAACAATGCATGGTCATGAATCAAAAGGCTTAATATTGTTAAGATGACAGTCCTCCCCCAAAATGATCTATAGATTTAATGCAATACCTATCAGTAAGCCAGGTGGCTTGTTTTTAAAAATTGACAAGCTAATTTTATATTCCGTATGAAATTGTAAGAAACTCAGAACCAGAACAATATGGTTTCAAAAGAATAATGTGGCAGGACTTCACACTTTTCAATTTCAAAACTTACCACAAAGCAATAGCAATTTAAACAGTGTCATGTGGATAGACATATAGATCTATAGGATACAATAGAGAATTCAGAAGTAAGCAATGTATTGGTGGTCAACTGGTCTGCAGTAAAGGTGTCAAGATCATTCAACACACAAAGAATAGTGTTTTCAACAATGGCCAGGAGATCACCACATACACACATGCGAAATAATGCAGTTAGACCAGAATGCCAGAACTAATGCTATAAAATTCTCAGAAGAAAAGAGATCTAAATCTTCATGACCTTGAATTTGACAATGGAGTCATGGATATACTATCAAAAGCAAGGAGAGTAAGAATGACAAATAAATTGGACTTCATCAAAATTAAAAACTTTGTGCTTCAAAGGATACTGTCAAGACAATGAAAAGACAACCAACGGAATGAGAACAAATATTTGAAAATCATCTATCTAGTAGGGTTTTATGCTTAGAATATAGATAGAACAGTTGCAGCTCAATTATTCAAATACAACTCAACTTTAAAAAAATGGACAATCTGAACTGACATTCCTAAGATGTGGAATCTGAAATAAGCACATGGAAAGATGCTCAACATCTCAAATCTCCCAGGAGGACACAGTGAACAGATTATACTGTACCGTGTAATTTTAGCCATCAATTTAGGTATAGAAATATTTTATAGTTAACAGAAAACCATAGGAAAATATCAAGTGAAAACCTAACAAAATCATAATCAGCAATAATGTAACTTAGAAGGCATGGCACATGTTACATTGTAGGATTAACCCTAATAAAAATATATATATTCCTATTATTGTTATCCATTGGTTTGGAAATGAGAGAAAGAAAAATGTAAATTCATTTTAATACTTCAGACTATTTAGTCACATTGCTTATATCTTATATCTTACCACTTATATTTAATAGTGTAATATTTTAATATTCTATTAAATCTGGCTTCATCCTTCCTAAACACAAATCAATTAAAGGGGCACAAGGAGACCAAGACTAAGTACTCAACTAATAAGCATCCTAGTCCATATCAAAGATAAATTACTCGTAAGTGGTACTGCTCTCCTCTGATATGCTCTGGACTTCACCATTTCCCCTCTCCTTTAGAGTCAGCCCAAGTGAGGACTCCAGCACAACCTTTGTAACGAGGTTCGTTGTCAACGCAAGAACTCACTTTTCTCAAAGTGCACTTCCTGTCTTTATCACACAGGTATTCTTTAACAAGTCTGCAAATTTCAGTACCTGTTCTTAAGCGCTCAAAATCAGTCCCTAACTTAGACTAGTGCAATTTGTTGGTTATAACACAAACTATTAATACTGGGCATCTTTTCAAGCATATGATGAGCATCCTATCAGGAGAGAGAATCTGCTTTTCGTATTTTATTCCTGCACAGAGCTTGCGACAGTGCTAGATACTGCAATCCACACGTTACTGCCTACCTTTTTTATTTGCAGGTTTAAGTCCTTTCGTCAGAATTTTCGGATACTGAGGAATGCAGATTTTGTCAGGGACGAAGAAATATCCTGGAAGGCTCACTTGCGTTATGTATGAAATGGACTTGGGCTTCTGTAACTTCGAGATATTAAAAAGCAGGGATGTCTGCAAATAGAAAGAAAAAAAGTGGCACGTAATTCTCTTACCACTTAACTCTAAAACACAAAAGAGAGCACTTGTGTGTTTAGACTCCATATTTGGGGTCTATTCACTGAGGAACTGAATTGGTTCACCTCTTTAGACACGTTATTATTGAACTGGTGGGAGACAACACTGAGGCGTTCTGGAGGATTAATGGGGTCACCCTTTCACCTCCTGGTCTGAGCCTTTTGGTGTTGAGGCAGACGCAGTCTCAGGAAGAAACCACTGTTAATGACAATTTCGTGGGGGGGGCGGGGGTGACGACCCAGAAACACACACACACACAATTAGATCCTGCCCCTCCACAGACCTCCAAACATCTGTTTTAAAGAAGTCTGGCCCTGGCTGGTGGCTCAGTGGATTGGCACAGGCCTGCAAACCCAAAGGTTGCTGGTTCGATTCCCAGCCAGGGCACATAACCAAGTCTCCAGCCAGGTCTCCAGCCAGGTCTGTAGCTGGAGGCAGGTGAAAGGCAACCATACATTGATGTTTCTCTCCCTCTCTGCCTCTCTCTAGAGAATAATAAATAAAATCTTTAAAAGAAAGTTGGTTATTTTTGCTGCTATCAACCATTATTTACACAATGTACGTTACCGCTCACCCCCCATGCCTATGTTTGTCAAGACACAAATGAGGTCAGTAATCTGCTTCCTAAAATAGAACACTGAAGAGAAGCCAGGCTCTGTACAGGTGATCCAACTAATGCAGAGCACAGAGGAATCATTTGTTTTGATCTGGGTGCTCTACTGCCAACAACACAGCACAGCCAAAAAAGTGCATTCTTGGAGCCAGACTAATACCTGCGTGCTATTATGCTTGGTTATTAATCAAAGCCACAAATCTTTATTTGTAAAATATGGGTGATCATAGTACACACTGCCAACCCCCGGTGTATTTCAAGTGTAAATTAATGCCAGGTGCTTGGAGCTTACTTTAAGAAGCCAATAAATGCAGGCTATCATTATTATTGTCATTGTCATAATCATCAACATGATCATAATCATGATACCATTACTCATTAAAAAAAATGTTAGTACCTTTAGCAATTATCTCATTCACTGGGTTCATGATCTATGATCTATAAAGCCCACAAGAATTTTTTCCCACAAAGTCACATTTTCTCCCTGCTTCACTTTAGCAATTCAAATCACATTAAGTGCCGAAATTTAAATTAACTGCATTGAACATTTATCAGTGTTTGCATTTGGTTCATTTTTCTAGTCATTGTGCAGGTGGGGGGATTATTTTGGGATGATTCAAGCACATTCAAGTTCACCTCCTGCTGTGTGGCCCAGTTCCCAACAGGCCCTGGGCTGGTACTGGTTCCGGCCCCGGGAGGTAATGCCCCTCTGTTTCAGTATATAGGGACACCATGTGACTATTACCCTATAAGTATTTCAGAGCTCAAAATTTCACAGTGTTGTGTAATCCATGTCACTTTTCTACATACATTCAATTAGATTCAGTTTTGACATATACATATATGTCAATGTTGATTTTAGATTTTGTTCCACTTATTTTATGCTATAACAGCATTCTAGGTTTTCAAAGTTGCATTGCACAAGTTCATGTCAGTAGACTAAGAAGTGAACATCAGATCCGAAGGACATACAGGGGCAAGGAAAAAGAGAACTGAGCTGGGAGGTAAAAACCTTGGCCCATTTTTATTCTGCCACCAATCAGTGGTGTGAACTTAGGGCACTGTCTTATGATTTGGGGGTCTCTGTTTACAAGTCTGTGAGAGACAGAGGTTGGATGATGTGCTTCAGTGTCTTGCATTTGTTTCCCAGCTTTAAAATACAATAATGCCTCTGCTTTGATCTGGGTTGTAATCTCTACCCAGTCACTGAGAGCAACGGAGGTTTTTTATGCCTCACTCATTCTTTTTTTTTTTTTTTTTTTTGTATTATAAGTGTAATCCTATCGGCTCCAAATTTCTCCATGGGGTCATCAAAATAATTTGAAAAGTGCACATAGAAGAAGCATTTTGAAAAACATGGTGAGAACATTTTAAAAATGTATCTTGTTTACTGTTCTGCAAAAACCAAATAGGATTATTGTATTTCAAGAGTGCACTTGACTTGAAACCTTTATGACTAGATTTACGTAAGCACAATAAGATGCATTTATAAGCTGTACTTGGAGGAGCTGGTTTTCTTAAATTGACACATTCAACCCTTTGCTAGTTATTTTCTACACTTACAGAGTTTCTGCTGAAACAAAGAATGCATGGTATTCAGAAAATTCAATGTAAAAACAGTAATTTTCTTCAGGTGAAGAAAATATTCCATTTTAAATTTTAGAGACCACTTAAAACATTTCAAATTTAACTTGTAAAAAGGTAAAAGTTACTCATAAATTATTATCATTACTATTCCTACCAATGAATTCAGAGAAGTGCACATGTATAGATCTACTCATCCTGTGAATGGGAGAGGAAAACAAACATAAGTGAATAACTCGGTGAAAAGTCAGGCTATCAGCTCTGGCTGGTGGCCCAGTGAATAAGGTGCTGGCCCGCAAACCCAAAGGTCGCTGGTTCGATTCCCCAGCCAGGGCACATAACCTGGTTGCAAGCCAGGTCTCCAGCCGGGTGCGTAGCTAGAAGCAGGTGAGAGGCTTCAATGTCTCCTTCCTTCTCTACCTCTCTCCCTTCTCCTCTTTCTGAAAATAATAAAATCTCCTTTTAAAAATCTATCATTAGACTGTATTGATTATAGCATTCTGACAAAAAAAATTAAGCCTACAATGCCCAGTATTTTTTTATAATGTATGTAAATGAAGGTACTTCTTAAATAAGGATGAAAATACTTATCATTCATTCTTTCATTGAACAAAGATTCTGTGACTACCTCTGGCAAGGGACACACTTTTCTGGGCACTGGTGACATGAGAGCTAATTAAACAAATATCTTGTCACAAATTTCCAGGTGAGAAAACTGAAGTAAATTGAGGATACAGAGAGTGCCTCGTAGAGGTTAGTGGTGCTTTTTGGAAACTGTGCGTTGGTAAAGCAGAGTGTCAAGGGAAGCCAGTGAGCAAACCTGCAGTAAGTGAGGGAGGCAGCCTGTAGTGTCTATAGAAAGGTAATGAAGAGAGCGCACGGGCCATGGGGAGCGCATTTGAAGAACAGCAAGGAGGCCTGTGCTGTGGGAGTGGCTGTGTGAATGGGCCCCGGAGGGAATGCTGAGATCAGCGAAGGAGGTGGAACTAACTAGAAGGGTCTCATAAACCACCCCTAAGGGTTTGGTTTTTATTCTGACATGAAATGGCAAAGCAGTAGAGGAGCAACGCAAACAGGTTCACGGTCTAGAAGAATCGCTTCGACAGCTCTGCACTGACTAGAAGGTATCTTATTTCTATTATAAATTAGACTTCAAGCTATAGTAACAGAGTCTATAGCGGCAGCGGTAATAATAATAATAACAATGCCATACGAAGTGCATTTTTTTATATACCAGGTATTATGCTAAGTAGTTGACATAATTATCTCACTTTTTTCTCAAAAAACCATCAAAATCTCTAGACTAAAAATATAAAAATCAAAGTTTGATGGTTTTTAAGTCACTGGCCCACAGTCAGGCAGGTGGACAGTGTCAGTCTAAATTCTCAGCCTGGTCATCGAATCCCAGGGATGATCATCTTCTCGGGATTCACAACAGAAATATCCTGGGCAGCTTGTAGAACATGTCCTGACCCTCGCTCTCTTCCTGAGATTTCTATTTAATAATTAATGAGGGGGAAAAAAAGACAAAAAGCTAGGGTGCTTTTTTCTAGAGTAAACCAGCATTCACCCTTTTTTTTTTTTTTTTTTTTTTTTTGGTATCAACATTATGATTAAGTAACAGCTCTGTACATTTTTTAAAATCTTACTTACTATTCTGAGAGAGGGAGAGAGACATCAATGTATGGTTGCCTTTCATCTGCCTCCAGCTACAGACCTGGCTGGAGACCTGGCTTGCAACCTGGTTATGTGCCCTGGCTGGGAATCAAACCAGCAACCTTTGGGTTCACAGGCTGGCGCCTTAGCCACTGTGCCACCAGCCAGGGCTTAGAGCTCTGTACATTTTTAAAGCTAGAATTAAAGTGCATCATGTGTCCACTCCCACCTCGACCGTGGTCAGCCCCAGGACAGCGATGGCCACGCGGACGCTGCTGCTCTCCAGAGTGCTCGTGAGCAGCCTTCGCTGGTACTCAACATCTGACATCTGCTTCTGTGCTGCAAAAACCAGTGCCTTTTCCTTGGCATCGTTAGTCAGTGGCAATATAAGGTCCATATCCAACGTCTCTTTGGGTTTGCATTTCAAATACAGTACGGGATCTTCGTCACTAAACTCTGAGGGAAGCAAAAACATTCTTGACTTCAGTGATCATTTATGCCCTTGACATTATCATTCAGAATGGATTTGGGAGGTTTGAAATAAAACTGCAGTTGTGGCTGTCATTAAACAGTGAAAATAAGTTGGTAACACATTTCTAGGGGTACCAATTCAGTGATTCAGGAATGAGTGTTCAGGAAGTAGAGATATCTTCCTGGTACTCTCTGAAAAGAGATCCAGTCAAATGGTTCTTTCATAGAAACATCATGAACATGATCAGAAATTCAGTGACCACTGTGCTCCTATCAGTGATTAGCAGGTGGGAAGTGGGGGTAGAAATAAACATAAAGAAAGAGATCAAGGACTGGTAAAAACTCTCTTTCACTAACAACCTTACACTTTAAACTAGAATGTTCTGTGATGACACGATAAAATTACAATCTCATTATATAGTGGAAAAACTTGCTACTGCTTAGGTAACTATAGGAGAGACAGTCCCATCTTTCCACATTAGAAATGAAATAAAACATATGGATGTATACTCCACCTTCTGGAGAACTTTTGTACGCAATTGGATGTGGAAGTGAGGAAGTCACTGTAGGTAGGCTGGAAGGCAATGGGGTCATAACGTTTCCTTCTGCAGCGTATACTAATTCTCCAATCTAAAACACAACCACACAACAACAGTAAATGCTCAAAGCTCAGAAATTAGGGTAACTCTATCAGTGGCAAGCAAAATCAGCATGTTACAAAAACACCATTGCATCGCGCATTTTAAAGCAACGTATGTCCTCAATGTGTGGAGAAAGGTAAGACTTAAACACAGCCCTACTGTGGCATAGGAGAACACGAAGGTGACTTTAAGCACATCCTAGAATGACACTGACAGTGGCTGATCTTTATAGATACAAATATCCATTGCAGACTGCTAGTTTAAAACAAATAAATGATCAAACTAGCAAGAACGTTTTTCCTTCACTATATAATTTCTTGTTGGAGAGGAGTGGCATCATTTTTGAGGATACCTTGAGTCCCCAGGAGTTTATATTTTATTTTAAAGTACAGGTTTCCTAACTGTCCTTTGATGGTTGATTGAAGTAAATACAAAGAAAACTGAGTAGTAACCAATGGAACACTACTCACCTGTAAGAAAGGATGAAATACTGCCATTTGTGACAACATGGATGGATCTTGAGAGTATCATGCTAAGAGTTATGTCAGATTAAAAGAACTACGTGAAAAAATACAAATAAAAGAGCTATGGGACTTCACTCACAAGTGGGATATAAAACAGAATGCAACAAACAGACAGGCAAAACAAACTCACAGATACAGACAACAGAATTGTGATTACCAGAGGGGAAGAGGGTTGAGGAAGCATAAAGGGGTCAAATACAAAGTCACCAAAAAAATTTTCATTACAAAAGTAAAGTACCAATTTCAAAATGAGCAGCGACAGTCGGAAGATCTTTTAGAATAAATAATTAGGCAAAAAGTACAAAAGTATAAACAGAGAGGGTGAGAACAGAAGTGGGTTCAACATGAAGGCAGCGACATGATAACGGAGACAAAGAGGTGGAAAGCCTACTTCTAAGCCTGGTGCTGTCATTTATTAGCTACTAAGTCTGAGGCACGTTTACTAACGCTCTGAGTTCCGGTTTCTTCTGTGTAACATGGGATGAACAATATTCCTTCATTTTAGGGACTGAGACATTAACTGAAACAAATAGGGGGGAGAGAGGGAGCCTCAAAAGACATTACGCACAATCACAATGGATGAATGTTATTTAGATCTTGATTCCCAAGGGCAGCAGAACATGTCACCTCAAACTGCGATTACAGGAGTTCAGGACATGCCGCCCCAAAGTATGCCACTTTGGTATATTGATGCTTTTGAGCTGCAGGCCTGTGGGAAAAGGCAAATGCTGGGAAATACTTTCTCTGAACTCCTCTTATCTGGCTAGAGACAGAGCCTCCCAAAGGAATGCAATTGTCATCAATTCTCTCTCTGGGAGTTTCACCGACCAAAGACGACTGACCCTTTTCACAGGAGAAGAGGCTAAGAGTTGACACTGAACCCAGACAAACTGTCATATCTCCCATCTATTACACTATCATCTTTCCTAAAAATCATTTACTCTGCTAAGAGGCTGACTGACATCCCTCTCCATTTTCCTAATAAGATGGTGTTTAAGCTTGACTTCTAAGCTCCCTTGGGAAGTTACCCAGTTTTCCTGGGTACCTCCCATGTATACATGAGGCATACATCTTAATAAACTTGTTTATTTTTCTCCTGTTGATTTTTATATATGGGTGGAGGTTCTCAGCCAAGAACTCGGAAGGGCTGGAGAAAATTTATTCTTCCTTTCTACAATTCCAACAAATTAAAAATAAAATGGCATTTAGTAAAAACACAAATGATCATGAGATAATCAGGAAAAGTACCGTATTTTTAGTAGCAGCAGTATTATGGTTTATGCCAAATTTTTGTTGGTGCTGCTGAGGCAATCACTGAATTATCTGTGGATAAAATGATGGGATGGCTGAGATTTGTTTCATTATAATCACGAAACATATTTGGCCATGCACTGCTGAGGCTGAGTGAAGGGTACCAGGGGGCATTTATTGTAGTTTTTATTTCTGCAGCTGTATTTAATACTGTCCATAATGAACAGTCTTTGAAAAAATGTTTCTATCTCAACAAGGAGAACGATACTAACTAAAGAAGCAGTGAGGGCTACATGAGGTAACAACACATACTGGGAATCCAAGCCTTCGCCAGGCACTGACCAGGCGCTTAAGGGATCCAGTTAAATAAAGTAGGACCATTTATGGAGAGCAGGCTTCTCGAACTTTCATGTGCCTACGAATTACCTAAGGAGATTGTAAAAATGCAGTTCTTTTTTAGAGTCAAAGATCTAGGGTGGGGCCAAGACTTGACAGAATGAATGAAAACGAGGACAGGCAAATTTAGGAGAAAAATTTAGGATGAAACCACACAATGGAGAATCTTGTACGAGAATGGACTTGTGAGAGCCATGTACCTGACCTTGAGGAAAGTAAAAACCAAACCTAGGTTTGAAGTTGAAATTGTAACTAGTTTGAACTGTCCCACCATCTTAAAACAGCATCAACCATATGCGTTAACAGACTACTCCAAAGATATTTTTTGAGAAAGCAATATACGAGGTCTGTCCTCAAGGTATCGAGCCAATGTCAATATAATTAAAACAGTTTGTGTAACCAATACTTTCGGGACCGACCTCGTACATAAATAATATAAAACTTATGTGATAAAAATATATACTCTAAAATACTGAGAATATCTTAGATAAGTCAAATGGAAAAATTGAAGGCTGATTTGGAAACACAGAACAAATAATTTCTGATTGTAAGGTCAACTGAGATTTGTTTATAATAAAATTAACTTTATCACCTACTTTGATATGATAGTACGCTATACAATTTTATTAATTATGATCCATAATTACCTTCAGTTCATACTGACAAAATCTGGAAAACTCTTGAATTTTCAGATTGTTCAGCATTTAAATCTATGCATTCCTTGTAATATTTAGTACAGTATATATAATTGTCAGACAGTAATTTTTCCTAAACAGCTATGTACTTTGTAAACCCAAGCTAGCAATCTGAACTGTGTTTTGGGTGTCTGTGTGTTACCACAAACACAACTGAGTGACCAATATTGATGTAAAGTTTTCAATACTAAGTCAAGAAGAGTTCATATGCATAAGTTAGTTCAACAGAAACTGAAGAAAAATATGTTTATATTTACTTCTATTTTTACCTTTTCCTCGCACTTATTTTAATCTAAAAATCAGTTGTTTTACCCAAAATATAACATTCATAAGAAGTCAGACTCAAGGAGTACTCAATGTTTTTATAAATTTGTGCCTGAATGAAACCTGATCTACCTGTAGCTGTCTACTCCATGAAAATGAATACCAACCTATGGGAGTTGATACAAAAGGAACAGACTACTATTTGCCAGAATATCTTTCTTAAATATTAATTATAAACAGCTTTCTAGCCTTCAATTAGCCAATGGAACTATCAGTAACTAAGTCTATTCAATTCCATTTAAATTCATACATACTAGCATCTCTAAAAAAACTTTTTTTCTAACTTGTTCACTTTCAATATATTATTTTTATTAAAAAAAAAAAAGTAACATAATCACTGCCCTGGCTAGTGGCACAGTGGATAAGGTGCCAGCCTGCGAACCCAAAGGTCGCTGGTTCAATTCCCAGCAGGGCAACATAACCAGGTTGCAAGCCAGGTCTCCAGCCGGGTCTGTAGCTGGAGGCAGGTGAAAGGCAACCATATATTGATGTCTCTCTCCCTCTCTGGCTCTCTCCCTTTCCCTCTTTCTGAAAAATAATAAATAAACTCTTTTAATAAATAAATAAATAAAAGTAACCTAATCAAAAATAATGCATGTTTTGCCTGTGTCAGAAAATTATTCAGGAACATAATCTGTAGTATGGTTTAATTAGGTCCCCTTACTTTTTGTAAAATAAAATTAGACCAAGAAAGATACAGCATGCAAGTGCAACAAAAAACTCTTTTAAAGTAGAGAAGTCTCTTACTTTTCATGTCTGGAGCTCTGACAAGAAAAATAAAATTATGTGATACCTAACAGCTATTCTAATGGTCACCTACTACATTTCCTTTCTGCTCTTAATTGATATTTACCAGTTGGCATGTTTACTTGTTTTTATATTACTACATGTATTTTCCAGGAAGATACCACAGACCATGGCCAATTATTAAAAAACCCTTACAAAATATATTTTGTTCTTCTTGTGTATCTAGTTAAATGAAGTCCTCAAATAACAGTTACATGCAATATTATAAGACCAGCTGTTAATGACCCAGAAAGGAGGACCACAAAAACTGAATTGGAAGGAAAGTTTTAATTCTACTTGTGCCACTAATTAACTAGAAAACCTTGTACAGGTCATGGACACCCTCCATACACAAATAACCTCAATCTTAAAAAAAAAAATAATAGAAAATATTTCTGGACAGAAAATCACAGTGTTGTTCCACAGGTCTTAAATTCTTATTTTTTTTTTTTTTAAACTTGAACCTAGATCTTACTAGGTTTAATAATTTATATGTTTGAAATGGCTGAACAACATCATACTATTTTGATGGCTTAACAGGCACATGAGCGCTAAGATAAAATTCTAAAATGTTAAATTCCGTACACTAGAGAGGGATCATTAATCACAGTACATGACTATTTGACTCTGCCATAATTATAATATGAAACTGACCAGTAAGAATAATCACTGTTCTTTTAAAATACTATTTATCATAGAATGACTGAGCTCGGAGGCTCAGTAAGGGTAAGAAGTATAAAAAGATTTATATGCCTGCACTGAAAGTTTAAGTTTCTTAACACAATTTTAACACAATCTTAATTGCATGCCTGACAGATTATTCTGCTGACATATCAAGAAGGCAACATATATTTAAATGGCATAAAACATGAATTGATTTTTAATAAAAATATATGTTATGGGAAAGCACTTCATTCAACAGAAACTGTTAATTTTCTCTCTTCTCCTCTATAGCCACACTTTTCCAAAATAGTTTTTAAATACAAAATTTTGCTACCAGTTTGCTCAGCAAGGAAATGAAAATTTGCTTCCCTTCAAGTGTGAACATTATTACTCAAATTGTCATTAAGATTGATCTTTACGCCCTGGCTGGTGTGGCTCAGTTGGTTGGAATGTCATCCTGTACACCAAAGGCAGGGGTTCAATTCTCGGTCAGGGGACATGGCTAGGTTGTGGGTTCAGTCCCTAGTTGGGGTGTGTATATTTGTGTACATAAGTAGAACCACTCACCTGATTTTTTGCACTATCACTCATTTTATTCTCCCTGAGTCTATTATGCACGTTTTTAAAGATTCATCCATCTCTCACATCAACGTTTCTCTCTCTCTCCCCCTCCTTCCTCTTTCTAAAATCAATAAACATTTAAATTTTTAAAAATTGATCTTTATATCAATATCCTTCTTTAGAGTTCTCCCTTTTCCCCTTCTTCTTTCCCCCAAATCCAGGATCAGCCATCATCTCTTCTTTCACCATTGCTTTTCAATCCTTTTGTCTTTACCGCTAGTAAATGAAGAGCAGAGAAGGGCAGACAGCAGTATACAAAAGTGGGGAGTCTGTTACACTTAACAGACTGCAAGTCTCCCAACCACGTCAGTCTCCAGTTTCTCTCCTCAACTCTAATCTACTGTCTTGACCCCAGAGGTGCTTTCTAAAACAAAGGTGAAATCGGATCAAGCCTGTGCTTAATACCTTCCTGCTTTCAATCATCATAATAAAAATAATAAAATTGTTATTCCATTTTAAAGGCATTGCCCTCCTCCCTCTGTATCAACCTGAGTTATGCACCCAACCCATTTTCTGTCATTTCCAACAAACCATTCTCAGAAATGGCCCTTCAAGTGTCCATGAATTTCATGCATAGCTGTTTTGCCTTGTTCTCCTTCAAATTTTCTGAGCACACTTCTCCCCAGCCCAAAATATGCTGTTTTACTGGCAAATTTTGCCTCATCCTCCTTGACCACAGTCTATTAGTCAATTATCTCTGCTTTTCTATCATATGAAAGTGCACTCTTTCCTCTGCGTGAGAAATGGTCACCAGCTGTCTGGCTATGTTACAGAAATTAGTGGACATACTCTGCTAATTAGGACACCTTGTACACAAGGAGATGTAGGTCCTGCAAGGGCATCTTGTTGAGGGCAAATTAAATGTGGTTTACTGTTAAAAAGCATGAAAAATAGCATAAACTACCCTCAAATAACACTCAGTGCCCCCAGCTACAGAAATAACTCATAAAATGGAAATGAGTTTGCCTAAGTGTAAAATTACATAAAAATTTTAGCATAATCTCATTCAATGCTTTTACCTTTGCATTCAATACAATAAGCAAAAATTATGATTATGAAAGTCTGTACATTAATTATGATCGAAGAAAGTTGCAAGTGAATTGTAGAATATTTTAAAACATACATAACAGACTCAGGGAGAATGAAATGAGTGATGGTGCAAAAAGTTAGATGAATGGTTCTACTTATCTACGCAAATATAAAGGAAATGGCCAGGGTGCCACACAATGTATTTAACAACTGGTCTCTCTCTGGGACTTGGGCCCTCGTGTGGGACTGGACCAATCTGTGTAAGTTGTTCAGAGTTGCTGACTCCCATTCGACTTCCCCAAGTCAGCAGTTATCTGGACATTGGTTTCAATTTGTTCTGCTTCAATTTGTTCAGATGTAGACAGAAAAGGACAACGGAGGACTAGAAGATAAATCTACCAGCGGAGAGAAGAGTCTGGGTCAGGGGAAAGGCTCACTGTTGGTGGGAGAGGGCTGGCCAGGCTGCAGCAAGAGGCTACAACTGGAACTCACTCTTACCCAGGCCCCCCATGTCAAGGGTCCCTGTTTGATGCCCTTGCCTCTCTTACATGCGTGATCCGGGCAATGCCAGGTGGTTTCCTATTTGGGATCCGAGGGCTACACAAAGCAGGTGTCCACATGGGCACCACTGTGAACACACAGACCCGGGACTGTGTCAAGACAGTTCTTTGTGCTTTACAGTGTTTGTGCGCCTTGTAAGGAGCTTTGTTGGTTACTTCTTCCAGCAGAAGCCATTTCTCAGGGACTAGGTGAGTCATGATTTAATCTGCCCCACCCACCCAGAGCACACGTTTCTTTGGATTTCTGGCATTTGATAGAATGAATTTTTAAAGCTTTTGTAGCTTTTCCCCTAAGGTAAGATATTCTAGGAATCCTGATGGGAAGTTTTATAAAACTATTCCTACTCTCAAACAGCTGTTATGTAATTCATTTCATTTTTTTTATATGAAAGTTTGAATGAACCAGCCAAAGTGAAACAAATGGCTTCTCCTTGATAGCAGTGTTGGTGGAAACATTTCTGCTTTATACATGGAAAGCTATCAAATTGAGGCATAATTACTTCACAGTTTTCAACAGGTGGTCCTTAATGGCAAAGCTGTTATCACACATTTAATAAGAACAGGAGCTAACTAGGTGGACTTGGATATTTGATTATCTATTTAAGCGTGTAATTGCATTTTTCAATATAATTAGCAATAAAATTGAATGTGTAAATTAATAGATGTGTTTTCCCCACATACGTAATTGTAATTCAGTGCAATCCTTTACATTAAGGGCATTATTTCTCAATTGACAGAAATACAACTTAATGATTATTTTTCTTAATATTTTTCTAACAAGAACAAATTATATGTAATCAAAGTCATGTTTTAATAAATTGTGATGCCAAGTATAATTCTATTTTGATTAATTTAGATAAAATTTATGGAAGTAAATAGCAATACTCTAATAGTGTAATTTAAGGAATAAAATTAACCTCCTTACTATGCTGCTGAAAATTAACCTTGGCATTTTTCTACAGGTACATTATAAATTGATATAAAATAGAGATTGTAAAACATTTGATCAAATTACTATTTTTCACAATTTTTATACAGAGGAAGTCAGTTAAATCTTGAACTCCTTTAAAGGAAATAACAAACAACACTTAGCATTACTATAAAATAGTATTTTTTAAATTCCTAAATGGTAATTTTAACTATAAAATTAGACTACATTTTACATATTTCACAGGCCATATTGTATTTCACATGTAAATGATCCTACAGACTCCAGGTAAATGCAATACCTCTTTCTAATCACCATTATTTCACTGCATATACATTCAATATAGTATATAACTGATACATAATTAATACATTTGGGGCTATACCCTGGGTGTTATAAATTCTCTCCTTAGGTTAACATATGGCAGTGTTTTTCTGGAAAGGGATAACGCAATAAACCTCTCTTTCTCTCTCTCTCCCTCTCTCTCTCCCCCTCCCTCCCCGGTCCCCCTTTCAGTGTCTCTCTGTGTCTCCCTCCTTCCATTCCTCCTTTCTTTCTCTTGGTCCCTTCTCCTTTGTTGCCTTTAAAGCAGCAAGACATGTGGATACCTGATCCCCTAGGAAATTAATTCTGCCAACAACTTGCAAGAAGTTGGAAGTAGCTTCTTTCTCAAATGAACCTCTTGGAGAACCCAATGCTGGCCAATGCCTTATCAAAAACTTAACAGGCCTTAAGCAGAGGGCCTAGCTAGGTCATCTGTGGACCTCTGAGCCATTAAAAATTGATATAATGCCATGACCTGTGTGGCTCAGTTGGGTGAGCACTGTACCACAAACCAAAAGATTGCAAGTTTGATTTCCAGTCGGGGCATGTGCCTGGGTTGTGGGTTTGGTCCTGAGTCAGGGCATGTACAAGAGGCAACCAATCAATGTTTCACACGCTGATGTTTCTCTCTCCCTTCCCTTCTTGCTAAAAAGAAATAAACTCTAAAAAAATGTGACATGATATATTTGTGTTAAGACTCTCAGTGTTTGGTAATTTGCTATACAATCATAGATTAACACAGACAGGGCCACAGCAAGGTCAGGCATGCCTCCATTCTGCTTCCAAGGAACGTCCTTACGCAGCCATTATAAAACTCACCCATGACTAGTTTAACTCTGCTTATTCCTAAGCATGAGCTCTTTGTGCAGCCACCAGAGGGCTGAAATTGTTATCCACATTTCTAAAGTCTTCAGCTGCCACCAAGTCACCTGTACTAGTCACTCCATGAAAGGGGCGGGCCAAGGCGAAAGCACACACCACAGTTTCCTTCTCACCTTTCTGTTGGTGAGGATGATGACACAGTAGCGCGTGTGCATGTCAAAAGGGACAAAGGCAAGTGGCAAGCTGGAAATCCCTTTCGCCTTTACGTGGAATGTTGTGGGGCAGAAGAACTCTCTGATGAAGGTGGATCTAATCGCTGCAGAGACAGAAGCAGAGGTGGTTTAGATATTTTTGCCTAAGTGCTGTTCCCATAAAATAGCTGTTTCAATTAATTGGTGATTCAAGTTTTGCGATGAATAACAAAACACAAAGCATTTAGCACGCAAATTCAGAATACATCCGTTTGTTAATAACAGTCCAGTGACCCTAGCCCAAGCTTGATATCATAAAAATATTTTTTTAAAGTATAATTGCAAGGCACTCTTAAAGATGTCTTAAGAAATCAATTCTTTACAGGGAACTTCATTAGTGTTTAAAATTAGCTTGATAGACACATATAAACAGTGAAGCAGTCATCAAAGGAGCTTTAATATTGGTGGGGGGTGGTTATGTAATGGTTTGCATTACAGGTAGTAATACACAACTTGAACTGCTGTTTTCAAACCTGTCCACACATCCTTCAACATCACCTCGAATGCAGTGATACTATCTGCAGGCGAGACTTAGTGATTTGATCCCAATGAACAGTATTTTCGAGAACAGCAAAAGCTAAGCAGTGGGACTCCTGACACCAGGTCAGAAAATGTTACTACAGCTTCTGAACTATCTGTCTTCCTTGGTTCACTTGTTTTTGAATCAAGTTGTTATCCTGTGAAGAACCTGGGCCACCCAGAGAGGCCACACAAAGTGCCCAGGCCAATATCCCAGATGAAAGGCATTAAGCAGCAGGTATGGGGGTGAGGTAGCTTTTGGGGTGACTCAAGCCCCAGCCATGATCTGACTGCAACTGCCATTCACCTAGATGAGGCCATTCACCCCAGGAGTGTGAGAGATACTAATCATATTACATTTTTATTGTTTGATGCTGCTATATTTGGGGTGGTTTATCTATAGCTTTACATAACTAGAACATTCCTACATCCATTTTCCTATCCATGATTCCATCCATGTTTTCTATCTATCATATATTTCATAAAACAATGCAATCTGTGTTCTCCTTGTAATTTTAGACATGGTGATGACACCTGCCCCCTAAAATAAGTTTCAGCAGCTCAGAAAAAGCCAAAAGAAACATAAAAGCCATTTATCTCAATACATTCATTGTACAGGTGAGGAACTAAGACCCAGTAGTGAAAGGAAAGATGGGGGCACAGCTCCCCAAAGGCTCATAAAAAGGCTGAGGACCAACACTTCTGCCTCTCATTCAGCCTTCAATCCCCAAGGTTTGCTATTCAGTCTCTAGTTTCATTTCGCAGTATGCTCTGTACAGAAAAATAGTACATGGAAATAAAAATTTCTGTTGGGTAGGCCAAAAAAGTTCATTTGCGTTTTCTTGTAAGATGCTTCCAATAGTGATTAGTTGTCTTTAACTTCATCCGAAACACTTTTGTCAGATTGTATTGTGACAGCTGTCCTATCAGTGTACATTTTAAAAAAAAAAAACGCTATTTAAATGGGTGAATTTTCATATAGCCATTTTAATATTGAAGATGGGAGAAAATGCATTTTTGACACATTATGCTTTGTTATTTCAAGAAAGGTAAAAACGCAACTAAAATACAAGAAAAGATTTGTGCTGTGTATGGAGAAGGTGCTGTGACTGATGGAACATGTTAAAAGTGAAGTTTTGTGCTGAAGAGTTCTCACTGGACGACACTCCACAGTTGGGTCGACCAGTTGAAGGTGACAGTGATCAAACTGAGACACTGATAACAATCAATGTCCTACCACGCAGGAGACAGCCAGCATACTCAAAATATTCAAACCAATCAAGTTACTAGTGCAAATGAAAAACGTGGCTTTTGTTTTATATACAGGAAAAACTAAACGGACTTTTCAGCCAACCCAATATTTGAGGTACTCACAGGTTTTTAAGATTTGGGGGGTTCTAGAACAGTCCTCCTTCGCAGCATCCCCTTCACAGCTACGGCCAGCATCACAGAGGTGAAGTGAACAGAAAAACATCATCAACTGCACAGACAAAACTCAAAATGCTTTATCTGAATTTAATCTTACAAATCCCTAAAACTACAGCTACCAACCGTATGATATGCAAAGACTACCTATTTCTTTCATGTCTCAATTTTGTGTTTATATTGTTTTAGAAAGTTTGAAAATAAGAAAAATGCAAAAAAAAAAAAAGGAAAACAACAACTCATCCACATTCTACCACTATTTTTTAAAATGTGGTAAAAACAATTGTTTATCATTTTCAAATGCTGTAGAGACATGTTTGATAGTAGTAATAAAAACCCAAATCCCAAGGCTCAAAAGGGGGTGATCTCAAGTGAGAACTACACAGGTTCACTCTACAAAAGTGGTTCAGGAACTTGGTGCTTAGAGAATTTTTCTTCCTTCAGCTTACTGCTTCCACATTTCCTTCTTTCTCCATAAAAGGTAGAAGAATATGTGGGTAGCTATGTTTAATCTTCGCCTGCATTTTTGAAAATTAATTAGCTGCTCACAGCCTGAAGCAACTGCCTCTCTTGAAAGGCTCCATTCTTTCAGAACCCATCAATTTTCCCCAAATTGCTCTTCTCTTAGTATTCAAGATACTTTGCTCAGCAAGCTATCAATTAGTATCTGGACTCTCAGGTATTGTTTGCCTGATTTTTTGTTCTGAGAACACACACAAGAAAAATCCCCGTATTTTCTCAACTTGTCATATGCTTTTGCCTAAATTTAATACTATAGAAATATATTGAATATTTCCAAGTTAAGTTCTTCTACAAATATCCAGGCCATTTCTCCAAAAGCAGTGTTTACACCACATCTTTTTGTTTTTTTGTTTTTTTTTAAGATTTTATTATTTTCAGAAAGAGGGGAAGGGAGAGAGGCAGAGAGGGAGAGAAACATCAATGTATGGTTGCCTTTCACCTGCCTCCAGCTACGGACCTGGCTGGAGACCTGGCTTGCAACCTGGTTATGTGCCCTGGCTGGGAATCGGTACACCACATTCTTAATAGACAAATGACCACATCTTGTAATTATTCTGCATTTTATTTACTTCACAGGCATTCTGGGTAGCAGATTAAGTAATATATTTTTTCAAAGGGAAGTAGAAAGAACAGGAGATAAACATCAAACGGGTGCCTCCCTCATACACCCCAACCAGGGACCAGGCTTACAACTGAGACATGTGCCCTGACAGGGAATCGAACCAGCGACTTTTTGCTTTGCAGGATGATGCCCAACCCACTGAGCCACACTGGTCAGGGCATCATATCCTTTTTAAAAAGAACGATGCTCTTCCTCCAGGGAGCCCCTCACCTTTCCTTCTCCCTTTTCTTCCCCCACAGCCACACAGACCCTCAACTCTAGGGTACCCCACAAGACTTGTCACCAGGGGAACAGCTGGCAGCAGAAGCTTGTCCCAGGCTAACACCCTGAACCCGTCTCCAAGGCCCCTTTTGCTCTGATTTTCCAGTGAGCTAAGGCAGCCCAGCCTAGCTCTCCAGTTGCTTCTTCCATCCTAAGCCCTTCCTTTATTTCACTGTCCCCGGCTTAATAAACTTTAAGTAAATAAATAAATCAATAGTAACGAACATTTAATATTCTGCGGAATTTTAGCACTGGATAAATACTTTAAGGCTAATCAGATAGATGAATATTTCAGCATTTATAATGAAGCCCATATAGAGAGTGGAAGAAACAACAATAAATGCTTATTTCTCAATGCGGAGCTCCATGGCCATGTCTTTGATAATGGAGCTCTGGGCAGAATGCCTGATTAAAATCCTCAGATAATCTCTAAGCCTCATTGTGTTCAATACTTGCAACCCGTAGTCTTTTGGTCATTTTTTTCCCCCTCTACTAAATAGGAAAGCAGAGCAATTTGGGCTTCATCTGCTTTTTCTTCCCTTTACCTATTTTGTTAGAGTGCATCTAATGAAAGTGCCTTTTGAACAAATCAAAGAGGTGCCTCATCCTCAAAGGAGACTCTCAAAACCCGAAAAACTGAGTTAGCTGCATTATTTACAGGAAAAATGAATAGAAAAAATAGGTAGACCTAGAAATTTTATTGACTTCCTCTTAAAGCTAATGATGATCGTGATTAACTCAGAGATGTCAAAAAACTTTTAATAAAACAATCTGTCTCAGGAAATTTCTAATTTTCCTAATCAGTGTTCTTGAGTCTAGAGCTTCAGTGATAAATGCAACTTGTATACAAAACCAGTATCATGCATGTTCCACAGACAGAACAGAAAACTCATTTCCTTTCTATTACCCCCTGCATCTTGGTCCTTGTTATCATTTTCCTAGATGCTCACTGATTACTGAAGCAGTGGGAGAGGGAGCATGTTGAAACCCTTGGTCTGAAGGAAGAAACAGCCTCAAAAGAAGTTAAAATTATACAAAGTACTGTGGATTAAGCGGTGGAATGTGATATGCTAATTTAGTCACAGGCCAAAGTCAGGGAGTGGGACCTACTTATGAGGTGTGAAGGGATGACATTCCTTTGTCTTCTGAGTAGTGGAAAACAGCTCTTTCCAAGTAAAATGATCAAAGTGATGTCAAACTGGTTCTATGCAGGGCATGAATAAATCAGCCCCAAGAATGACTTCCTATTCGAAAGGTTGCCAGGAAGAAACAAGGATCTTTATTACAAGCCTTCTTGAAGGTGCTCTTGGGCCAGTGTTCAGGGCTGTGTTGAAACCAAACAGCAAATTACCCTGTTCAAGACAAGCTTTTATGCATCATGGAAAAAAATATTAAGAGGACTGAGTTTTAGATTCATTCCATCCTCTTCGCATCCAGGAGTTCTTTAAATGACAAAAGGGTCTGGCGGCCATTTGGAGTGCAGTAAGAATGGAATGTTTGCTGCTTTTGGTTCCCATTGGCCCCTAAGCAGCTGAGAAGTCTCTGAGGCAAGGGGCACTAACCTGGGGTACAAAAACAAGAGTGGACCTGTGAATTCAAATTTGGATGTGATAAAGAGGAACAGCAGAGACAGTGTAGGCAAGGGGAAAAAAAGTGCTTCCTATCTCATTATTCTCTTTAAAATTCTTCTCTTCCATGAATATCCCTATAACATCTAGATAGTGATATTCCTTGCCAATTAGCTCAGAGCATTTTTGAATATCATATATTACTGAATATATTCTCCACACAACTGCCTTCATTTGCATAGATTTTTTTTTTCCTTCTCTACTTGATGGTTGGCTCCGTGAGGCCCAGATCTGTGACTTATTTATCCCTGTGTTTCTATAGTACTAAGAACAGTACTTGTGATGTCCCTTGGCAAGAATTTATTGAATAATAAGTAATTCAATACTGTTGGGAAAAAAGGGCATGTCATATTACTGTAGGAAATTATTTACAAAGTGCTCATATTTAGCCCTGCTGATCTGTCATTCAATTTTAGTGTGGCTAAAATCAGTCCCATCTCCTGATCCTTTCTGATAATCCTCTGAATTTCAATAGAACAAAAACATCGTAACTACTCTTGCTTGTGCTCATGGATCGTGTTCCCACAGTAAAACCATCCATGTGGTTTTAAATGTGTTGTTTTATGTCAATCTGTTGTTTAAGAAGAGCAGTTTATAGTCATTTTTATTTTTTAATAGAAAACTAATACTTTTATGCCACCTGGAAGATAATACCAGCACTTTATTGCTCATTTGAAGAAAAAAATTATTTGGAAGATACTGACTGGAGTGACTCTGAGAAGTATTAGTTAGTATAAGCTAGGTCATGCTGTAGTAACAAACCCGTATCTCAGGGGACTAGCACAATAATAGTTCATTTCTTGCTCATACTCCATATCCACCCTGAGGTGGAGAGGATGCATTCAGAGATTCTTGGTGAAAAAGGCTCTATTTTCTATGTGTGCTTCTCTAATCATTGTGACAGGGAAAGGGAACAAGAATACTTGCTCCCTGGTCTTAATGATTCCACTTGGAAAAGACAGTCATGCCGTTGGCCACACATTAATTTCAGTATCACCAGGGAAGTATAATATTACCATGTGCCCGAAAGAAGGAAAATAGGGATATCTGTTAAAAGGTCTAAAAATATAGCTAGTTTAAGAATTTAAAAACCTTTCCTTATTCTATTACGTTACCTTCCTGATTAAATCTAGAGAGCAGAGCAGAGTTTTGCTGAGACAATGTAATGCTTATTACATCAACTATTACAAACAAAAGTTAACCACAAAGGTAGTACACCAAACCTCCATTCTGGTCATAATTTAAAATCCATGTTCTTAAGTTTTGTTTGTGTCTAAAAATCTACGCAAGACAAACATTTGGGGGAGCTTTAAGAAAAACAAAATGTGCAATATTACTATTATTTTATTAAGACATTGAAAGATCAAAAGATACCATTATGCCAACGAAGCCAGACTGATAAAATATTAGATAACGTTGTGCTATCTGGAGATAAAATGAGTCTCTTCTGTGTCCCCTCATGGTAGAAATTATTGGTTGACAATCACAGTAACCACTGGCTCTTTTCTCCTCATTGACAAATCCCTCATTTTATTTTGATGTGTATGTGGAAGAAGGGTGGTTTCTTGGTCTTCCTTCTAGCTAGGTTCATTCACTTGATTAAGATTTGGCCAATGGGCGACAAAAGCACAAGTACTTTGTGGTGTTTCTGGGAAGCTTCTCTAAGAGAGAAATGGCACTTTCTAATCCTTCTGTTTCCTTCCTTCTCCTGCCTACAAAGTGGATTTGATTGTCGAGTTCTGGATATTTTTGCCGATCCCTGAGGAAGTGAACAAAGACATGCCCGCTCCATGAACTGGAGCCTGGGGGTGTTATACAGCGAGCAGTCAGGACCTCCGGTAAAAAAGCCACATTAACTGCTTCTGATAAATCTCTTCAGGGTTCTCAGGTTAAAAACCGCAGCCTTTTTGGTGATCTTGAGACTGGTTCTATCTTAACTCAGCATATGGATTGGAGCTCACCATTCAGCCCACGCCCATGCTGAAATGACCCAAGGATCTGCCCTTCTCCTTGAGAACGTGTGTGGCCTTTGCCTTTGTAAGTCCTAACCTTGACTTTGATGTGGGAGACAGTATTCCCGGAGGGGCACAGGAGTCCTCAATCATTTAATCTAATGGCTCTGAGTTATTCTTTGAGAGTGAATGTGCAGAAGCCTATGCTACGCTGGGTACTCCCTGCTGCAACACTCAGCTTCGCTGTGTCCTTGTTTCTTTTCTTGCAGAAATTTGAGAGAAGAAAGTACAGTATTATAAATATAAATGGAAGAGACTATATGAGAAATAATGATCAATAATGCTTGACACCATGGTAAACACACTTCTTAAGCTGTACTTCCTCCTATATCGGCAATTATTTTGAATCTTCCCAAAATTTCCTTTCCTTCAAAAAGTAAATTGTAAATGCTTTCATGCTGGTTCTTTCCACTTTGTTTTTGATTGGAGAAGCCTAACAAGAAGAAAATGTCTTTACCTGCAGTTTAAGAGTGGAGGGCTTCAATAATTTTAGAATTTTGGGTGCAAAGTCACTCCAGAATGTTACATGAAGAAAAATCCTGTTAAGATTTGAGATACAGAATTTCTATACTGCATTCCAAATTGTGAAAGTAAACTCAATTTTGCTGTTCATTGAACAGTTACAACTTTGAGTTACTTGTGTTCACAGACACCTATAGCAATGCTCTGAGATCTGACTGTAGTTTTATATGTAATACGGTAAATTACTTGCAAGCAACTCAGGCAAAATCTATGATCACAAAGTAGCCTCTTAATCAAGAAACAAGGGACTGAAAAGATTAAAATCTAGGAGAACTGTTTACTGAAGTTTTTAAAGCAATACTAGCATTTCATACCACAAAGAAATGAACATAAAATGCCTGATACTCTATTCTTATATTTATAAATATGTTATCTTTTATCTTAATGTACTAATTCATATTTTATTGTTCACAACAATAAAATGTAAAAGGAAGACTCTGAATGCCTTAGTTAATAAGCATGAACTCAGCATCCAATAAAACAAATGCAGTTAGCCAAAAATGAATTTCCTCTCACAATTTTCTCACAGAAAATCCAATAAAATGAAATATTTTATAATAGATTCAATTCTGATAAAATTAAAATTTTTAGCTTAAATACAATTCACTTTTGAAAAATAATCTATGTTCATTCAATATAAACAAGAATTGTACAGTAACTTTAATGGTTTCTGATGACTTTAACACTGGAAATTCTTATGGTATCAATATAACCAAAACCTTGCCTCCTGGGAAGTTTCTGCATCTAAAAGAATGAAACAATGCTCTCAAGCATTACAGATATAAGAGTACATGCATTTCATTAATAGACATACGGACTCTTTTCAAAAATTTGGCCTGATTTTCATTAATTTTGGCAACATTGTTTTAATTCTACTTCACTTTAAATAGTTATTCTATACAGCTGACACATGAACATGGTAGAGTAGTTATGGTTACACCCCTAACCCATGCAGTTGAAATTCCACCTGTACCTTTTGACTCCCCAAAAGTTTAACTACAAACAGCCTGTGGACCAGAAGGCTTACCATTAACATAAACGATTGACACTATTTTGTGAGATATATATATATATGCGTGTGTGTGTGTGTGTATACTGTATTCTTACAAAAAAAGTAGGCTAAAAGAGGAAAATATAATTCAAAAATCATAAAGAAGATTAACAGTATTTATTTTTCTTAAATCTGTGTATAAGTGGGCCTGTACAGTTCAAATCCACTTGTTGAAGGTTCAAATGTAATTAACATATGAGAAATATAAAGCAACCTAAGTTTTACAAAAATTCTGCTTCTCTATTCAGAAACCAAGGTTTCTTTCTACACTAAATACAGACCTCATAAAATAATAATGTAGGCAGAATAAGCTTAGATACAGTCAGTCCTCATTACCCATGAATTTCATTAATTGCAAATTCACTTCCTTCATTCCTAAAAGTCACTTGTAACCCCAAAATCAATAGTCCTGGTGCTTTAACAGTTGTCTGAAGACATGTGCAGAGTGGTAAAAAGTTCCAGTCACTCATCACACAAGTTCCAAAGTCCAACAAAACAATGCTGGACCTTTTTGTTTCAGGTCTCATACATAGGTGACGGGAGCATGGAGACCATGATGGGCAGTACAGAAGTGTAAGAAGTTCCAGCTCTGGGGCCAGGAGGATAGGGTTTAACACCCTTCTTGTTAGTGGCATGGCCTCAGGCAAGTCAGTTAACACTTCCGAACCTCATTTTCTTTGTGTAAAGAAAGTAGAACCTATCAGGATGGGTTCTCTTTATGGTTTTTTATTATAATCTATGTTTGGATACATTTTTCCCAGAAGTAATGGTTCAGTATTCACCAAATGAATGTTTGCAGCAATTTTATAGATCATAACTACCACGATTAATGAGAGTCCACTGTATTTAATCATGTGCATACATTTTTATTTTCATACACGCAAACCTGCACCACATAAGAGAATAACGTTAATATAAATTACATATAATATAAATTGGATATTTCAAATAAATAAAAATGACTATGAAATTATATAAGTTTACTTAAATTTCTCAGAATTGTTCATCCTGGCTGGTGGCTCAGTGGATAGGCCCTGGCTGAACCCAAAAGTTGCTGGTTCAGTTCCCAGCCAGGGCACATAACCAGGTTGCAAGCCAGGTCTCCAGCCAGGTCCATGGCTGGAGGCAGGTGAAAGAGGAACATACACTGATGTTTCTCTCCCTTTCTTCCTCCCTCCCTGCCTTTCTCTCTAAAAATAATTAATAAAATCTTTTTTTAAAAAAAGAAAATTTCTCAGAATTTTTCCTCAGATAATTATTATCATAAAATGTAGAGATATTTACCTCTGGTTCCTTTGTTTAATGTATTGTCTAGATGTATTTAATTTGGATGTCAAGGAGATAAGTGTTGAGGATTCCACTAAAATGACACTAAAATAAATAAATAAAAGTGTTATTTTGGATTCTACTATAACAAAATTCAAATTACAAAACTTTCTTCTTTTAAATTTTTTCACCATCTTTTATGTCATAGAATTAGAATCAGAATAAATGACTGCTTAAAAAGTCCAAGAGTTCTCATTCTCCAACTCAAAACACATGTTAGAAAGAATGGAAAAATCTGCACTAGAAATATGTAAACACGTATTATTCTTTTATACTGAAAGGCAACACTAAATTCCCGTAACAAGGAAATTTAGAACATAAATGCCTACCCAGATTCTATTCCTAGAATAAAGAGAAATTTACACATTAGTCTTGATGTATTATGAGAGCTGTATATATTTAATAAGTTATCATCATGTTTCCAAAAGACAGAAATGTTTCTTTTGGGAGCAGGCACATTAAGGGAACAGACGGAGGTGGAAATCATCAAAAAGTCCCACCCCTGAGCATGGTTACTGTTTAACCAGGCTTGCAGCCCCCTGGAAAACCTCAGTTTACTCAGTGCGGTCTTCATTTGACCTGACTCAAAGGAAAATACATATCCCAGGAATGTTTGTTGAAAACAATCAGTAGTGATTGAATCTGAGGCTGCTACTCCATTGGAAATAAATGTGAGCCTGTCGAAAGACAAAGGAAGATCTGGGGAACAATACGCCCATATGCAGGTTGCAGTAGCTTGCTAGATCCCCAAAATAAGTCAAAGATCTTTAACTCCACCCATAAGAGACAATGACATCTCACCAAATAAAGAACAGAATATCAATAGAGAAATTATACAAAATAATCAATGATCAATTCTGTACTTAAAAAGGAAATGATCTGGGATTTTAAAAAATCACCAGAGGGACTCAACAGCATGTTTGAGGTGGTGAAAGAACCAGTGCACATAAAAATAGGTCAAGTAAAATGATCAGTTCTAAAGAACAGAAAACCATCAAATACAGAATATTAAAGAAGAGACTGAAATTATAAAAGAGCCAAATGGAAATTTGGACTGGGAAACTACAATAAAAGCTAGGATAAAAATTACTAAAGGGGCTCAACAGTGGATTTGAACAGGCAGGAAAAAAGAAATGAACAAACCTGAAGGTTGACAGAGATTATGTAATCTGAGGAAGAGAGAGAGAAAAAATAAACAAATCACAGTCTCAAACACATATGGCACAGCATTAAATTAAATTAACTACAGGTGTGTAATGGAATTACTAGAAGGAAAAAAAAGAGAGAGAAAAGGAAAAAAAATCAGTTTGAAAAGAGGTGAACAAAGCTGGAGCCATTATACTCCCTGATTTTGAACTGCATTATAAAGTTATATTCATCAAAACAGTATGGTATGGGCATAAAAGCAGACACATAGATCAATGCAACAGACTAGAGAGCTCAGAAATAAAACCATGCATGTATGTTCAATTAATTTAAGACAAAGAAGTCACGAATATATACAATGGGAGGAAAGTCTCTAAAATTAAATGGCATGCAGAAAATTGGATAGCCACATGTGAAACAATAAAACTTGACCACTATCTTACATCATAACTCAAAATAGATTAAATACTTGAACACAAAACCTGAAACCATGAAAATGTTTGAAGAAAACATAGAAGGTAAGCTCCTTGAGATAGTTCTTGGCAAAAGTTTTTTTTTAATCTGACACCGAAAGCAAAAATAAATAAATGGGTCTACATCCAACTAAAAAGCTTTTGCACAGGCCCTGGCTGGTGGCTCAGTGGATAGTGCTGGCCTGCAAACCCAAAGGTTGCTGGTTTGATTCCCAGCCAGGGCACATAACCAGGTTGCAAGCCAGGTCTCCAGCCAGGTCCATAGCTGGAGGCAGGTGGAAAGGTGACCATACAGTGATGTTTCTCTCCCTCTCTGCCTCTCCCCTTCCCCCTCTCTCTAAAAGTAATAACTTAAAAATCTTAAAAAATAAAAAGCTTCTGCACAGCAAATAAACCACCAATAAAATGAAAAGTCAGCCAACAGAATGGAAGAAAATATTTGTAATCATATATCTAGTAAGGGAATAATATCCAAAATATAAAAAGAACTCATACAACTCAATGAAAAATGGGCAGATCTAAATAAACATTTTCCCAAAGACATACAGATGGCCAAAAGGTAAATCACTAATCATCAGGGAAATGCAAATCAAAACCACAGTGAGGTATTACCTGACACCAGTTAGAATAGCTATTATTTAAAAACTCAAGAAATAACAAGTACTAGTGAGGATATGGAGAAAAGGGAACCCTCATACATTGTTGGTGGGATTGTAAAATGGCACAGCTAGTATAAAAAACAATATGAAGTTTCCTCAAAGAGTTAAAAATAGAGCTGCCATATGGCCAATAATACCACCACAGAGTATTTACCCAAGGAAAACAAAAACACTAATTCCAAAAGATATCTATACCTTATGTTCATTGCAGCATTGTTTGCAGTGGCCAATTGTAAACAAGTAAAGAAATTGTGTATAAACACATATACACAATGGACTATTATTCCACAATTAAAATAAATAAAATCTTGCAATTTGCAATATGGATGTAACTAGAAGGTATTACGCTAAGTGAAATATGTCAGAGAAAGGTAAATACCTTTTAATTCACTTATATTTATATGTGGAATCTAAAAGACGTGAATAAACAAAACAAAACTGAAACAAGATCCATAAATATAAAGAACAAGCTGATGGTTGTCAAAGGGGAGTGTGGTGAGGAGATGGGTAAAAAAAAGATATCTTGCCATTTATGGACATGAATGAAACTCAAGGGCATTATGCCAAGTGAAATATACTAACAGGACAAACTTGGGAGTTGAATAAAGTTTCAATTATGCAGGACAAGTACTAGGGATGTGCTATACAACAAAGTGATCTACAAATTCAGTGCTATCCCCACCAAAATCCCAGTGGCATGAATTACACATAGAAGAAGAACCCTAAAATTCGTATGGGACCACAGAAGAGCCTAACAGCCAAAGTGATCTAGGAAAAAAAAGAGCAAAGGTGAAGATATCACATGTCCTGATTTCAAAATATATTACTATGATACAGTAAATAAGAACAGTATGGTACTGGTATAAAACAGCCACAAAGAACAATGGATCAAGAGCCCAAAAATAAACTGGCAAGTCATTTTAATCCAGAGTGCCAAGACTATAGAATGAAAAAGGACAATCCCTTCTATGAATGGTGTTGGGAAAACAAGTTAACCCCATGCCAAAGAAGGAAATCAGATTCTGTTAAACCATATACAAAATTAACTCAAAATTAATCAAAAACTTAAATTTAATACATGAAGCCATAAATCTCCTAGAATAAAACATGGAAAAAGCTTCTTGACATTGGTCTTAAGTGTACCTCCTTGGCTATGAGACTAAAACCACAAGAAGAAAAAAGCAGAAAGAAACAAGTAGGACAACATCAGATTTAAAAGCTTCTATACAACAAAGGAAAAAATTGAAAGAGTGAAAAGGCAACCTATAGAATTGGATGAAATATTTTTATAAGCTATTATGTGTTATCTGTTAAGGGGATAATATATAAAATATTTAAGAAACTCCTATACTTCCATAATTACAAAAACAACATAAATAATCCAATTTAAAAATGGCAGAAGAACTTGAATAGCTATTTCTCCAAAGAAGACATACAGATTACCAATAGGCATCTAAATAGGTCTTGCTCAACATCATGATCATCAGGGAAATGCAAATCAAAACCATAATTACATATCACTTCATATCTGTTAAGATTGCTTACTATCAAAAGAACAAAAAAAAAAAGAGAGAGAGAGAGAGGGAGAGACAGAGAACGAATGTTGGAGAAAGGAGAACACTTGCATGCTCTTGGTAGGAACGTAAATTGATAAAGCCATTATGGAAAACAGTGTGTAGGTTCCTCAGAAAATTAAAAATAGAACTACCATATGATCCAACAATCCCAATTCTAGATATTTATCCAAAGGAATTGAAATCAGGATCTCAGTGAGGTATCTTCACTCTCACGTTCACAACAGCATTATTCACAATAGCCAAGATATAGAAACAACTCAATCCACCCAAATGTCCATCAACAGATGAATGAATAAAGGAAATGTGGTGGTGCATGTGCATATTAACAGTGAACGTTATCCATCCATAGAAAAGGAGAAAACCCTGCAACATGTGACAACATCGATAAACCTTGGGGACTAAATGAAGTAAGCCAGTCTCAGAACAAATACTGTATAATTCCATTTATATTGAGAATCTGAAAGAGTCACACTCATAAAGCAGAGAACAGAATGTTAGTTACTAGGGGTGGGGAGGAGGATGAAATGGTAAGTTTTATAAAGTTTGTTATTAAAGATAAATCAGTATGAGATATGCTATGTAACATAGTGCTTATAGTTAAAAACATGGTATTGTGCACTTAAAACATTTGATAAGAGGGTAAATCTCATATGAATCATTCTTACAACACACACACACACACACACACACTCACACACCACAAGTAAAGAGATGGAATTAAGTAATGAAATAAACTTCCCACAAAGCAAACCTCTGGCCCAGATCATTTTAGTTGTGAATTCTAACAGATGTTAAAAGAATACCAATCCTTCATAAACTCTTCAAAAGTAGAAAGGAACACTTCCCAAATCATTCTCTGAGGCTAATATTAATGATTAAAAAAAAAAAGATACAGATACCACAAAAAAATGAAATTACACTATTAAATCCTTTGATTATAAATGCAAGATACTAGCATAGAAAACCAAACCTCACTACATTTGAAAAAGGCATTACAGAACAAACAATAATTGCATTCTACAAACAAAAAATTTGAGAACCACTGATCTGATAGACACAGGCAAGGATGATAATCCTGCCTGGTAAGTCTAGACTGGGTTAACTATTTTGTTAAAAGTAATGTTAGATTTTGATTTATCAAAAGGTTAAATCTGGTCACTGTGCTACATATATTGTGGGGGAAAATATATGAAAATTTTATTTTATTTTAATATATATTTAATATGAGATTATTAATAAGACCTACATCTTGATCATTCTATAAAATGTAATGTCAAAAAGTAGGTCATTTTATTGTTACTGTTTGTGACATTAAAAATAGTCTCTATATAAATTAATTTCCTTCCTCAGCTATTTTACTATTTCAAATTTGAAAAGTATTATATGCCTACTATAAAATATTTTTATAAATGTTATGGTTTTCAAATTATGAGTTTTAAAATTTTACCTAAGTTTAAGGGCTCTACTCATACAAGGGAAGAAGGAGCCCAAACACCCCAATTAACAATCTTATCCTCCACCAAACCATGCCTCCTGCATAAGCAGTAATGATTGTAATGCGATCTGGGATAAACCATCAAGTAACAATAAAATATTATGATTTTTCATGAGAACATAAAGCTATAATATTCTACCAATTCCTGGGACTTGTAGATTTTCTTTCAGCTCTACCTCTAGAATGCCACGCTAAATAGGTTTCATCCTGATTTTTTCTGAAGAACTGCAGTCAGTTGGTTCATTTAAGGGCGTATTTTAATACAGGATTGATGTCACATTTTCTGACATGTTATGTTCCTTACATTCTGGTATAACAGTTTAATAAAATTACAGTAAGTAAAATTCTCCTTCAGTAAACTTGGGAGCCATAAATTCACCAATAACTGTTAAACAAAAGAATTTCTGTTTTGTCAACAATACATGATATTAATAAGAAGCTACCAAAAGCCTAAATGTACAGTAATTTAAAAACCTGAAAATTATCAAACATTAATAAGCATGCATACAACTGATGGTCTCAACACAAGTATTGTGAGGATCTGATTTCTAAAGTTGGTGGAAAGAATTAATAATTTAAGCAGTACATAATGTATCATTTTATCATTGTCCATCTTCTCCCTCAACATGAAAGTATATAGCAAGATAGTTTTCTACTGTGAACTTACACAATAATTAAGCACTTTATTATATTTTCACCTCAAATCCATTTTGTTCCTATTCTTGTTAAATCTCAAGATACACAAATACATACTTAATGTGCACTTTCAATCAATCAAAGATAGCTTATGTAAAAATAAATTTTCTGCTTGAATACATATTTATTTTACTTTTGGAAATTAACAGATGAAATAAAACTAGAAATACAAAGTCTTCATTACAAATGTCTGAAATGGAAACAATGGTACATCTCAATAAACAGAAAGTTTATGCACAAAATCCATAAATTTGATATTACCAGGCTTAGCTTTGTGTAGATCAATAGCATTTCAAGAAAAACTAATTTATCTGTATTAGCTCTTCTAGTTTATCTAATAGTTCTTATAAACTTATAGCAACATAAATAGAAAACATTTCTCCTCAAAATAGTTCATGTTGAAGAAAATTATGTATTCCCCTTAAGATTGGATATAGCTAACTGTAATCAATCTAAACCAAAACAAAAACTTACTTGAAGTTGCCAGCAGTATGAAAACGATTTGTAACATTCACAGTAACTTCTTTCCATTCATAACATGGGGTTTTGAATTTTATAAGTTGCTAAGGTAAAAAAGAAATAAAGACATACTAAATGGTAAGAACAATAACAACAAAAGAATAGTCTGAAGTATGAAATATAAGCTTAAAGTATCTAAAAACCTGTTCACTTAAATATTACAATGACATTAATTTATATAATCCTCCTTTTCCCAGAAACACTACTGTAAAATATCTGAATGGGAAGGAATAACAACATATTTTATTATTTTACGTCATCACCAATCCCCAGTACTGTGCCAACAATTGAAAACCTGTCACATATTGTCTCCCAAATAATTTCCTTAAAAGTTTTTTATTAATGACTGAGCATTTCACTTTCGCAAATTAATTAACTAATTACATATATGACTAATAACATGATATAAGGGAGAGGCAGGTGTAGGTGTGCATGTGTGAGAATTCACACAAGTATGTGAGAGCCATGAGTATCTACCTGTGTATGGCTATGCGTGAGTGTGGCATGTCAGTGTTTATAATGCAGTGACTCTAATGACATATTTTTACTGTAATAAAGGAACAAATATAAAATTTAAAATTCAAATTAATCAGTGGATTTCCATAGAGGAAAAGATTCTAGGAATTCTACGTTCTCAGACTGGTCATGTTCTTACCTTCTTTTATTTCTCCATTACCCACTCTCCCTCCTGGTGACTGAGACCATGGATAGTCAGGTGGAAAAGTAAACAGAGACCCCAAGAATTTCAAACGTCAGCTGTTCTACCCCAGAGCCATGTTAATGACAGGTTCATAAAACCATCCATGTCTCTTAGATACATGTGGAGATGCAATGCTTTGTGCCAGAGAATTTGTGTGAAAGGACTGGGAAGTGTAACAAGTTCATCATTCATGAGAAAATCAGAAGATCATAATACACATCTCAGGGACGGTCAAATGCCTGCTTCCTGTGCTGGGTTTTATTATCTAATAAGCCAGTCTGTCCATGGGAACACCTTAATGCTCCACTTACACAACTCACCATTACTAGGGTCATTCCGTTTCCTTTACACTCATTCCACTGCACACCTAAACTCCTTTATAATCCGTATGGAAGTGAGCAACATAAATTTACTTCTTCTTTACCCTATGTCCATGTTAGAAAATAATACTTAGCCAAAATGCAGGCTACGAAAAGTTAATCACAGCAATGTCACAATCATTTTATAGGAATTTTAAAAATCCTTCTCCCCATCATCTTGAGATATAAACAGAACTCTGGAACATCACTACCTCTCAATAAATGCTGGTCTTGGTATTATATTCATAATGGATTTCATCCACAGGGCACTGAAAATAAACTGATGAATGTTCCAGTTGGAGAAGAGAAACGTTCTCTTTGCTGTGTAAATTGGCAATGCTGAATTCAAACAGAAGCAGCAAGGCGCTCGGGGCCGCTTTGCCTTTGATCACCATAGCACAGGGAACATACGTACATTTCCATGTGTATAGCGGGTGACTTTCATGAAAAGCACAAATGTACAGGAACCCTAAATACCTAACCGTAAGATAACACTCCATACAAGTCCTCTCAAATTCTAGCGTGAAACTAGAGACAGGTTCGCACAGAACAAATATAGGAAGAATAGCAGAGAAAGAGGCCAAACTTTGAGCAAGTGTAAGTACATACACATAGGATCTCAAGGAACAAGAGCTGCCAGGGGATAAATCTAGGAAGAACAGCTATGCTCAGGATACCCCATTGCTTAAGAAGACAAGTGAAGACAATCCAAGGTTGCTGGTTCAATGCCCAGCCAGGGCACATAACCAGGTTGCAGGCCAGGTCTCCAGCCAGGTCCGTAGCTGGAAGCAGGTGAAAAGCAACCATACATTGATGTCTCTCTCCCTCTCTGCCTCTCTCCCTTCCTCTCTCTCTAAAAATAATAAACTCTTTTTAAAAAAAGAAAAAAAGAAGTGACGACATACAAAATAGGTAAAATTTACTCACAATGGGATTGAATGTGTGGACTTCGCCCTTAAGAGCAAAAACCATTGTATCACCTCCTGCTACCTGCCTCGATTTTGCAAGCAACATCATTGAGGCCTCAGCGGGATGGAGGAAGCGACTGGTGAACAGCACGCCGACACTCATTTCGCCTCTGTTTAGTAAAAGATACAAGAAAACTATTTTACTGAAAAAGGACAGCCACCATCTATTCAGTGCAGACCATGTGCCCGGTGCCTACACCCTGCAATACAGACACTTCTACAATAAAATTCCAGGCTGTTGCCAATTCCAGTTATTGTCATCAATTAAAACATGTTGATCCACTCGTACACCCTCTTGGGAGAAAAATCTGTTCTGGTATATTCTGCCCATTTTTAATTTAATTTAATTTTTTTTCTGCCCCTTTTTTCATCGTATTATTTGTTTTTGTGAAGGTCAGTTGTACGAGTTCCTTATATATTTTTATACAAACCCCTTATCAACAGACATATAAAAAGATACCCAACATCACTAAGCATCAGGAAAAAAAAAAATTAAAGCCACAATGAGATATTACCTTATACCTGTCAGAATGGCTATCATCAATAAATCAACAAATAACAAGTGCTAATGAGGATGTAGAGAAAAGGAAACCCTCATGCATTGCGGGTAGGATTTCAAATTGGTGCAGCTACTATGGAAACTAGTATGGCGGTTCCCTAAAAAATGAAAAATAGAACTACCATATGGTCCAGCAACTCTACTTCTGGGTATTTAACTGAAGTAATTTGAAACACTAATTAGAAAAGAGACATGCCCTCCATGTTATTTGCAGCATTATTAATAGTAGCAAGCTATCAAATCAATACAAGTGTCCATCAATAGACAAATGGATAAAGAGTTGATGTGTATACACACACACACACACACACACACATAAATATATATATATATATATATATATATGTATGATAGAATATTAGCCATAAAAATAATAAAATCTTGCCATTTGCAACAGCATGGATGAACCTAGAGATACTATGCTAAGTGAAGTAAGTCACTTAGAGGCCCTGGCTGGTGGCACAGTGGATAAGGCGCCAGCCTGCGAACCCAAAGGTCGCTGGTTAGATTCCCCAGCCAGGGCACGTAATCAGGTTGCAAGCCAGGTCTCCAGCCAGGTCCATAACTGGAGGCAGGTGAAAAGCAACCATACACTGACGTCTCTCCCTTTCTCCCTCCCTCCCTGCCCTTCTCTCTAAATATAAAGAATAAAAAAAATGTAACAAAAAAAAAAAAAAAAAGGAAGTCACTTAGAAACAAACATCATATGATTTCACTTATATGTGGAACCTGAAAAACAAAGTAAACAAAACAGAAACAAACTCGTAGATACAGAGGACATATCGATGGAGACCAGATACAGTAGGGATTGCAAGGCTGGGTGGAAAAGGTGAAAGGGATTAAGTACAAATTGCAAGTTATAAAAATTGCTGCAGGGATGTAAAGTACAGCGCAGTAGACAGAGTCAATAATATTTTAATAACTACAATGGTGTCAGGTCAGCACTAAACTTATTGGGATGATCACTTTGTCTAAGTCATATAAATATCTAACCACTATGTTGTATGCCTGAAACTAACATAATATTGTACGTCAAGTGCAATTGTAAAATACATTAATTGAAAACAGGAAACATCTTGATCCAGTCTATAAAATCTAAGGTTAGCTTCCAAAAAATAGGTATAATCTACCAAATATTAGATTTTCTAACTGCTGACCAAAGAAAATCATGTATTTTTTGGTGTGAATTTCCTAAGACATTCTGTGCTGTTTAGGCTAATGTTTAGTCATGTCACTGGTTTTTGGTCTCATGGAGGAAAAAAATAAGAAAGAGTAAGTATTCAAAAAATACTTAAATTTGTGGTTGAAACATAAAATTTGACTTTCAAATGAAGCTAACAGTATATAAGTAACATGGTGCTTATTTACAAGATATACATAATTAAAAGAAGGAAGAAAGAAAACATATCCATCTCTCTTACTCTTCAACTTCCTAGCCTAAAACATAGTAAAACAGTAAAAAGGTTAAGAGTCTATGGCCTTGGAGATTACACTTCCCAGTTTGTAGGGGAATGACTGAGCCACGGCACCATGGCAACCCTGCATGACAACACAAAGACCACATAAGGAGGCCTTAACTGCACTGGATGTTACGTTTCCACATAAAGTTTTATGATCTTCCTGTAATATAAGTGCATGGAGGCTCATGAAGAACTGCTACAGGGACATTTCTCACTTGTCTCCCTACTGCCCTGAGAGGCTGTCACCAGTGTCTGATGAGGTCTGAGGCTTGCTACCCAGCTGCCTTCAGGGTAAAGTCAGGAGCTATAAAACTACTTGGTGGCAGCATGAAACTGTCAGCAACAGTGTGTCCTACTGTGCAAGCTGCTGTCATCTGGCCCCTTTACTTTGGGGGCTGCGCTGCACAAGGACATGGGACCTTGCCCACTGACTACTTTTGCTTTCACTGCTGATGTAAATAAGGAACTCTTCAAGTAAAAAATGGTTTTCAGACCCGGCTGGTGGCACAGTGGATAGGCGCCGGCCTGCGAACCCAAAGGTCACTGGTTCAATTCTCAGCCAGGGCACATAACCAGGTTGCAAGCCAGGTCTCCAGCCAGGTCCGTAGCTGGAAGCAGTGAAAGGCAACCATACATTGATATTTCTCTCCCTCTCTGCCTCCCTCCTTTCCCCTCTCTCTAAAAATAATAACATCATTAAAAAAATGGTTGTCTCTTTTAAAATAAAAATGGTTTTCATTGTTTCTTTTACTAGCTGAATCTTCCAGTAGGGCCTTGGCTTTGGCACAACTGTGGACGACACAGTCAAGGGAAATTTTACCTCTGCATTTGCTGTGGCTTGTAGCATATTTAGCATTATACATCATATCACAGTCACTTTGTACAAACTATCTCCGATCACCTTCCCTTAGGATTACATGTAACTGGAAATGGAGATGGGAAGAGACTCTCAGGGTGTGAAACTTGGGCATAATTCCCCTGGAATGACTGGGGAATTCCTGTTGAATGGGTGAGCTCAGGGAGTAGCAGAGTGAAGTGAATGGGGGACTTTCAGATCAATAGAAACATTCCCAAAATTGCTTTTAGAGGAAACTTGCAGCTCATATCTAGCAAGAGTGGGAATGGTTTTTATCCAGGTATGTCATCACTAACCTCAATTTGCAAAAAAGGCTATTTTCTTGGCTATTATGAAAAGATCATGGATTTAAACTTGCTGGAGAAGTGTGTTTGTCCTTGTGATCTTCCTCTGGGTACCAGAGGCTCAAACTTTGTATTAGGAACCTGTGAGTGATTTAGGATTCTTCCAGATATTCAAAAATTATCATTACATAAAACCATTCATTCATTCAATTGCCATCTATATAGAGAATTTATAATATGCCAAGCACTGTTTTAAGTTTTGGGGATACAGTAATTAGGAAAAAATACACTATTGCCCAGCTGGTGTGGCTCAGTTGGTTTGATTTACTGTCAGGGCACATGCCATGTTGCTGATTTTGTCCCTGGTCCGGCATGTGCACATTGATGTTTCTCTTTGGACGACGTCCAACCACCTGAGCTACACTGGTCAGGACCTATGAAACACATTTTAAAATACAGTATTCTTTTTATGAGGTCAAAGGTCAGTTTTAGAACCATGAAAATTTGAGCTTCTCTGGGGTACAGGTACTCCTTTTATAAAAAAATTTTGTAATCGTATTGAAGCATGTAAATGACCAGGATTCCTTCCTGAATGTGTTAGAAAGTTTGAAATCAAATGGGTGCTCAACCTCTGGTCATGTCTTAGGTTTGCAGGTATGTGTATCATATGTATAGATTTTATCCTAATTTCCTTACCTTTCAATTTCTTTTTGTTTCAACTGCCCCCCCTGCATTTAAAAATAATCTCCTTCATGTTATATGTACCTCATAAGCTACTTCAACTTAGCTTTGGGAAAAGATGGAGAATAGATGTACAACACATCAATGTCAGGGCCCATATGGCTCAGTAAGAATAATGAGGGAAAAAAGAAACAGAATGGCTTTCTGAAACTATACTTTCACTTTTACGACAGTCACTCTATGGTTATAGCTAAATTTAGTCGTGAAGTTAGATGCAGAAATAAACATGTTTGTTTATATGTTGGTGTAGCTGTTTAATCTTGCTATATAAATTATGTCTCTGGGAATTTAAATCCACAGCTGGCAGAAAGAGCTACTATTAATTGTGATTTAGGCAGAATCCAACACAGAATGTGGCACACACAGATAATTATATAATATCTGATAATGATAAAGCCACAGTTTTTTTTGTTTAAGAAAACAAAAGTTTCTGAATCTTATTTGTAAACCAAAGACTAGAAAATTACTGAGTCTACCTAAACAGACATTTAAAAGACCACCTAATAACAGTATTCAAGCCTACAAAATAAAATGCATCCAGAAAAATTAATAATTGTTTTCCACATACATGGAGAATTAAGCATTAGAGAACCCTCTGAGGTTTCCTCAAGAACATTTAGATGGCTTCTTTTTTAACATTTTCCTCTGGTTCTACACACATATCACAAATAAAAATATTATCCCCAAAGGCTGCTGGTTCAATTCCCAGTCAGAGCACATAACCAGGTTGCAAGACAGGTCTCCAGCCAGGTCTGTAGCTGGAGGCAGATGAAAGGCAACCATACATTGATGCTTCTCTCCCTTTCCTCTTCCCTCCCTGCCCTTCTCCCTAAAAATAATGAATAAAAAAGTCTTAAAAGTAATAAATAAAACAATTATCAAATTATATTCTCATTGTATATTTGCTTATATGGCACTCTGCTAGATTGTAAACACTGAATAATTCATCTATAAATCATCAACACTTTGAATTGGGACAGGGGAAAATACTGATTATTTCCTATAAGTTCCAGTCACAGCACTGGGTGTTTTGCCTATATAACTACATTTATTACTGACAATGCTGTGAGTAAATATTCTGACCCACATTTTCCAAATTTAAAAAAAAAAAAAAAAAAGGAAATGAAGCCCTGGCTGGTGGCTCAGTGGATAAGGTGCCAGCCTGCAAACCCAAAGGTCACTGGTTCGATTCCCAGCCAGGGCACATAACCAGGTTGCAAGCCAGGTCTCCAGCCAGGTCCGTAGCTGGAGGCAGGTGAAAGGCAACCATACATTGATGTCTCTCTCCCTCTCTGCCTCCCTCCCTTCCCCTCTCTCTAAGGGTAATGAATAAAATCTTTAATAAATAAATAAACAAGATTTATTTATCTCAGAGCCTGTGCATGTCAGTATCAAAGCCTAGCATTTAATTGTTAAATGACATGATGAAGAGCTAGGCTACAATGGTCTCAAAAACTCAGATTATCCCATTAAAATAATAATAAAGGGATTTTTTTCTTTAGATAGTGCTAATTAGAGGGAGCCATTGAAGACCATGTGAACAGAGGTTAATAAAGGAACAAAGCTGTCCTATAAGACTCCAGGAGAAGCCATTTCCAGAAATGCCTGGTTTCAGAGAGGGCAAAATGGGGTTCAGATGTCCCTACTCTTCCCAGAGCCCATGTAGAATGCCAGGCAATTGGGCATGCAAGCAGAATGTTCTCACCCTAAAGTGAAATTTGCTGACCACAAACCTGTGCATTTACTGACTCACAATTTACTTTTCTATTGCCATTTTATTACATATGAATGGATAAACAAGTATCACAAGTCATTAGAGTAAATCCTTCAATGTGGAACACTGGGACCAAGGAAAAGAAATGTAACAATTGACATTAAGGAAAATTAAAATAAAACAGGTAATAGATGATAATGTAAAAGTCAGAGACATTTATGAAGCTATTGTAACTGCAAATTAAGAACATGATGCTATTAATACAGACATTCAAAAACAGAAAGTGCTCTTATAAATACATGAGATTATGTATCACATATGCAATGACTAGGGTTAGAGAAAATGGGGTATCTTTCAGGTATGACTATCAGTCTTCTACTTTTTATCTTTTTATTTTCATTATTTCTAAATTTTATACAATAAGCACATAGTAATTTTATAATCAGAAACAACTATATATAACATATAATGCTATATATATATATATATATATATATAATCTATATATAAATTTGGCAAATACTGCTTCCCATTTTCTGCAGGAAACATAACTGTACTATATAAATAATTTATTGTTTAATCTCTAGAGCCAATGTACACGAAAAATAAACTAAAATTAAATGTACACATAAATTAGAAGCTTTATGTTGTTAAAGAAATTTTTTAACAAAATTGATGAGGAATCTCAGCATCATATGAAAAATTTATCTATATGAGTGGTTTATATATATCTATATATATATATATATATATGCTAAAAACCAATTTTTAATAATTATAACACATTAAATCTCTAGGGCTGCCCCGGCTGGTAGCACAGTGGGTAAGGTGCCGGCCTGCAAACCCAAAGGTCGCAGGTTCAATTCCCAGCCAGGGTACATAACCAGGTTGCAAACCAGGTCTCCAGTCAGGTCTGTGGCTGGAGGCAGGTGAAACACAACCATACACTGATGAAAAAAATAATAATAATACATAAATAAATAAATAAATAAATAAATAAATAAATCTCTAAGGCTGGTATGTTTAAAGAAAAATTGAAAGAAAAAACCACTTACTTTGGAGGAATTGTTATAATATTCCTCATCTGATAAAGGGAGAAGTCAGCAGCATCTCTTCCAATAATTTTAATTTTATATACTACGGATACATCACTCGAATTTTTCACTACAATCTATGTTGTAGAACAAGAGAGTAAAAACAAGATCATGAATTTTTAAAAACAGACAATGTGACATTTCTTATTTTTATCAAAGAGAGAGAGTTATACATTTTAACCCTGAAAACATTTCTTCCTAATGCGCACTAACTGGCAGAAGACAGACTTTATATCAGGAGACAGCGTACATATGTAGGTTAGCAAAAGTGGGCAGGGAGGAGCTTTCAACCAAGGAAATGACACAAAGATGTGAAGTCCCAAGGTAGCAACTTGCATTTCATTCTTATTGCCAAGGGGAATCTTTGGGGAACTTTAAACACACAATTTATACAGTCCAATTTACAGAAGGGATACTCTGGCTGCTCGGTGTGGGAAGTTTTAGAGTGTAGGTTTAACATCAGAGGGCCAAGCTGGAAACAATGGCGGCCCCGTCTGGAAGCACTATTGTAACTGGAGTTTGGCTGCCGCTTCGTGCCTGATGCTGAGACGTGGAAAGCACTGGAGAATGAGCTCCTTCATTTTTAGAGAACGTTTTGCATGAAAACTTAAGTCTCCAAGCCTTGGTGTAGAATATAAAGGGGATTCAAATAACACATCCACATTAGGAAGACACAACATTATCATGGAAAGTACTGACCCCAAAGTGGGAAAAGACCTGGGACAGATGACTGGCCGCATCACAGTGAAGACATGGCAATTGCACTTAAACAGTCTGGGAAGTGTAGTCACAGACATTGAAGAGTTAATAATTAGCACTAGATTACCACAGTGAACAGTAGGAATATGGCAGAGATTTGCTGAGAGATTAACTCCTTTCATATTTCAATGAACACTCTGGTAACTACCAAGTACACTGCTGCTGAAGGGTTCATACATCCAGTTACCTCAGAAATGTGGGGCTCTCATGTTGCTTACCTACTTAGAGATTTCAGCATCTAAAGAATTAACAGACCAAGTAATTTTAAGTCCCAGAGAACTAACTTCCATTTTTTGGAAGAAAAAGGTTTAAAATAATAATAAATTCACGATGCAGTGTAATTGGCGTATAGTCCAGGAACTTCCATAACCAGCCCCCAGATCTTAAGGAAGACATCCATTTTCACTGCCATATCATATGTATGACACACAGTTCCTGGGCTCATCTGTGGTCACAGTATTTCACCCAAGTGTAAGATTTCATGTAGGGGTGGTGAGTGGTGATGGGGAGAAAGGAAAGCTGGTGGGGAGAAAGGAAAGCTGGTGAAGAGAAAGAAAAATCAGCTTTGGAGCCTCAATTCCCATTTTGTGGCAGTAGTCTTTAAGAACTGTTCTTCTGTGTAACGTTTGTTTCAAAAAGGAGGGGGAGAAAAATTCAATAGCTTAAAAAATTATCTCAGAAAATCACTGCACCCTACATTTCTTCATTGATCACCATATGGTTTCATGGTTGCAATACTCTACATGTCTATTTGAGACACATGGATAGCTCCAGAAGTAAGTTTTCAATAGTAGTAGCCATTTCCTGAGATTTTTCTTTTTTCTGAAAGATGGAAAGAGTTGATAAGAATGAGATCTTATGACTTAGGCACTGCCATTTCTGGTGTTGATGCATAGGATCAAACCATGTCTAAGTCTCTCAGCATTTCCAAATTAATGACTTTCCTTAAATGAAACTGAAAATCAAAGCTTGCTGCAATTGATGTTGTATTTTGCATTCATAGTTAATTTTTACTGTTTACTCCGAAAGATGTATTGTGCGTTTGTAAAAAATAAAAACAGTGTCTATACGATGTCACCTGTAATTTTAAGGTGTGAACAATATTTCTAATAAAATTAGAAAGAAATCAATTTCCATTTTAATGTGCTGTATTTGATTTTACCACCACAAAATTTATGTTTAAATATGAGCTTGTGTTAAGTACTTTTTTAAAATAACAATTAAATGCTATCAAGAAATACAAGCATGTGGTCAGAGTTAAAGAACTGTTAATAACACAACTGAAATAAATCAATGCTTAATTTAATTCAGTCTCCTACTATCTCCTGCAGGCCTAAGCAAAACATTTCTAACTGTTCATAAATTTTATTTTGAAGTCAGAAGTCCTCTCTAATATAATTATAGCTCTAGGCCCTTGAATATCATTGCAGTTAGGGAATTAGCATAGTAAACACTATTGAAAAATTCTCTGAAGAGTTTTATATTTCTTTTGCTGACAAAAATAGGAAAGGAATAAAATTAAGTAACAGGGATTGTATATCAATATTTACTAACAAAAAAAATCACAAGGAGTGACTTCGTTTTCCCTAAACTGAGACCTTTACACTTTGAGACAAGAATCTAAGTTTTTCACTGATTTTTAACTGAATCTTAACCAACCATCACTTATATTGGCACAGAGTCTATACAGTATATTTTTTCAAAGAGGTTACAATTACAAACCAAACATCACTTAGATGCATATTTTGAAGACCAAATATGAACAAGTTTTACAGTGGAAGTATAAAATTAACCCCCAGTCATAAATATAGGGAGGAACACATAAAACAGCCTAAAGAAAAGAAATAAGTATGTTCTAACCAAAAGCAGTAAAATAACTTTTGTACAAAATAAGATTTTATCAGCCCATTGCGTCCTGAGAAAGGAATGAGACTGCTTATAAACCTGGTTAAAGATTGTATGAAAACAATCTTGGGTAAATTTAAGCAATTTAAAATTGCATGGCAAAAGGTATTTCACAGGTGTTCATGTGAAAAAAATTGTTTGAAATTGAGGTCAATTATTGATGATGAGATAGTTTCTCAAAGAGAACACTTTGTATTGTTATAGGACTTGAAATTTCATTTTCCTTCTTTCTTTCTTTTTGGAGAATTAAAAAATCCACTGTGACACATTTAGGACATCCAGGCAGCCACGAAGATCTGTCCTGAAATTATCAAGCCAAGGTCAATACAATTAAAAAGTTTGCCCAGCCAACACTTTTGCGACAGACTTCAGATGTCACTTAGTGGGAATTAGGTGGCCCTGGGTGGGGATCACTTCCATTACTACTTCCTTCTCTATATCCTCATTTGGACAAAATCCACTTGGATGTGTTAACTGCTCCCTAAAGGAAAGCCAAGCACACTCAGGTCACAAGTTTCCACTCAGGGTGTCAATCCTCTTGAACATGAAATGGATTTCCAGTTTCCTGGAAGGATTGGCCCTTCAAAAGTGCGTAACTCATCTTTCACGTCCTCTACTTCCATCAACTGCATGAAAGAGACATCATCTCCTTGCTGGTAGGGATTACTGTTGAGCAAAATTGTTCCTTTCACTCTGCTATACCTTAGGTTTAGAAGGAGCAGCATTTGCTAAGGCTTTACTGCAGCATGTTGAATCTCCTAGCCTCTGAATTTGAGGCTGGGAAAGAAATATCTCAACCCATCTTAAGTGTTTACTTTGTATATTTTGGCCCTAAATGTTTCCTTACCCGTTTCAACACAGTGTCGTGTAGAGTGCTATGTATGGTCACCACCTCCTTGGGGATATACGCAGGGAGTCTTTCATACATGTAGACACAAACCATGAGCATCAAGATTGGATTCGGATCACAGATGTCAGAGGCCTAGTTTTGAAGAGGAGAAATATAAGTAAAATGATAGACAAAATACATAACTAGAGCTAAAGCACAGTAATCAACTTGAAATACTTTAACCCTTTTTCACGTTACTGATTGGCAATGATACTGAAAAATGCAGGCACAATAAAGAAAGTATTGTTGTGAATCAGAAGAGCTTGATGGAAGTGTGAAAAGATGAAATGTGTTCTAAGTATAATGATGATCTCAGAGCCTCAAAGAGTCCATGAAACCTAGTCAAGGGTCAGAAAACCCCTATGCACCATATGATGCATGTGACTAAGACCCCCCATCCCTGAGTGATTCAAGTATCGTAGAATTCAGTAAAACAAAACTTGAGACATAGGCAAAGTACTTTAGGCAAGAGATTTTCAAGCAAAAACCCAAGGGAGGAGGTAACATACAAGATGACCTTGAAGGCTGTTTGGATATATTCTATCAGGAAGATGAAGAACTAGAGTGCAAAAATATAGGGAAGCATGGCGTCCATTAGGAGGAAGAAGTACAATTTGAATCATGCACAAGGTAGGAAGGGACAGGCCCAGGAAGGACAGACGGAGTGGTGCAAGAACCACACGAAGGAAGGAATGAGTGCCAGGGTGAGGGACTTCATTTCTGAACAAGAAATAAGAAATAACACAAGAGCAACAATCCCAGCAGATCAAAAGCAGCAGGTGGTTGGGGAAGTACGTTTCCCAGAACAAACAAATAATGGGAAAGGCAGAAACTGTAATTATAATGATAAAGATAAATTAGTGATGGTTGTTGGAATAGATTTGAGGTAAAATCCATACTACAGAGGAGTAACAGCAGAGACCATCAATATAGCCAGAGTGCACAATGAAGACAAAAAGTAGAGCCAGGAGTAAGAGGTAAGGGAACTCTTTCTATCAGTTTATGTAGTGCCTTTGATCTTCTAGAACAATGTGGAGATAGTGGGGGAGAATTATTCATAACAAAAAAGAATTGGACAAAAAAAAAGAATTAGGATTGGTCTGAGGAAAGGATTCAAAGACAGATAAAATAGCAGTGATAAACAAGCAATTGAGTCATGGTCAATGTACACTTCCATAAAGTGAAGCTCACAGGATGACTAAATGACACACATTCAAGTTAGCAACTAAAAATGACTTGGGCCTGGCCTAGAAATGCAAACGGTGCTAGAGCTAAGGAAATCGGAAGCACTACAACAGGCCCCCTTATCCACGGTTTTACTTCCCACAGTTCCAGTTACCCACAGTCAAATGCAGTCCAAAACTACCCCTGATGACAGTATTTCCTACTGGACTAACAAAAGGTAAGGAATTAAACAAACAAACAAAAATGTAATCGAGAAAAATGCTGGAGCAGACATCTGCTAGACTAAATTTTAGTCCTACAACTACACGGTGCCATGGTCTTGACCAAATCAATTGTTTTGCTTGGCCTCAGTTTCCTCATCAGTAACTGGAAGAGGTGAGATGGTACTGAGCATCATGGTAGATCTATTTCATTTGTTGTGACTTCAAGATATCACCAGCTTTCAAGACAGACACCAGCCATTAACTAGTAGTATCCACGGACATACTGTAACCCCACAGAGAACCCTGTTTATTGCCTTCCAAACAGCAATATTCTCCTTTCTTAAGAATCGCAATTTTTGCGGGTGTCCCATTACCTTTACCAAACACTACTTTAGCTGTTAGAATGGAATGCAGTTCTGTTCAATGATATGCAATGGGAAATATGCTGTGGAACCATTGAGAAAGGTATAATTTAAGGAAAAATAGAAGCACCATAAAAGGGTGCTGTTCTACCGGCCCTAAGCAGAGCTGTGTGAAGGTGTTAATGGAATTTCAGCAGGACTTAGTGCGCATATTAACCTGCAGGCTGAGGCGGGTGGAGGCCAAATGAATCTGAAAACTTGGTTGGAAAACTGACTAACTCTCCCTATAATGCTCTACTGCCTGATGTTATCCTATGCAAAATACTGAATTTCTTTATTTTTAAACCACGTTTACTCATGAATTCTGTTATTTAAGGCTGGAACATCCTGACTAAAAAACAAAATTTTAAGAGAAAAGTTAGATGATCTATATTCACCATTAACTCTCATTGCTCAGTGAATTATATATAGTATAACCTCTATAAATATTTATTATATTTATTTTTATATCCCTCTATCTGTATATGGAAATGAAAATACATTCTATGCTGAGCCCAAACAATTCCCATATTTTTGCTTGAAATAAAAAGTATGTCGCCGAAGGGAGACTATGTAATAAGTGTATATTCCAGCTCACAAGATTCCACAATAGGACATGACATTGGCTCAGAAACTTATTATATAACTGATCAACGGTTACAAAGACATAAAAAATAGGAAACGTAAACAATAATAAATCAATCCCGTGCTGAATTTCACAGGCTTCAACTGTGGACCCCTGCTAGGCCTCAGCATTAACTCATTAGGGCTAATTTAAGGATGATATTTTTAAACTCTGCCATTTAAGGTGGTTGGTAATTCTAGGCTGATTAAAAGCTAGTGAATTAGAACTGGCTGGTAAAAGCCTGGTAATTATCTGCTAAGTTAATTGTCAATTTCCCTACTCACCATATACCAAACCTTGGATATCTGCATTTTTTTAGTAGATACGGTTTAAAATACTTTTGCAGTGGATAAGGCATGGGCCTTCGAACCTAAGGGTCACTGGTTCGATTCCCAGACAGGGCACATAACCAGGTTGCAAGCCAGGTCTCCAGGCAGGTCCATAGCTGGAGGCAGGTGAAAGGCAACCACACATTGATGTCTCTCTCCCTCTCTGCCTCTTTCCCTTCCCCTCCCTCTAAAAACAATAAAGTATTAAAAATAATAAATAAATAAATAAATAAAATACTTTTGGCTATACAATGAAACATTTTGAGTCAACCTATCCGAGAAAATCAAAAAGCAAAGAAGGGAATCATAACATGGTGAATTATAGTTTTTTATACTCATTTTAGAGTGAGAGAGAAAGAGAGGATGGAGGGCAGAGAAACATCAATTTGTTGTTCCAAGTCCTTATGCATTCGTTGGTTGCCTCCTATATGAGCCCTGCCTGGGAATCAAACCCACAACTTCGGCATTTCAGAACGATGCCCTAACCAACTGAGCTAGCTGGCAAGTGCACAGATTATATTTTCTAAGCAAAGATATTTTAAGCTTTTTGTGAACCCTCAGAAAATTCTCAAGGGTCATCTTAAACACAGTGTCCCTGCAAGTTTTCCTGGTTTCCTATTAGAATGACTTCTGTCCCTTTGAGTCCCATAGCATATTGTTTGTGCCTATTGTGTCATTTGTGTTTGCTTTGCATCAGCTCTTTTTCATGTATTTGTTACTCTTGGTCAACATCTCTGAAATGCAATTTAACTATATCTATATCCTTTGCAGGGTCTATCCAATGGCTTTCATAAAGAGGATTTAATAACTTGTCCAACTGATGGAAACTGCAACATCTTTATTCTTCCAAACTAAAATCTTTTTACTAGAGTTTATCTTTAAGACTCTCTTAAAAAACTCTCTGACCAAAAGCCTTAATTACAGTTTCTATTTACAACTCTACCAATATAAAAGAATATAAACGTCAAACATGGCACAAAGTGACTTTAACATGCAAGTGACTTTAATACAAAGAGAAACAAATTTTCATGAAGTATCATTTTTCTAGCATGCGTAAGGAGCCACTCTGCATAGCAACCCACATTTGAGCACTAGCAGTGTCTCTCTCTCTGTTTACGGAATGGAAAATTCAGAGTTAATCGTAATGGTCTTTCCCCTCTGCCCTTCTTTTATGGCAAATCTCACCATGTCTCCTATTTCACCTTATTATTTTAAGTCCTCATTAAAATGATATGAGTAAAGAAAATACGTCTGTCCTTGACCAATTAAAATTGCATTTTGATTGGTCTGTGTTCTCTGTCTCTGGTCCTTCTTCTCTCAGTCCATCCACACAATTAACTGTAAGAATTAATGCCTTTATTCCCCTAACTGCCACATGGTAAACTCCTGACATTTTATGCTGATTCAAGATCCCAATATATGTCAATGTCTATTTTTCTTATCTGAAATTTCAACCTAGGCACCCTAGTCATATATTTTCCTTAATATATATCATTTGTTCACATGTATGTGTATGTGTGTGTGTGTGTGTGTGTGAAGAGAGACAGAGAACACAAACAGGACCAAAACAGTCACTTGTGTCTCCTGTCACCAAAATGAGACATTACTAATCTAACTGCAGTTTCAGCCTCTCCAAAGAATGTAACCCTAACCACCGATAGACTCCAGCTGACCCCAAAGAAAGGTGACCTTGCCTGAACAATCCACACTTTGCCAGTCACTCCCTTGCCCCGCCTCTTTCCTTCTGCCTATAAAAGCCCTCCGGTTAGTACAGCTACAGGGAGTTCCTTTCTAGTTGCTAGATAGGATGCTGCTCAATTCACAAATCACTGAACGAAGCCAACTAGATCTTTAAATTGACTTAGTTTCATTTTTTAACACATTCTACATTCTGTTTATGCCATATCCTCTGAATGAACACCTTCTTCTCTTACCATGTCCAATCCAAATCCAACCCACCCTACAAAAAAACCAAGTAAGTCCTGCCTTGTCCACAAAGTCTTCAGCAGATCAATCTAGGGCAAACTGATCTTGTCTGAATTCTACCCTTTAGTTTCTTATACATTGATAATTAAATAGGAAGAATTTTATGTATCATTTAACATGTATATATCTTTTTTTTTTTTAAAGATTTTATTCATTATTTCTAAAGAGAGGGGAAGGGGTGGGGGGCAAGAAAGGGAGAGAAACATCAGTGAATGGTTGCCTTTCACCTGCCTCCAGCTGGAGACCTGGCTGGAGACCTGGCTTGCAACCTGGGTATGTGCCCTGGCTGGGAACTGAACCGGCAACCCTTGGATTCGAAGGCTGGTACTAAATCCACTGAGCCACACCAGCCAGGACAACATGCACATATCTTGATAATTCAATGAGTATGTATATTTGTCAAAGTCAGGACTCACTTATTATACTATTTCATTTCTCTAAAGTAACAAAAGGCTCAAAGACATTAAGCATACAATATATTTTTGATTATTACTATTGAGGATTTAAGGTGAAAAGCTAAAAGATTTTTCAACTTGGATGTTCAAATGTAATATAAATGTGTATAGCCAATGTGATCTCTGCATGAATACTTATTTTAGAACCAAAGTAAAATATTTTCTTTTTTGCTACTAAATTAGAAGACGATAAGTAGTACAATATTTATATTCAAACAACTCTGCTCCTTTAATTGATGCTTCAAGCTCAGTTAAGTTAATAAAGCACTCATTCCTGTGGTTTAAGAAAACCAGACCTATCACTAAAACTTTCTTTTTATGTATAGTTGGATGTACATAATCATACACATTAAAAAATATCCAGTAGAATTCTATGGAGATGTATTTCAATTTTCACATTTTTAGCAATAGCCCATGAAAAGTCTGTTTTATTTTAAATTTAAAATTTGTGAAGAAAGGAATATTATTGAGGAGTTAACTAACATTTTTCCAAAGAAGACATACTAATGGCCAACAGGTATACAGAAAGATGCTCTACGTCATTAATCATGAAGGAATATAAATCAAAACCACAGTACAGTATCACCTTGTATCTGTGAGAATGCCTATTATCAAGAAGACAATAAATATGGAGTATGAGGACACAGAGAAAAGGGAACCCTGCACACTGTAGATAGGAATGGTGCAGCCACGATGGAAAACAGCATGGAGGTTCCTCAAAAAATTAAAAACAGAACTACCATATGGTAGTAATTCCACTTCTAGTGGAATTTGGTATATATCTAAAGGAAATGAAATCAGAATTGTGAAGATATCTACAGTCCTGTGTTTAACTGCAGATTCACAATAGTCAAGCTGTGGAAACAGCTAAGTGTCTGTGGACATGTGAAAGGATAAAGAAAATGTGGTCCATACTTAGAACAGAATATTACTTAGTCATAAAGGAAGAAAATCCTGTCATTTGTGACAACATGGATGAACCTAGAGGTCATTAACGCTAGGTGAAGTAAGTCAGACACAGAAAGCCAAGTATTGTGTGATTTGAATTATATGAGGAATTTAACAAGTCAAATTCACAGAACTAGAGGGTAGAATGGTATCTACCAGGGGGTGGGGATGGGGGAGATAGAGGAAATGGGAAGATGTTCATAAAAGGATATCAACTTTCAGTTATAAGATGAATAAGTTCTGGGAATGTTATATATAGTCATTATAGTTATTAAGAGCAGGTTGCAAAATTGAAATATGCTAAGAGCATAATCATACGAGTTTCACCATACACTCAAAAAATGATAGCTATGTGAGGTAATGGATATTTTAATTAACTTGATTGTGATAATTATTTCACATTATATATAAAAAACATCATGATGTTATACACATGGAAAATCACATCATCCAACTAAAGTATTTACAATTTTCATTTGCCAACCATACCTAATAAAGCTGGGAAACCAACATGAAAAAATGATCCTCATAAAATACTCACAGAATGTATGATATAAACGTACTCACCTGCACTTCCATGCTAAGGTAAATTTCACGAAGACTATTCACAATAATCAGGCCATTGTGAAAATATTGTTCAGAAGTTCTTGGTTGTGTATACATATTCACAAAATGAGACTCAATCTGAAAAAGACAATAATCAAACCTTTCTGTAACAATAAAAAGTGACTACTTTTCAACTGTTGCCTGTAACTCAGCAAAGAATAATTTAAATATTACTATTTGTCGGTAATAGACTGCTGCAATCACATACAAGAATAAATAGAAAAGAGTGCTAGCCAAGCAGATTCAGACGTTACTTAAAATCAAAACATTTATAAAAGTCAGTTCTCAGAAAACACTTTAAATTTTAATTACCAAGTTCTTTTAAATAATAGAAGGCCATTATGCATAAAAATAACTCTTACCAGAAATGGGCAATAGGCTCCCAACAGTGTGGCAAAAACAAGGCCATCTGCAAGGTCTCTGTCAAAATTTATTATCCATTTTTCATCCGGAATAACACCTGTTCAAGCAAATACACACAAAAAAGAGACCAAATATAGCAATCATTTTACTTCTCTAAAAAGATTATCTGACAGAAATTTAAGCCATATTCAAACAAACATTTGCCTGTGCTTGGAAACAAAAAATCATATTATTTAATCATAGTAAATAAAGATAAAACTTAAACCTCAGAAGCTTAATACCAGGAAATACAACTATAAGGCTTTATAATCAACTGCAAAAGCTGTTTCTTTTATTTACACTTAAGTCACTTTGAAGAATATACTTCTGTGTAGTAATGGAAGAAGAGTCCAGGATTTCAAAATTCGTCATTCTGTAGAGGACCTCGGAGTTCAGGTGTTTGATCATGATCATCAACATGGGTAAAATGGCTCAGAAGACATGGAGTTACTTGTACCTCTCAAGTTTTAGTAACAGGTTGCAGAAATTCCCCCACAAGTGGGGCATGGGGATGGGTTGAAGATTTATGATTTTTTTTTTAAAAAACATAATTGGTGGATAAGGCACCAGCCCGCGAACCCCAAGGTTGCTGGTTCGATTCCCAGCCAGGGCACATAACCAGGTTGCAAGGCAGGTCTTCAGCCAGGTTCGTAGCTGGAGGCAGGTGAAAGGCAACCATACATTGATGTCTCTCTCCCTCTCTGCCTCTTTCCCTTCCCCTCTCTCTAAAAATAATAAAATCTTTTAAAAAAAAAAAAACAAAACATAATTGATCTTTAACAGGTAATGCAAGATGGAGGAGCAATCAAAGGACTTCTCAGGAAAATGACTACTACGCTAAAACTAGAACAAAAGACAAAGTATCTGGACATTTAGTAAATGTATGAAAAGAACGTTCTGGCCCTGGGTGGTGGCTTGGTGGATGGGCACCTGCCTGCGAACCCAAAGGTCGCTGGTTCAATTCCCAGTCAGGGCATACAACCAGGTTGCAAGTCAGGTCTCCAGCCAGCTGGAGGCAGGTGAAAGTCAACCATACATTGATGTTTCTTTCCCTTTCTTCTTCCCTCCCTGCCCTTCTCTCTAAAAATAATGAATAAAATCTTTAAAATAAAATAAAAAATAATAACAGAATATCCTATATTAGGGAAAGAAGGGGGTGTTTTAGACATAAGAAGTCATAGCTATGTTGGATGTGACATTTTCTTTTTTCAAGTGTTTCCAGAAGGGCCTAAATCATTACTGGATTGAGATGATTTCTTGTCTGAAAACAGGGGACAATTTTGGTGATCTTTATAAATTCCCTCGAATCCCTTGATTCTCCTTTTCTGTGAAGAACAAACCAGGACAAGATATGTCCATGACATATATGAGAATTCCACAAAGCAGAACTTTTTCACCTGAGATGCTACAACATTAAATGTTTCTATTGGACTTCTAGAGTATATTATTACAAAATCAACTGAGCAAACACAGATCATTAGGAATTTTCAACTACTAAATAGCAATCAACTTTCTGCACTATATTTTTCAAAGTATTTTCTTCTGATACAAACCTCTAAATAACTATTGGAAATCAATTGTGATGCACCAAAGTAATAATGTCAAAATGCACATTTCTAGCTGGCTATGTAATTATAACTTAAATGTGCTTCTCTTGGTGTATATTTACTGCTCATGTCTTCTAATAAAAGCAAAATGTCTCATTTTTGTAGCCAAAATTCCTTCTTCTAGGAAATAGGAGCAATTCCAACTTTAATCTGAAAAGGGTGTTTTACTAGCCTTTTAAGTTGGTGGTGAATCAGTCAGTTTGCAGGAGATACAGACCATGTCTCTAAATATGCTATTCTCACCTTGTACCAACATTAGAGAAAGGATAGAAATACTGTGAAAGGAGTTTAACATCTTATGGTCACACCCATAAAGACAAACAAGTCATGAAAAATTTCCCTAACTAGACGCTAATGAATAGATAACAAAACAAGATCTGTCCAGAAAGTATTGGCAAGCGGTTTTAATTATATTAACATTGGCTCGATACTGTCGGGACAGACCTCATATAGCAAATTAAAGTAAGTGTTAGGTTGTTACTATGAACTAACTCCATCTGCTGCAATCCAGCACCAAAGGATCCATTATGACTTTCCCCATTTCCTTATTTCTAACTTCTTCCAACAGTTAAAAACCTGGCTCTCATTACCCACAATATATTTACTTTTTTGTTCAACGCTAGTATACATATCAAGTAGTTTCAGAATTGCACTCCCATACCCCTGCAAGAAAGTAATGTGTAGGTCCTCTTTGTGTTTTTTGTTTTTTTTGGCTTTAGTTCTACAGTATACAATCATAATATTGTTTTCAAAAGGTAATAATTAAGTCCTCTCCTTTCTTTTCCACTATATTCAGTGAGGTTGTCAAACATTTGTAATGCAGTTACATTTGCCATTTATTGCATTCATTTGTCGCAGTCTGCATTCCATCCTGGATTACGTCCATGTCTTTGATTTAAAAAGAAATGAATGGCCCTGGCTGGTAGCACAGTGGATAAGGTGCTGGCCTGCGAATCCAAAGGTCGCTGGTTCGATTCCCAGCCAGGGCACATTACCAGGTTGCAAACCAGGTCTCCAGTCAGGTCTGGCTGGAGGCAGGTGAAACGCAACCATACTTTGATGTCTTTCTCCCTCTCTGCCTCTCTCCCTTCCCCTCTTTCTAAAAATAATAAAATAATACCTTTAAAAAATAAAAAAATAAAAAGAAATGCACATACTAACATCCATGCATTCTTTGGGCTATAGCTTCTAGGATTTTGAGATATATATTGTCACGTATTTACACCGCAATTCCACAAAGAAAAGTTTTATCACCCCCCACCCATAAAATGCCCATGTGCATGTTAGGTCAACATACTGATATTTACTAAAAAATAGTGTGATGGGATTTTCACTGGAGTTACATCATTTTGACATCTTAACAATAATCTTCAATTGTATGTGCATGATATATTTCTATTTATTTAATTCCCTTTTTTTTTTTAATATTTTATTTCATTATTTTTAGAAAGAGGGGAAGGGAGAGAGGCAGAGAGGGAGAGAGACATCAATGTATGGTTGCTTTTCACCTGCCTCCAGCCACAGACCTGACTGGGGACCTGGTTTGCAACCTTGTTATGTGCCCTGGCTGGGGAATCAAACCTGCGACCTTTGGGTTCTCAGGCTGGTGCCTTGTCCACTATGCTACCAGCCAGGGCTGTAGTTCCCTTTTTCTTTCATCAGTATTTTGTAATGTTCAGCCTGTATATTTTGCACATATTTTGTTAGCTTTATACCTAAGCATTTTACTATATGTTAAATTATATTACCTATATATATTTCAAATTTCAATTGTTTACTGTCTTTATGTAGAAACAGAAGTTACTTATGTGTAATGATCATATATCCTATAACCTTAAGTAACTCATATACTAGTTTCAGGAGCTGTTCTGTGGATTGCTTGGGATTTTCTACTTAACTGTCACATGGAACCCTAGCCGTTTTCCTGGGGAAGAGGTGGTATGAGTGTGTCTCTGGGTGTTTAAGTTTCTCTTTGCAGCTGCAGTGAGTTTGCACCATGGCCCTAAGGATGACAGTGTGTGCTGTTCTTGTCCCCATAAAGTTTTTGTTCTATAGGAAACACAGGAGTCTGCACAAAACACTTGCCCCTCCTCCAGGCCCGCACTCCAGGAGGCATGTTCTCCAGACACTCGTCACTTCTGTGAGCAACCAGTGAGGTTTGTGCAGTAAAAACCTACAAGAGAACACAGTTTCCCTCTCTAACTATGACCCACGGGGACTTCATGCTCTCTCACTAGTGTACACTTGGCCTCTACCAACTACCAATTCACTAATCACCCTAACTCAACTGTTCTCTTCAATGTCTAGCTGCTTCAAACACAAGTAGACAGTTGTTAGCTCATTTCTTCCTGTAAGCACCGACTCCTCATTAGACTTTGGGCCACTTTGTTGGCCTGCAGCTTCCAATTCCTAGGGGAGCATTAAAACATTGAGAATTTACTGCTGGGATGGCTTCTGCTGTTGTTAACAGCCAGAAAAAACACCAAACCAACAAACAAAAAACCACCTCTTTCTAGTCTTCTACCTCCCTGGGAGGAATGAGCGGCATGCACAAATTTTTGTTCCACCCATCACAACTTTGGGACTCGTCTGATATTACGTGTCAGACCCTGAGTGGCATGGGTTACTGCTACTCAAGCATGGCTCTCAGTGCCACCAGGATGGCAGTAATGTTGGGAAGAGGTATGGACCAAGCGTCAGAGCTCTTCTCTAACCTGATTCCACACCTGTATCCTGTTAACTGTATACAAGGCTACCACCAAGTAAGATCCTCCACAAGTGACCCCAGCCTCGGGTACGCCAAGGGTTTTCTTGGTTTTAACGTAAGTTCTTTTGATCTAGGCTGCTCTCCCTATACGCCCCTGCTAAGATTTTGCTGCCCACAGTGTGCTGGATGAATAGCAGCACCTCCAACTAGAAACTTGCTGGAAACGAAGAATTTCAGGCCCCTGTCAACCAATACTGAAACATAAAAACAGTTTAACATAATCTCCAAGTGATTCCATTCATGAAGCTGTCTGAAAAGGATTAATCTAGGGTTGGTTTTCAGAAAGAGAGCCAGCAATCGAATCTACTCCTCACTTATTAGGAACCCGAAGATTCAAGTGCTATTTCACGGCTTTTTGAAATTTTTATTTGGAAGTTATATTTTTATCTGTTTTGTATATTATTTAACTTCTAATAGTAAGAAATATAAAACTATGAAATAAAAACAGTGCTCCTAAATACTATTATGAATTTGAGATATGGTTGTTAAACTTCAACTAAATCATTTCATTCACTCATAGAATCTCCTTCAAGGTCTACAAAAGAGCGAATATTCCCCAAGTAATTGCTGAGGTTTGCATAAAATTAAAACAATTAAAAAGTACAGAAAACATCAAGGAACAAGTATAAAGAACCCATGGACATGGACAACAGGGTAGGGATTAACTGTGGGAGCAGGCGGACAAGCAGGGCAGATGAGAGAAATGGGAGAAAACTGGGGTAAATGAAGAGTGAAATAAAACATTTAAAAATAAGCAATAGTTTAAAAGGTACAGAAAACAGTGACAAAGTATTACTCATGTAAATGGAAGCGAAAAATTAAAATTTAGTAAAATAATTTAGCGAGGTATTTTTTAAAAATTAGCTATTGTGGTAAAAGTGAATTTGTGCCAAGAATGCATAGTTTACATTAAAATATTAACTTAACTTCCCTTATTAGCTATATATATATATATATATATATATATATATATTCAAAAGTATCCATAAAAATTCCTAGAAAACTATAGAAAAAATTTAAATTTTGGAACATAATGAAGATAAAGTACAAAATAATTCTATAGGAAATATCAATGTTAATGATGAAATATTAAATGTACTGTTTTGGGTTAAGTGTGAAAAAGATGGGGTATAGGCCCTGGTTGGTGGCACAGTAGATAAGGTGCCAGCCTGCAAACCCAAAAGTCGCTGGTTCAATTCCCAGCCAGAGCACATAACCAGGTTGCAAGCCAGGTCTCCATCCAGGTCTGTAGCTGGAGGCAGGTGAAAGGTAACCACACATTGATGTTTCTCCCTCCCTCCTGCCTCTCTCCCTTCCCCTCTCTGAAAATAATAAGTAAACTCTTAAAAAAAAAAAAAGATCAGGTATAATACATGATTGTCTATATTGATTCAAGGCTAGAAAAAGCTTCTTCACATCTTCATGTCTCAGTTTCACTCAATAACTTAGGCTTCAAACAGAGGATAAAAAATACCTCACATGCCAGATTCATCAAGGAAATATATCAGACCGGGCTTCACACTCTTAAACACCTCACTCACTCCAACATTATAAAAAAGGCTAAAGCCAAACAGAGTAACCTTACAAGGGGGGAGTTATCAGATCAATCTTAGTTTTTCAAATCTATTTTACAGGCACACTACAACAGAGTAGTGTCCACAGAGTTTAGAGAAAAATAAAATAAAAGGTGACATCCAAATCTGATTCTCAGTCAAGATGCTATTCACATATAAATAAATTGAAGATATTTACAAAGAGAGCTCAGAGACTAGGGTCCTTTGAAATAATTAGACAAACAAAATAATTGTGAAATCCAGCTAATACCTTAATCAAAAATAATAAAAAATGGAGAATCCAGGTAAAACAGCACATTGCTGAACATTGACAGAATAGAATGAGGCTTCTAAGTACTGACAACAGAGGCATAAAAAAACCTAACAAAAGCCCTGGCTGGTGGCACACTGGATAAGGCGCTAGCCTGCGAACCCAAAGGTCGCTGGTTCGATTTCCAGTCAGGGCACATAACCAGGTTGCAAGCCAGGCCTCCAGCCAGGTCTATAGCTGGAGGCAGGTGAAAGGCAACCATACATTGACGTTTCTCTTCTTCTTTCTCCCTTCCCCTCTCTCTGAAAAACAATAAATAAAATCTTATTTTAATACATTTTTAAAAAATCAAAACAGTAGGTGGTAATTAGTCTTCAGTATGTTGTAAATTTGCTGCTCTAATATACTGAAAATGACATTTAACATGTCTTTGTAATGAGTTTACTTGTCATTTTATGTTTGTTAGCCATTTTCATTTTTTTATATAAAACTTTCATGTTTTCTGTAGTTTTCCCTTACAGATTTTAAGTGCCTTTTCTTTTTTTTAAGTTAAGAACCTTTAAAGGAAATGTTACTGAGTTGAAATGAAATACTGACCTTGAATGTTAAAAATAAAATAAAAAGAAAAGAAAAACTAACAAAATTATGACACTGAGGCAGGAAGAGAAAACTTTAAGAGTATTAACTACCTCACCTGTCTTATGAATAAGTATCAATGATGTGTAAAATCAAAACAAAAGCAAGAAAACTTGAGAAAGTCTAATGCTATTCATGAATTTCCTCTTTTAAATTTGCAATATATTTTAGGAAACATTTTTGTGGTAGGCAAATCTTGATTTTACATGGTCTCTCGTACTATTTAATCTTACTCCCTATTTCTGTATTTGCACACATGAGAGTTTTTTACCTCTGTACTGTGCAACAGAGCCACCTAAAGAACTTCTCAAAGCTGCACATGGACAGACAATACCCCAGAGATTGCATTTCACTTGGTCTGGAATGGGGTATCAGCCACTTTGTTTTAATTCTCCAGGTGATTCTAGTGGGCATCCAGATTTGAAAAACCACCACAGTGGATAAAAAAGGATATAAGACATCTCTCTGGATATCAGAAAAGAATCTGTAAGAATTTCACAAATCTAACTTAAAGATGAATTACTGTTTTGAGGAAACAGCATCACATAGTGGTACTTAGGTGATAAGTGAGTCTATTCTTCATTTAGTCCTATTCCAGACACCCCTTCGTTCTTCAACCTGAATATTCGTTACCATTCTTGAGTCTCCCTCGTTTCAAATAACTGAATAATACTTGTGACTGTCTTTTAAGCATTTTGAATTAAAGCAAAATATTAGAAAAATTCATATGAGATGCTCAATGTCTGGGACCAATTGAAGGTCACTATAACACTACAGTCAAAATTATGAAATTTTAGATAGAACGTTAAAAAGATAAGAACTCCCCCAAGATCAATTGTCTATACAATAACTCTGGGCATTATGGAATGTAATGGTTGGCTGGCTGCCTCATTCCTGAACTTCCTGTTTACAGTGATATTCTAAGCACGGATACTTCTCAGACCATTAGAAATGGTGATAGTTTTGTCCTGATGATGGAACTAACGGAAAAAATGGAAGAGAACTGAATGGGAAATCACTGGAGTGGGAATGCTATAAAATGGTTGGTGAATTGATATATATTTACTTATGTACTTGTTTTATATTTTTAAAATGCGAAACTATGTATATATGTCTGTGTATGGAAATCTCTCTCTTTCTAGATATACATACATACACACAATGTTTATGACTCTATTTGTTAAACTATTTTTTCAGTTCAGTGAGCAACTAAGGGTTCTGATCACGGAGATGAAAGTGATCTAATTAATCAACTTGTGAAGATGTAAGTGATAAAAAAAAAATTCCCATCTGCAACTCAAAAGACAAGGCTCATTACTTTTTTCATTTTAGTTTTCAATTATAGTTTACATTCAATATAATCTTGTATTAGTTTCAGGTGCACAGCACAGTGGTTAGAAAGACTAGACTCACTATCAAGGCCCAGGGAGCTAACTTCCTTCTATTAGAATGTAACTGACGTAATAGAAGGGATTTAGGCTCATTTGTTCTCTGCTGCATCTCTAATCCCTAAAACAGTGCCAAGCATATAAATTGGTGCTTACTAAATATTTGTTTAAAAAATGATTTCTTTAGTAGATTCTGTTTGTTAGAATTTTTAAAAGTCAATCATCATACCAAAGTCAGATGAAGATTATCTTATTATTTATTCAAGTTATTTTATAGTATTTGTTTCTATACTTAATACTTTCTCATATATCTAAAATTAATTTTTGGTATATGGTATAGAGTACAAAGTTAACTTGACCTAAATTTAAAAGGCATCTGTTAATTGACCTAGCACTATTTACTGAATAAACTAGTATTTACTATGAATTCTGAAATGTAACATTCATTATACTAAATTCTGTTACATACTTTCATTGTTCGAAGTTCCCTGTTATGTTTGATAGAATTATAAACATTATGATTAAAATATTTTAACAGTAAATAATATTAATATTTTCTTAGTAATATCTTTATCCCTTTTCACTATGATTTTTAAAATTTTATTACTATAATGCAATCCTGGAAACCTAGCAAGTGAATAAACATTTAATTTTAGAAAAGATGGTGGATAGGGGTAATAGGATTTTGTATTACTACATATTAAAGTATAATAAAAAGGCTGTTGGTGATATGGATTGGTGCAGCCATTGTGGAAAAAAGTATGGAGATACCTCAAAAAGTAAAAATGGATCTTTTGACCCAGTAATCCCACTTTTGGGAATATATCCGAAGAAACCCAAAACATTAATTCAAAAGAACATAAGCACCCTTATGTTCACTGCAGCGTTGTTAACAATAGCCAAGATATGGAAGCAGCCCAAGTGCCCACCAGTAGATGAACAGATAAAATAAACATAGGACATTTACACATGGAATACTACTCAGCTGTAAAATGGAAAATTTTATGCTTTGTGACAGCATGGATGGACCTGGAGAACATTATGCTAAGTGAAATAAGCCAGCCAGAGAAACATAAATACTGTATGATTTCACTCATATGTGGCATCTAATGAACAAACTGAACTAACATGGAAAATGGGGACAGACTCATAGATGGACAGCAAGATGACAGCTGGAAGGGAGTAGGGAGTGGAAGGATTGAGCAGAGAGGGAAAAGGACGCATGGACATGGACAACATTGTAGTGACTATTGGGGAGAGACAAGTATAAAGGGGCTAAATGGTAATGAGAAAAGATCAATAAAATTTTTTAAATAAAAATTTTTAAAAAATGAACTGAAGTTTAAATAGAAAGTAAATAAAAAGAAAAAGCTGGAAAAAATGTTTCAAACTGAAAATACTGAATGTGCATCATTAGTCATTAAGGAAATGCAATTCACACACAGCTAAAATACATCACACATACCTTAAGACTACAGTCAAAAAGATAGTCACAAGTATTGGTAAGGATGTGTAGAAATTGGAACCTTCATGTATCAATAGTGGGAAAGTAAAATGAATGGTGCAGCCACTTCAGAAAACTTTTGGGAAATGTTTCAAAATGTTAAGCATTCAGGTATTATATGATGCAGATATTCCACACCTATGTAATACACAAGTAAAATGAAAATATATGTCCATAAAATATTTTACATGAATGATCATGGCAGCATTATTTATAATAGCCAAAAAGTGAAAATCACCCAGCTATTCATCAAATGATAAATGGATAAACAAAATGTGGTAGAGCCATAGAAAGAAATACAATTTGTCAATGTATGAACACTGAATAAGTGAAAATAAAGTCTCAAAGATATCATATGACTCCATTTATATTCAAGATAGGCAAATCCATAGAGACACAATGTTAATTAATGCTTTCCTGGTGATCAGGGAGTGAGAATGACTTCTAGTAGGTATACCCTGTATCCATTAGGGGATGATGAAAATGTTCTAAAATTAGGCTGTGATGATGGTTGCACAATTCTATCAAAACATTGAAAACCATTAAATAATACACTCTAAATGGATAGGTTTTATAAAACTGAATTCATATGTCAATAAAACACACAAAAAAAACAGATCATACAACCCAGCAATTCTACCTCCAAGAAATGGAAACATGTCTGTAAAAGACTTGTATATATATGTTGACAGAAACCTTACTCATAATAGCCATGAAATAAACACACAAATGTCTACCACTCAAAGAAAAATAAATGACAAAATATGCATAATAAATTCACCAAATCCAACAAAATCAAGTCCAGCAACTCTCCTTTCTCCAAAAAGGAAAAAAAAAAAAAAAATGTTTTCTCTGTTCTGTGCTTTAATTTATCAACTCTTTTACATTTGTAAGGAACTTGACACTGATTTCACGGTTCTTGACCTTCAAGATCCCAATCAATACTGAGTCAGTCAATACTGACTCAACATTGAGTCAGGCAGGCCAATACCAGTTACACATTTACGTTGTCCACGGCCACAATGGGGAAAGAGTTAAGCTGTAAACGATTAGCAGAAAGATTGTAATAGTGATTATTTACGCTTAATAAATGCAAGAAAATAATGGCTGTTAAATTTGCTCTTAAAAATACATGGTCTCAGCCCTGGCTGGTGGCTCAGTGGATAAGGTGCTGGCCTGCGAACCCAAAGGTCGCTGGATTGATTCCCAGCCAGGGCACATAACCAGGTTGCAAGCCAGGGCTCCAGCCAGGTCTGTAGCTGGAGGCAGGTGAAAGGCAACAACCATACATTGATGTCTCTCTCCCTTCCCTCTACCTCTAAAAATAATAAAATCTTTAAAATAAAATTAAAAAGTGTGTGTGTGTATATATATATATATATATACTCTCATCCATTTACAAATGTAAAATGATTGTGAGACCAATTAAGATGTGGCCTAGGGGACTGGATCCCCACCTCTGGGTCCTTGCCCACCTCCCCCCGCCCCACACACACACCACCAAACAATGCTCCAGACACTAGCAAGGCATTCTGTGTCAACGCAATTCTGACACGTTCTACCCAAAGCCAGCGTCAGATTCCACAGGTTAAAAGTGCTCAGTCCCACAGGACCACCCTCCACTTCAGAGGCCAATCATAAGCCCAGGCTAACACTTGTTCTGACAAGCTGGCTATACAGACTGGCATTTCCAAGGAACCCTCCTTGCATTTCAAATGCCAACTGCAAATCCAGGCTGTTAGGCCTTTACTTCTGACCAAGTGACTATATATCAGAGTTTCCTATGAACTTCTCTGCCTTCAGACTCGACAAATTAGTAAGAGCGAGTCACAGAACTCAGGGAAACAGGTTTACCAGTTTATTACAAAAAGACATGATAAAGGGTACAGACCAAGATGCAGATGGAAGAGATGCATAGGGTAAGGCAGGTAGGAAGGGCACGGAGTCTCCATGTTCTCTCTGGACACATCTCCCCATGTTCCCTGACCCAGAAGCTCCCCAACCCCATCCTACTGAGTTTTGTTTTTTAAAGATTTTACTTAGTATTTTTAGAGAGAGGGGAAGGAAGAGAGGCAGAGAGGGAGAGAGACTTCGATGTATGGTTGCCTTTCACCTGCCTCCAGCTAAGGACCTGGCTGGAGACCTGGCTTGCAGCCTGGTTATGTGCCCTGACTGGGAATTGAACCAGCAACCTTTGGGTTCACAGGCTGAAGCCCCATCCACTGAGCCACCAGCAAGGGCCTACTGAGTGAGTTTTTATGGAAGCTTCATTACACAGGCATGATTGGTTAAATCCTTAGACACTGCCGATCAATTCAACCTCCAGGCCCGGTCCGATCCAAGCTCGGGTAGCGCTGACAGTTCCAACCTTCCAATCACAGGGCTGGCAACCAGCCCCATCCACAAAATGTTAGTAGTAATTAATGTAATAATTTATCATTTCTGAAAGACCCTGATGCTTCATTGCTAATGAAGTTTTAAGCATAATTCTTAATATATTCTATTTGGTAATTCTGGTGTGTTAGAAAATTCAACTGAGTAAATTCAAAGATCTAATTGGCATCTGTGAATCAGGCAGTGTCCCGTCCAGCCACCAGAAGGGCACCTGGAGAGGCTGCACAAAATGGAAGAAGGGTGGGGCAGAAGGGCTATTAACAAAAGAAAACAAAGGATTATTTTGAGAGGTCTTTTCAGGGGCATAAGAGAACCACAAGGTTTTTATCACGCAGATAAGCTCCTTCTCTCTAGAGGATGGAGAAGGCCTGTTTGACAAATTACCTCAGGTGTTGACAGAAAAGTCCAGGCTGGTTAATTAAGATTGTTTCTGGGAAGAGATTGAAATTGCAAATAGATCAGGTATTAAATCTAGGTTTGGTATCATGGGCTTTTAGCAGGAGGATGCCATGTGGGGCCTGTGATTTTCTCTTTAGCAAGGGAAAAAGAGGAAAGCAGACCCTGACATCTGTGAGCTTGCCTGGTGTTTTCACAGCTAGGTCATGCTGCTCTCTTACTGGCCGTAAACAGTCTCAAAAAAAACACCAATATCAAACAAGGTCACTTTGCTACCGTGAGGAAGCGAGACAAAACAAGAGCACTACAGAATGTTGACCATGCACAGACGAAAACAACCACAAAATATCAAGCATCCCCTCTCCTGACTCATAAGCAACTACTGCATTTGTTTATTTATTTATATTATTATTACATTCATCTCATTTCCCCCCTCTGCTCTCCCCTTTTCCCACCCTCCTTATCCCCCCAACCCTACAGTCAATTCCATATGTCCGTGTCCACTGCTTCTTTACTAATTAAAAAATTCGCCTTGCCCTGGCTGGTGTAGCTAGTGCTGGCCTATGAACCAAAGGGTCGCTGGTTCAATTCCCAGGCAGGGCACATGCCTGGGTTATGGGCCAGGTCCCTGGTTGGGGCCATGAAAGAAGAACCACACATTAATCTTTCTCTCCCTTTCTTTCTCACTCTTTCCCCTCTCTAGAAGTGAATAAAAACTAGCCTCACTATAGATAAGTCCTCTTCCCTCTAGAGATTTATTAAATTACGATGACCTCTATCCCTGATGGGATGCAATCAGGTGAATCCCTGTTCCTTGAACATTTCCTAAATTTACTAGTCAATTTGCAAACCCGTTAACTGTTACTGGCATTAGGGTTCTTGAGTTCCCCAAGACAGAAATCAAGCGGAAACCCCAGAGAACTTTCCAGATAGATTTTATTAAGCTTATGCCCAAGGGCCAGGAAGGCAGGTCCTGTGAGCTGGCTGGTTCTGACTTGGTTGCTTTTATAAACTGGGGACAAGGCAAGCATGCACGGAAGATGGGCCTTTTGAAAATGGTTTGTGGAAATTTCCATGTCAGTTTAGGAAGAGCAAGCAGGTAGAAGGGAGATCAAATTCTGCCTTTTTTTTTTTTTTTTAAAGAGGAGGGGTGGAAGGGTGGTGACATTCTTGCAGTCAGTTTATCCTTCTGGATACCTGGTCTTAACTTGGCATGCTGGCCATGACCACCCTGTATTTTCCCTTTGTCAGGCCCAACTGCCTGTACTGTCTCATACATCTTTCTTAAGGGCCCTGACTGTGAGACAGCCCAGGGTGCTCCGTATGTATGGTCTCCCTCTTTGCAATGAGCACTGAAAGGACTTTGGTCAACTACAGAAGTGTTCCAGTGGTCTGTGGCTGAAAGGCATTTACGCTTAGTGGTATAAATATGAAAGAGAGAAAGAATGAGGTCTGACTGTGGGGGTGTTTTATACCCTCCATCTCCCAGCACACATGGCTATTGCCTTGGTTCACCCAAGTGTGACTTATTCAACCACACTGCTAATCCATTGGAAATGGCTGGCCTTCCTACTATCACATCTGCACATTTGTTTGACTGCTTGGCATTTCTTACAATTCAGTGTTGAGCTTCATACTAATCACGACTCCTACATACAGTCACCTTCCCAAGGTAAGGCACCGATGTAACATTAAAATGTCAGATTATATCACTTTGTCTATGTGCATTTCTATTTTGCAAAACTGATGAAAAATGTTTAATGCCAAATATTAAAGGGCAAATTTGGAACTTCTGGAAAAATATAACATGCTTTGTGAATAATGACTATTTTTCGGTATAATGAAGTTAAAAATGAAACATATTTGAAACAAGCAATGCATACAAATGTAAGGCCTCAGACTCCACATTAACTTTAAGAATAGCTAACAAGTGGAAAGACCAACACAATCTCCCAAACATATACTAAACATTGTTTATTTGAACAAATTCTCATATAATAAATGAAATTAGGAACATCTTTAAATGGTATATAAAAAATAAATTTTGCCAAACATATTTATAACTCTGCTCCATTAAAGAAAATAGAATACACCTGGCTGGTGTAGCTCGGTGGATTACCACTGGCCTGCAAACCCAAGGGTCACTGGTTCAATTCCTAGTCAGGGCACATAACCAGGTTGCAAGCCAGGTCTCTAGCCAAGTTCATAGCTGGAAGCAGGTGAAAGGCAACCATACATTCATGTTTCTCTCCCTTCTCCCTTTCTTCCTCCCTTCCTGCCCTTCTCTCTAAAAATTATGAAGAAATTATTTTTAAAAAGAAAATAGAATATAAAACAGAATTTTTCATTTATAAGAACCAAAATTGTTACTTATGAAAAAAAAATGTTGAAATAAGCCTAAGTTAAAAAGACATTTGTAGAACAGAGCTCCTTTGACAGACAATTCGAAATGCTCCAATTTCAGAGTTTTATTAAAAGTATAGTCAAATGATTAAGTCCTTAGTCTTGTCAGAAATTAAATTTGTTACAAATGGAATTTGCCACTCTCAAAATTACCAGATGATTACAGGACCATAAAGTTTCCATTAGCAATGAAAGGCAGCACTTAAAGCTAAAGGGTACAAAGAAATGGCATTCAAGGGGTACTTTATCACAGGCATGAGCCACTGAAGAAAATACTGTCACCAAGGTGTGAAAAACTGGTTCACCAGGGAAAAAAGTTAACTACAGTGTTCATGACAAACAAAGCATGTATAATAAGAACTAGTGGGGAATAGATGGATGAGTGTGTATAAGAGCAAATGTACCTCCTAAAATGGTCCCCTATTTACGTATATCAGATAGCAGTCCACTTAACAGAAGACTTGCTTTTTTGACTTTTATAACATTTAGAATAAATGTCTACATGTTATGATTTTTAAACAAGTAGGAGGTGTTTCGTGGGTTTATTTATTTATTTTTTGCTTGTTTTTATTTGTTTTGTTAACTGTGGCTCTCAACAATCATCTACAGTTAGGAAATGTAACTTTATCAAACTTTGCCCAGCACCACGGAGTCTTGGGCAAATTTAGAGAAAGTCCAGTGTTAAAGTATCAATAGGCCAGTCTGCTCTGAGGGATAAGTCTGGGTAGGCTGACTGAAAGCATGTGACCTCCCTGCACTTCAACCCATTGACTTGCTGCTGACAGACCCAACGCCGATTTTATCACAGCAGTCGGCCATCTCCTAGTACTCTCCAAGGGCAACAGAATAAAGTTATAAAACACTGTCCCACTATTCCGAGTCCTGGATGGCTGGACCTCTGAGCCAACTGATTCTGGCTTTACTACTTGATACTCTCCATGCATTCCTCTATCAAGAGCAAGGCTGCCCCCACTTGTCACATCCTTCTTAGCTCCATCACTGCAGAGAAATTCTGAAGGCTAGGAATGTATCAGACCTGTCCTAACTGGGGTGGAGGTGCTGGTGAGAAGACCTCAGCAGGTATGTGATATGGAAACAACCTTTGATGCTGACTCCACTGCTAAACTCTCAAGGGTTTTTGGCAAAACCATCACCAACTAAAACATTTACTTGTTACCCCATCAGGGTGACCAAAACAGGCTGTCCGTAGGGATGACACTGAAATCTGCCAACTGATATGTTTATCCAGAAAATGTGACAGCAAACCCTCTGTCTATTCTCTGTAATGATGCCTTCTTTGCTACCGAAAGAAAACCTCGCAGGGTACAGAATCCAAGGTGTTATTTCTCTCAACACGATAAATATTTCATTCCACTCTCTTCCTGATTGCATGTTTGCTGAGAAGCTAGATTTAATTATTATCCTTGCTCCTTTATAGGTAAGGTGGGTGTTTTCTGCCTTTCCTTTGACTTCTTTTAAGATTTTTTCATCTTAGATTTTCTGCAGTTTGAAGTTAATATACCTAGGTATATAAAGGTTTTTTTTGGACATTTTTCCTGTTTGGTATTCTCCCAGATTCCTGGATCTGTGGTTTCATGTCTGACATTAATTGGCAGAAATTCTCAGCCATTATTGCCTCAAAGTACTTTCTGTTAAAGGAGAAAATTTTTTGAAACATAATTGGTGAAAAAATATCATTCTGTAAACAATTTCAAAGCATTAATGAAACTCCTTTTGTGATACTATTGTCTGTTCCATGTATTAGTGTGCATCAGAATCACATAAAATGCAGATTATTGGGCCTCACGCTCAGAGGTTCTCAGTGAAAAGGTTTGGGATACAACCCTATCCATCTAGTCACCACAACATCACTGCAACAGGTTGTAAGCACTGTCAGACCTTTCCAATGAAGTGGGATAAGTAGATTAAGTGTCAATGTTGAAAGGTAAAACTCTGGGGCACTGAGTATGACTTTTTCTTAGTCCAAGTTAACCTAAGTGAAATATTTCACAAAGCATCTAACTAACGTATTTCCACAGTTACCAACCATGAAAACCTATATTCAGGTACATACTGTAGATAAAAAGTGCCTCCTTCTACCTCAACCATTCAACCTGACCACTACACCTGTACCAGAAGGTACAAATGAGTAAGCTAAAATGTATTCAATTATCTGCAATAGGGCAGAAAAATGTGTAAAATCTGAATGTGTTTATTCACTCATTTATTTTCCAGGCACTGTTCTAGGCTCTGAGAACAGAGTAGTGAAAAACAAAACAGACAAGATTATTCCTGTTAAGAAGTTCACATTCTATTAGAGGAGACAGACTATACAGATATAATTTTGGGAAAGTGCTACTGTGAAAAATTGAGCAAGAAAGAAAAATAAAACAGAAGGATAAGCTATTTTACAGTAATTATTGGGAAAACTTTGCAAATATGTTGATATTTAAGTAAGACTTGAGTGAAGTGAGGAAGAAAATCATCATAAAGATATTGAAGAAAATAATGATCAAAACAAAGAATCAAAAGTACAAAGGTTTTACAAAGTTACAGGTCTCCGGGGTTTAAAAGACAGCAAAGGACTAATATCATATTCAATGGTGAACGCTTTTGCTCTAAGATCAGGTACAAGACAAGTATGTCGACTTTCACCACTTTTATTCAACAAAGCATTGAAAATCATAGCCATAGCAATTAGATAAGAAAAGAAATACAAGGCATCCAAATCAGAAAGGAAGAAGTAAAACTGTCACTATTTGCACATCACATAATATACTATACAGTATATATGAAAAACCTTAGACTACCAAAAAATTACTACAATAAGTGAGTTCAGCAAAGGGCAGGACACAAAGTTAATATTCAAAACTTTGTTGCATTTCTATGCACTAATAATGAATGATCACAAGAAATTAAGAAAACAATCCCATTTGCAACTGTATCAAAAATAAAATACTTAGCCCAAGAAGGTGAAAGGCCCATATTCTGAAAATTATAAGACACTGAAGAAAGAAAATGAAAATAATACAAATAAATCAAAGGATATACTATGTTCATGGATTAGAAGGACTAATATTGTTTAAAATGTCCATACTGCTCAAAGCTAAATAGTACAATTCCATGCATTCTCTATCAAAATACCAATGGTATTCTTCCCAGAAGTAGAAAAACACCCTAAAATTTATGTGGAACCACAAAAGAACACAAAAAGACAAGGCAATCTTGAGAAGAAAGAACAAAGACAGAGGTATCATGTTGCTTGATTTCAAACTATACTACAAGGCTACAATAATCAAACAATATGGTACTGGCACAAAAACAGGTAAACCAATGGAACAGAATATAGAGTCCAGAAATAAATCCTTCCTTATGTGGTTAATTAATATATGAGAAAGTAAAGCAAAACAAAAAGTGGAGAAAAGACAGTCTGCACAAAAAGTGGTGCTGGAAAAGTGGACAGATACATTCAAAAAAATCAAACTAGACTACTTTCTTATACCATGGACAAGAATTAATTAAAAATGAATTAAAAACTTAATTAAAACAACTGAAACCATAAAACTCTTAGACAAAAACATAGTCAGTAAACTCTCTGATATCAATCTTGGCAGTATCTTCTCCAATATGTCTCCTTGGGCCAGGGAAAACACAGAGAAATGTAACTACATAAAACGAACAAGTTTCAAAAAAAATAAAATAAATCTAACAAGTTTCTGCACAGCAAAGGAAAATGTCAGAAAAACAGCCTAACTAAATGAGAGAAGGTATTCACAAATGATACATTCAGTAACAGGATAATATGTGAAACATAAGGAACTGATACAACTCAACATAAAAACAACAACAACAAAAAACAAAAAACAATCCAATTTAAAAATGGTCAAAGGACCTGAACAGACACTTCTCTAAAGATACACAGTCGACAGATATATGAAAATATATTCAAAGTATGAATTATCAAATTATCAGAGAAATACAAATTAAAACTACACACCTATCAGAATGACTACCATCAATAAATGAACAAACACAAGTTCTGGTGAGGATGTGGAGAAAAGGGAACCCTGGTGCACTGTTGGTGGGACTGCAGACTGATGCAGCCACTGTGGAAAACAGTATGGAGTTACTTCAAAATATTAAAGATGGAACTGCCTTATGACCCAGTGATTCTACTTCTGGAAATTTATCCAAAGGAACCCAAAACACTTATTTGAAAGAATATATGTACCCCTATGTTCACTGCAGTATGATTTACAAAAGCCCAGAAGTGAAAATAACCCAAGTGCCCATCAGTAGATGACTGCACTGTTTTTCAGTTTTTAATGGGTCAAATACATTTTTGTAAGATACGAATCTTTTTTAAATTACAGTTTCAAGTCAAACTGTTTGCCATTATTAGCTCCTCAATTAAAAGACAATAAAATACCCTATATTTACTGTTCTCTAATACCAATATATCAATACATATTATCTATTTCAAGTCTGATGTCACTGTTTGCTTCATTAATGGCTTTAAATATAAGAGCGACTGTAACTCAAACTCTCATTTTAAATCATACTCTTAATTTCCCCTTATAAAGTTTAGAATAAACTCCAAGGGTTCAGTATAAAAAATAAAATTAATTATTTATACATTAAAACACATCCCATTCTGAACATATCAAAACTGTATGTACTTGGAAGAGGAGAGATGAATTGAAGAAAAAGAAACAACCAGCATGAATACTGCCCTCCTCATGATTAGCAATGCTTATGATGAATGCAAAAGTATATATGTTACACTAGTAAACTGGATCTTTTTCAGAGTTTAATATTCTTGGGGCAAAAACATAGAGAGCCTTATTCCTCCTAAAGGGCTTCACCCAGTGCCTGTCTGAACATTGACGCGGGTATATCTATGACCACACTCTTCTTCTCAGTATATAGGGTAGGAGAAAAGTAGGTTTACAGTTGTTCCTATGGAAAATAACACAATAATAAATAATATAAGAATAAATTCTGTGTTTCTCACATACTCACAACTGTGAACCTACTTTTGCCCCACCCTATATGGACGTACCCATGAAGCACCACTGGACTTAGTGATTTCCAACATGACTGTCACAACAAAATGTAAGATGCTGTCTAGTCAATTTTCACTTGATCTCCACTAATTACATACAAGGTTTGAGCAGTGTCACGTAAAGTTAATACTTTATAGAGCTGAACATGCAATCAATTATATTAAGGTTATCTTTCATTTCTGGAGCATCTATAAGTAATTTTTAGCAATTATTCTTCAAAATAATTTGGAGAAGCATCTTTTATTATTTCTATTTCTCATGCAAACCACTGATCTTAAAGATGTTAAGGAATACTTTTTTTTTTTTTTTTTGCAAAACAGAGCATAAATGTTGCAGTCAAGTCTAAAATCCATGAGTTCTCAGCCCAAACCACAGCTCCTTCCTTGCTGCTGCTGATTTATCTAAAGAAAAAAACTATTTCTTACCTTTGTAGGAGTTTCCCCATAGGACATGTCGGGTATTCTCATAATATGTGTTCATCCAACTAAGCAGAATTCTTTCATAATCAGAATATATGTTGCTGAATACAAAACAAGGATTGACTTTTGGTGAATTACGCAGATATGTGAGCGGCACATCTTTACCAGTATGTGATGCAACATGGGACAGTATGAAAACCTACAATTGAATAAGAGAAGGAAAAATAACACTAGACCTGAATGGCAAACTAAAAACTTGAAGACTAAATTTTAAAAAATGCATCAGGTAGATAAACAAAGGCATCGGTATTTTCTGCTTAATTATATTGCTTCAAGAATAAAAGAATAGGTAAGATGACCTCTAATGCCCATTTTAAATTCCCAACATTTTGTTTCTATAGCATCTAATCTGTAAAGCACCACAAAACACTATGTAATTTACAAGAAGCAGCTTATTGCTAAGTGGTAATTCTGGTCACCAATTCCAGCGTGTGCTTGGGGGTGAAGGGAAATCCCCATCCTCACGCAACCAGGCAATTCTCAAATACTAGCATTTCGACTCAATTCTGACTCTATCTAACGAGAGGTAGCATCAGATTCCACAGATTGAGGGTTCAGTCCTACAAGACTATAACCCACCCCCCAAAACTACTTCAGATGGCAATCAAAAGCCTGTGCTTCGATCCATCAGCTATCCACCGGAGGTTTCAACCAACCTCTCCTTGGCAACCAAATTAAGATGCCAGTCACAGCCCTGGCTGGTAGCAAAATAGATAAGGCACCAGCATGTGAGCCCAAAGGTCACTGGTTCGATTCCCAGCCAGGGCACATAAGGAGGTTGCAAGCCAGGTCTCCAGGCAGGTCCGTAGCTGGAGGCAGGTGAAAGGCAACCATACATTGATGTCTCGCTCCCATTCCACCTCTCTCCTTTCCCCTCTCTCTAAAAGTAATAAATAAGATTTTTAAGATTATCATAAATGTTTATTGTCACAATAACAAAACTTATTGCAGTCATGTATGCAGTCATGTATGTCTAAATATTATCAAGATTACAAATTTGTTATCAAGAGAATATAATTTAATTCTACAGGGTAAGAATTATAAAAAGGGGGTGAAAAGCTTAAAAAAATAGGAAGAGAGAAAGCAAAATGGAAAAGAAACATTCAAGCATGTTCATCAACAGCCCCTATTAAAGAGGACCACATGGGAACTGATTTGGGGGTGAAGATACAAGTTTCAATTAAGACAGGAGTTGGAAGCCCTGGCTGGTAGCACAGTGGACAAGGCGCTGGCCTGCGAACCCAAAGGTTGCAGGTTCGATTCCCCAGCCAGGGCACATAACAAGGTTGCAAACCAGGTCTCCAGTCAGGTCTGTGGCTGGAGGCAGGTGAAAAGCAACCATACATTGATGTCTCTCTCCCTCTCTGCCTCTCTCCCTTCCCCTCTTTCTAAAAATAATGAAATAAAATCTTTAAAAAAAAACAAAAGACAGGAGTTGGAGAGAAAGCTCCAGGAAGAGACTATGGTTACAGGGGAGTTTTCTGGTAGTATAAGATGGTGTTGATCTGAATGCCCATCAATAGACAAGTGGATAAAAATGCTGTGGTTAGCCCTGGCTGGTGGCACAGTGGATGGGGCGCCAGCCTGCAAACCCAAAGGTCACTGGTTCGATTCCCAGCCAGGGCACATAATCAGGTCGCAAACCAGGTCTCCAGCCACATCTGTAGCTGGAGGCAGATGAAAGGCAACCATACATTGCTGACTCTCTCCCTAAAAATAATAAATAAAATCTTTAAAAAACATGCCGTGGTTAAATAAATACAATGAAATATTTCTCAGCATTAAAAAGAATGAAATTTTACCATTTGCAAAAGCATGGATGGACCTAGAGGGTACTATGCCAAGTGAAATCAGTCAGAAAAAGATAAAATACCGTATGTTTTCACTTATCCGTGGAATCTAAAGAACAATATAATCACTCAAACAAAACAGAAACATAGATACAGAGAACAAACTGATGGCTGCCAGGCGGAAGGGGTTGGGGTCTGTGTAAAAACAAGGTGAAGGGACTGAGAGGACAGATAGGTAGTTGCACAATAGTCATGGGATGTAAAGTACAGCACGGGAAACAGTCAATAATACTGCAATAACTGTGTATGGTGTCCATTAGGTACCGAGAATATCAGGGGGACACTCCGTAAAGCATATGACTGTCTAACCACTATGCTGTACACCTGAAACTAATACAAAATAATATTAAATATAAGCTGTAATTGGAAACAGTAAAAAAAAAATTTTTTTTAAAGCCAACAACAGCTACATAAAACCTGATCACAATCCTAAAGCACTGCACGCACCATCCATGGGGACCACTGCCCCGTGTTCTAGGAACCCTGAGATGTACCTGTTCCTAATATACAGATAAAGCCTGCAGGCCCAGAATTCCTGTTCCCCTTGTCTTCTCACTCCCTTATCAGTGGCTTCTGGCTTCTCAATCCTCTTTTATCAAACCTCCCTCCTTCTCAGCCTATATGTGCCAGTTTCTGAGAAGATCCCTTATCTCAACTTCGAAGAGCCAATTGACATCTTAATGAGAACACTGCAGTGTCCAACCACGTGTCCAGAAACACTTGCGTGTGCACCCACTTTTCCTCCTCCTTTGCAGCCAAAATGACTGAGTGATCCCTTACCCCGCCTCTTGTACTAGACACCAGGCCTTCTCGTCTTCACGGGAGCAATCCTGCACCAGTTATCTCTTTTAGCTTTTGGACCTTTCACTTCTCCCTCCTGACCAGTTCTTATTCAGCAGTATCAAAACATGTTCATTTGTCCACTTGGCTTTTAGAGGGCTCTCCCAAGCATGCCTTCCCATGCATTCTTTTCTCTGTTCCTTCTACCACTTCCAACTGTTGAGTTTCCCACCCCCACTGTCACTGCTTTCTTGCATTTGTTTAGATCAAACCAACGCCACATACGGACGTTTCCCAACTCATCATTACTGTCTTCAGCAACCTCTCAAGTTTCATCCGATACCGTGAAACTTGTCCTCCATCAATCTCTCTGTTCCTTGTACATGATGTCAGTGGCACTCCTACCTTTTGGCCTGCCTGAAACTCATTTGTGGGAATCTTTTCCTTTGCCTATGTAAATATTTGGCTTCTTCAGTATTGGGTTTCTGACCTGTGCCATTTTTTTCACTCTATAGCTCTTTTCTCCCAATTTTATTCCCTAGGAGCTACTAAATGTGCATTAAGAAACCACATAGACCATCAATTTTTTTTAATTCAACATAGTATTTAGAACATTATGTTAGTGATAGTAATGAGAATAACCATAGCTTCAAATCAGTGAGATAAATGATATTGTTATAATCTCTATCAAGATATCTACATCTACCTAGATGAGGAACACGCTGAGCTAGCTACCACTTCATATATTCAGTAAGTTTCTTTTCTTACTATTTCCATTGACTGAGAAAATCCTAACTCATAATATAGGTTAACAGAACAGGTGCTCGCTTTGATTGTTACAGATTATCAGGCCCACCATAAAGCCGGAGATAACAGATATTTTTTATTAAACTCTACTTTCCGATACGAATCAAATGCTAGCCTGGTTGATGAGCATATCACACTCAAAAGCAGAAGGTAAAATACTCAACTCCAGAAATAGTATTCTACTCTCCAACAGCATTCATCTTTGGAAGATGTTCCTTCAGTTTCCATTGCCAGGACTTCAGCAAAACCTACATAGTGTCTTTGTGCAAATTAGAAAATGGTGCTCTCTCCAAGAGAACGTGGTTCTGATGGTGCCCTCATTTAAGGTAAAAGGCCTCCTTCACCCTGGCTGCTGTAGCTCAGTGGTTAGGTGCCAGCCTGTGAATCTAAGGGTCGCTGGTTTGATTCCCAGCCAGGGCACATAACCAGGTTGCAAGCCAGGTCTCCAGCCAGGTCCGTAGCTGGAGGCAGGTGAAAGGCAACCATACATTGATGTTTCTCTCCCTTTCTTCCTCCCCGCTTTCCCCTCTCTCTAAAAATAATGAATAAAAGCTTTAAAAAAAAAAAAAAAAAAAAGGCCCCCTTCACTTTGGTGAGGAACAGCTTAGACAAGGATCTCTATTCTTTTTTTTCTTTTAATTTAATTTTATTGTTGTTGTATTACATCCATCCCCTTTTTGTTCCCTTCTGTCCTCTTCCCCACCTCTTCCCCACCCACCCATTACCCCACAAAGTCAATCCTGCCTATTGTCCATGTCCATGGTTCCTCCATACTAGGTTCTTGTCTAAACTGCTCCCCTTCCTTGCCTCTTCCATCCCACTCCCCCAGGATCTCTATTCTTAGCAAGCAACACATAGGATGGATTTTAGCATCCAATCATCAACTCGGCTGTGCAGAAGTTATACAATTATATTTATCTTATCTGTCCATTCAACAACTGCATACATTTTTTTCTCTAATAAATTTTGGGGGAAAGTCAAGCTTTTGATACTTTAGTGGCTCGTACCACATTAAAAATCATGATAGTCAGTGGACATGAACCCAAAGGTTGCTGGCTCGATTCCCAGCCAGGGCACATAACCAGGTTTCAAGCCAAGTCTCCAGCCAGGTCCGTAGCTGGAGGCAGATGAAAGGCAACCATACATTGAAAATAAATAAAAAATTAAAAATAAATTAAAAAATAAATAAAATTCATGATATTCAAACCCTATAGGTATATGTCCAGTGTATCCAAGACATGGATAGCATCATTTGATGTTATTATTTGAGGTAGCAAATTAAAATAATGGAAATAATATATACAGAGAAAAGCACTGCTATGAAGATAGTATTTTTAATCTCATTCCAACTGGAAAAGTTCAGGTGAGAGTGACCTTCCATTTATAATTAGCACACCTCAACATTGAAAAATATAAACTTGAATTCACAGACATCGCAATAACATTATGTAACTCAGAAGCCTCACTTTGACAGTATTTACATTTTCTTTCTATTTCCTTTAACTCTAAACTCAGAATAGGAGCATACAAGGTCTGTCCCAAAAGTATCGAGCCAATATCAATATAATTAAAACAGTTTGTGCAGCTGATACTTTTGGGACAGATCTCATATAGTGTAGCCACTGACATTTTTTCCCTATGGATAAGTGTTCATTTGTAACACCTTTCTTGTTGTGACCATTGGCTTATTCTGTGTTGCTATATACCACCAATGGGTTTTCTCCAGTCTACATTACAAATTAACCTTTCAAAGACAACGAATTACACCTCCTAAAGCCTGGGCTCTTACTGGTAAGAGAATAAAAAGCCATCGTATACTTCATTCACATATATTTATCACACACACATGCAAAGAGTTATTCACATGTTCCTTATCCACGGTTACATCCAACCAAAACATGCAGTGTTTGTTATCGCCTGTGAGACGAATTTTCCACATTGATGTCACTGATATTATGAGGCACACTGAAAAACCATTTAATAAAAGAATTTCACCAATTCTACTTCTCTCCAATCATATTTTATTGAAGGGCTTTTAAATGTTCCTCAGACATATGACTGCTGGAAGAACTATGGACATGGACAAGCGGGAATGACTTTGTGGGGGAGTGGGTGGGAGGAGAAGGCAACAGAGGGGAAGAAAAAGGGGATAATGTAATACAGTAACAATAAAATTACATTTAAATAAATAAATAAATAAATAAATAAAATATGGCTGCTTGTACCATTTGAGGCTTGCAATTCTGAATAATGCCTAGGCAGAACTGGGGTTCGCCATACCTTTAGCAACAAATTCTCCTGTTTTATTATAGAGGGAATTGAACCGGTTCAGGGCAAGTATGTTAAATTAACCAGAAAGATCGCTGCTCTTTCTTTAAAAATATCAGAATCTTTGACAGAATTATGCCACTATTCTAAAAAAAAAAAATCATTATGATAGTACACTGGGAATAAATGAACAGAATTAAAACTATTAATCAAACATTTTTTTCTGATCACCTTTTTCTCTTTTAGATTCTTCTGTAAAAACATCATCATATATACTTCTTTCAGTACAGATTCATCTTTTATATCCACATGAGATCCCTATATGTAATTTACACTTAGAATAGCATTCTGACTTTGAGTGTTTGTTACTTTTTTTCACCTCTCTTATGCTTCAGTGACCTACTTGTTAGGCATTTTTGTGAATTGGGAATATAATACAAGAAAAGAGCAACAAATAATCTTGCAAATTTAACAAGCAAAAACAACCAAATGACATAAAATTAAATCAAGACAAACTATACCTTGTTATCTAAACTATCAGCAAGAAGACCTGACCACTGCAGTCTCAACGTGCATGCGTGACTTCCAAGAATTCAACAGTAAGAACAGAGATTTGTGTGAAAATCACCACCTTTTATTTCTAACTTGTGAACTCTCTCAACAACATTGCTTGCTTTTTCAAAGAAAATTGCCAGTTCACTTCTGATTTAATAGAGCACCTAGAGCTACCCTGCTTTAGACACACTATATGAAGACAAACTCTGTAGGTGATCTAATTGGACAATCGTATCCATGCCTGTGACTTTATATAAGGCCATCAGTAAAGAATCCCAAATGCGTACTGCCACCCAGATCCCCTTCCTGACTAAAGGACATACCCACCCACTAATCATACCAGGCACTACAATCCAGCAGGGCCAAAATTAATTTATCATGTCCTCTTACTACCCTGGATCCACCCTTACCCCTAACAAAATACTATTATTATCCCTTGTCTTCTATTTCAGTGACTAAAATTCTACTCAATCACCCATCAGGAACTCCACTGTCATCCTTGACCTCTCTGTCTCTTTTACTCCCAAGATGTAGCCATTCACCAAGTCCTACTGAGTTCTACCTCTAATATTTATGAAAGGTGCCCCTTTTCTCATCTTTCCCACTACCACCGACATTCCTGGCACCAGACATTGAAATATATTCCCAGTTTCCACACTGTACCACAGTGATTTCTCTAACATGCAACTTTATGTTTATAACCCTTCAGTAGCTCTGTACTGACCTTGCCTTAAAGTCCACAAAGTTCAGATTCCTTGGTTTGGCTTAAGAAGTCAACCAATTTCTGACTGGGATCACAGTTCACTGCTCTTATCCCCAGCCATATGTGTTTATTCCTCAAAATGCACCATGCACCCTGGCTGGTGGCACAGTGGATGGGCATCAGCCTGCAAACCCAAAGGTTGCTGGTTCGGTTCCCAGCCACAGCACATAACCAGGTTGCAAGCCAGGTCTCCAGCCAGGTCCATAGCTGGAGGCAGGTGAAAGGCAACCATACATTGGTATCTCTCTCCCTCTCTGCTTCTCTCCCTTCCCCTCTCTCTGAAAAATAAACAAAATCTTTTTAAAAAATTCACCATGCTCCATCTAATCTCAAGTACTTCCACAATGAATTCCATCTTGAAAAATACTATTCCCTTCCCCCCACATACATCTTTCCTACCATAAAACTCATCTACCACCACCTTCATACAAATCGTTTTCTCTCTCTTAACTATGCCCTACCTCCCTACCTTGCCTGGCAAACACCTGTCATTTCCCAGGGCACAGTTTAAATTGATCTTCTTCCTGGAAACCTTCCCCTAGCCACAGGAAAATTAAGTCCCTCTATGGGCGCTCATCCTTAGTTCTTTGGGCTTCCCTCATCATAGCATTTGTCATACTTCCTTGTAATTATATATGCTTAGTTCTTACGTACTTCAGGACACAAAAACTCCCAAGAAAATGGACTATTATCAAGTTTACTCTTATATTCCCAGAGCCTACTATAGTACCCAAAACATAATAATTATTGAATAAATTCATTCAACAAATATTTGTTGAGTATCTACTATGTTCCCAACACTGTACCAAGTTTACAAGTTGTATCTGGTTTCTGAATTCATAGACTAATAGGTTAGGGACCTATTAGTCCCTAATTAGACCTATTAGTCTAATATAAATGAACAAGCATATATATGAATGCATGCATCAATGAATAAGCGTGTAAATAAAGTCCACAAGCCAAGATTAAAACTAGTGTGTCTCTACATTAAAGCATGTGCTGCTCTCCTGTTTTGGAGTTACTCCTATTTCTCACTGGGCAAAATTACAGATGATGCAGACTGGAGTTAAGATAAGAAGAAAATGTCTTTTCACTATTCTAAGTTTGGCTGAGAATCACAAACACCCTCCTACATTCTTCTGGGAACTAATCAAGAAAAAGCAAGATTGCTTCTCTTGACATCCAGCAAGAGAAACGGCGCAGGTTGAGGTGGCAAGAAGGGAAGAGGAGGAGTAAGTGGGAATCACATAGCAGAAGGACCTCTTCAGAAGGTAGGCCTGGGGCCCTGGCTGAAGTGAAGACTTTAGATGGCCAGAGCGCAGAAAAGGGGTCTGGGTTCCTAGACCCTGGCAGAGAATAACAACGAAGAAATATAAATGTTTCCTGAATCAGATTTCATATGGCCCAAATCATGTGATCCTGGAAGAAAGGTATGAGAACCCCAGTTTCCTCTTCTATACAATGGGGAGTAGTTGTGAAGATTAAACAAGAACACATTTAAAAAAGCGTATGTGACATACAAAACGATTGAGCTTTTAATATACCCTTTCATTTGAGTGACAAATTGCTGCTTCTATTTAACTTAACTTCTTTAACTCCCTGTCCTGCAGCTCAACCCTGTTTGTGAGTGAGGACAGAGCAGAGACCTCTATTGGTCTTGGTGAGCAAGACCTAACATGCCACATTTTGGAACCCTTGGAAATGATAGCAGGACTGAAACCAGTACTTGTTAAAGCAATAAGGATACAGGTTGTGAGGCACAATTTACATGGTAACTTCCCCACACGTGCACCTTGGCATGAGGTCAGTTGCAGAACCTCATCAATACCTGGTCTTGCCTACAGTTATGAGGTCTCTAGTGAACATTTCTCCAGAATAACTTTGTAAGAAACTACTATGCATTACAGGTGGAGACCATACTTATCACCAATATCCATTCTTTAATCCTTCCCTTTAATATTGGAAAATGCATGTAGCTACCCATTTAGAGACTGTATTTCTCAATTTCCCTTAAAGCTAGGTACACTCATATGACTAAATTCTGCCCAATGGAATGTGAAAGAGAAATGATGCATTTTTCAGGCAACATCCTTACTTGTCTTTTTATTCCTTTTCCTGGTTTTCCTTATTTTGAGAAAGTAATCCAGAGATGAAAGCCTAGCACTGAAGATTAAAGACACACCCCACTATCTCTAAACCACTATTTTCCCACAGTGCCATGAGAAAAATAAAATAAAATTCTATTTTATTTGAGCCACTGTGGTTTTTAATCTTTTCCAGTCATATTACCAATACTTTTACTAATACATTATCTATGTAAATTAACCAAACCTCCAGCGGTGGACAATGGTACCTTGTATATCTGAAGGAATAAATCGGTCCATGCCCGTCTACTCCAAACTTCAAACTCAGTCATATCTATAGTAACAGAATTCTTTTCTTTTGGTAAAGGTGGACACAGCAGCAAGGTATCAGGGTAAGACTTGAACAAATAAAATATCACAACATTAATTAGCATGCAAGGCAAACGTAAGTTCAAAATTTTAACTACTTAGCATATATTGTTCCCTTTACATAAAATCTTTCTATGTCCTTTTTATACAGTCATCAAGAACTCTTAATTCCCCCATGTGCTAGTCATAGCAACTATCAACACAGGTAACTTCTGGAACTCATAGCCCTTCATTGAGGTCACAGATTTATTCAGTGCATTTAGCTCTGAGGCAGGAAGTGGCAGAATGAGAGTCAAAGTTCTTCTGAACCCTGAGTCTCTAAGAGCCACACTGTGAATTAAGCCCCAGCACTCAGGAGAGTGCCAAAGAACAGGCCCCCTGGCTCTGCTACAATTTCATGTGGTGAGTGTAGTAGAGGTACCATAGCCAGAGTTAGCCCAAAGCCTCCAGAAAACTCAGAACAATACCCCTTCTCAATAGATTTGCATAAAATGAGTTGCATAATTTGAAGGGAAAAAAAACTATGCATATCTTGCTTAATTTTTCCCTGTTCGCTTGTAAAACTGAAGAAGGGAAATGTGAAGTGGTGGGCAAATTAAGCCACTACTTTCTTCAGAAGACATATATTCTAAAAATTCATTTTAAGAAGTTTATATAAGCACACACCATTCTTCATTTCTAAATTCCCTAAAAGAAGCAATTACTTCCATATTTAAGAAAAACATGTGATCATTTCTGCCTAGGCTTCAGAGATTTTTTAACAGATACAAAAATGCATACATATATATATGTGTGGGTTTATGTGTGTGGGGGGGTATATATGTGCGTGTGTGTGTGTGTGTGTGTGTGTGTATATATTATGTATACATATATATATATTCATATTCCAGAGAAGCATTATCTTTAGAATACTTCATAAATTAAAAAATTAAGGATTCTAAAATGAAATCTTTAAGCACAGACCAAAAATCAGTAAATTCAATATCTGTGCATTTATTCCAAGAAATTATATTTCCTTACTCTAATTTCAATCCACTTCTTATAATCTTCTGGTTCCAACAGAAATTCCGGCAGTATATGAGAAAGACATGCTCCTTTAGCACTAAAATTAAAAAGAAAAATCCCAATTATTATGGTATATACTCACAATTCGTATATCGCTTGCACTTCAACTTTAAATAATTTCAATGTCAGTATTAAATATTGACAATTTAATATTAAAATATTAAAATGTTAATATTTTAAAATTATATCATTAATAACAATTTCCCTTAATAATAAAATGTGTACATGATGTTTCTTTTAGAGGACTGATTAATAAAAGAGATCTTACTAAGTATCTTTTACCATCCATATCTACCTTTATATGTTAATGGGATACAGAGTTATGATTTAGCTCCTATTATCAAAGCACTATTTTATTAAACATTATAAAATTGAAAAATATGTGGAAAAAGTCTGAATACAGTAAAAACATTTAATAAATAGATCATTAGCCATCCAATATTCATGGAATGCCTATCTCCACATATGCCTGAATATACATATAATTGTTAATATATATAACAATTCATCATTTATTTTTCCAAAAAAGAATATGTAAAATTTGTGCCCCCTTTGATTACATAAACTTAGAGTAGAGCTGAAGCAGAAAATAACTACTTTTATTATTTTATACATTCAAAAAAATGAATACCTATTTATATTATTCTATAAATGTAAAAACATTTATCACATTTCAGACTTTACACTTTTTTCACTATGAAATTCCTTGAAATATTTCAATCCAAACTCTTCATATGCATGTCCATCACCACAGAAGCTACAGACATTTAATACAGTCTCAGCAGGAATATTTCCCAGAAGGCATTTGGGTGTTTAGATATAACAACTCATTTAGTGAGCTAGACCTCCACTCACCATAAATATTTAACAGAAAAGAATGCCTCACCTAGAACTCAACCCTGGAACACCCTCAGCAGTCTGCAGTCCTAGCACAGTGGATAGGTACCAACCTGCCAACCCAAAGATTGCTGGTTTGGTTCCCAGCCAGGGCACATAACCAGGTTGCAAGCCAGGTCTCCAGCCAGGTCTATAGCTAGAGGCAGGTGAAAGGCAACCATACATGGATGTCTCTCTTCCTCTCTGCCTTCCTCCCTGCCCTTCTCTCTAAAAATAATAAATAAAATCTTTAAAAAAAAAAAAAAAGCAGCAGAAAAGAGACTTAATACGATTCTGAAAGCTCAAACCCTGAAGCCGGCACAGATGGATATGAGAAGAGAGAAGTAAGAAAAGGGAGCCCTGGTGGAGACACAAGCCACAGACATAGTTCTAGGGTTGTTAAGTTTGACATGGCCCTGGGTCAGTCGAAGTTAGTGGGAGGCATAGCACGGCACACCTATTGAGTTCTTTTGTTTGGAAGTCAAGCATTACCCATTCTCTTTGATTTTTACACTTTTTCTGTCTATACCTATTTTTATAAATCTTCATTACATTCAAATTATCACACGTTTAAATAAAATCCCATTGGAATGGAACACTACTTCTTAGCAGGAGGGGCCAATCTAAAGCCTACATTCAATGAGATGATGCCCATTTAAGTTGAAATCCTAGCAAGTGAAGCAAAGACATATAAAGCAACTGGAATACTTCCTTGCATTCCAAGCCAGGACAGGATCTTAAGAGGAAATGACCACTTCTATAAAATGCAACTGAGAATCTAAGGAAAACTATCAGAGAAGCATTCATCTGAGAGCATCTTGATGGGGTCGGGGGAGGGGGGGACCCCCACAGTCTTCATCCAAGTATAGTGTCCAGCAGAGTTAAGTCCTCGGTAAAAAGCTGAGAATGTAAGAATGCAGTTTTGCATTGGTCAAGTCAAAAATGGACAAAATGGAGTCAAGCATGCTAAGCCCCGTATTACCACACCAAGACTAAATTCCAGCTTCAGCTCTTCCAGAATAGAATCGTATACCACTCAATCAGAATTGCCTAAGTTGCACTAGATAGTGTCATGGAATGGCAACTGGGGTCCTGCTGCCTGCCGCCACTGTCTAGGCAAAATTTCAGAGGCAAAGGCTTGGTGATAAAGGAAAGGAGTTTTTATTCAAAAGGTATACAATTTGGGAAAAACAGCTTTCTATAGGCATTAGTCACTTAACCCTATCAATAAAGGCTAAATCCTTTTTTTTTCTTTTTTTTTAAAGATTTTATTTAATATTTTTTAGAGAGAGTGGAAGGGAAAGAGGCAGAGGGAGAGAGACATCAATGTATGGTTGCCTTTCACCTGCCTCTGGCTACAGACCTGGCTGGAGACCTGGCTTGCAACCTGGTTATGTGTCCTAGCTGGGAATCGAACCAGCAACCTTCGGGTTTGCAGGCCAGCACCTTATCCACGGTGCCACCAGCCAGGGCACAAGGCTAAATTCTTTAACTCTCTAGTTACTGCTTTAATCACTTAAACCGACCAACTAAGGCTCAACTCTTTAACACCTGAGTTCTCCTATCATTCCCAGTTGGTTTTCAATTACCATACTTCTGTAAGGTTAGTTTACAAACTAAAACAACATATGATTCAAAAGCTACCCAATGGAAGAATGGCAGGCTTCTGCCTCAGGGCTCGTCCCCTATAAAACACCCAAAGAATAAAATTGCCACCCTCTGCCCAGCCAACCCAATCCTAGGCTATACCCAGAGTTCCTAGCCATCCAAAATACCATCTGCTGGGAAATGCAGGTAGCTACAACACAATCAAAGAAAACAGAGAGACAGCGAGCCAACCCAAGAGCCAGAGAGCCCTTCTTTATTTCAAATCTTCTGGCCTATAATTCCATGCACTCTGGAGGCATCAGCTTTTCGGCCAATCCTAGGCTGCCTACCATCACCTGCGGCCACCCCCTCCTAACAGCCCCTCCCCAGTGATCTGACCAGATCCCTCTGTAGCAGTAACAGAGCCCCGCCATTACCCCTAACGAAAGACACCCTTGCCACAACTGACCTGCTTTTTATGCTGTAGCGGTGGAAAGTGTTTCCCCCTTCCTTCTTTCTAGGTTCACTGGCTGTTCTAGTAATCAAATTAACGTAAGACAGAATAACAGAAGAAAAATGAATTCAACACATACCTACCTGAGCCTCACAAAGATGTGAAACTCCCAGGCAGTTAGGTAGTTGAGGAAAAGGGGGAAAGGATCTGGGGCCTCAACAAGAAGGAAGATAATTCACAGGGGGAGGAGAAGAGCAGATGTTTGGTCAACAAATGTTTGCCCAGCCATGCAGGTAAGTCCTTCTGATTTAAAAAGTTATTTTGGGTAGTAGCTCTCCTTCTGGGCCAGGCCCCCTGTCTGAGTCCTTTGCGACAGGTAAGGGCAAGGAAAGCTTTCATTGCGTCTACTGGGTCTCAACGGCCTTCAGCTCAAAACAATCCACATGCCAAAGCGACACATTTTGGGGTGGCGCATTCCACCCTACCCTTCACCGCTTAAGTACAACACTCCTGTTGGTGCTCCTGTCTGCTTATAAAACCTCTTGCCCTGTGTAACTCTTGGGCATTCCTTCCCCATTTGCTAGATTCCGTGCTGTGTGATGTACAATCAGATCTGTAAAACTTACTCAACTGAATTTTGTTCTTTAACAGCCTTTTACAGATGCTGCTATGAAGTCAAGTGGCACAGAATAGGTCACCCCCAAATATGCCCCTTCGGCATTCCCATTGTTTTCAGAAACTACAGGCACAGGAGAAGTTTGAAAACAGGGTGGAAGTTACCCTTGTGTTACAAAAATCTACATTTATAAAGGAAATTGACATTAGAAAAGCCCTCACCTGGAAGAGAGCTATTACTAGAGAAAACTTTTCACCTAAGAGACTTTCCTGTGTGGCAGGGCAATGCTTGCTTAACAAACATTTCCTCCTCCCCCCACCCACCCATCTTTCTAGGCCCTGGACTCCTACCCCTTTCATTGGCTCAGAATTAGATATACGAGGTCCGTCTCCAAAGTATTGGCCACGCAAACTGTTTTAATTATATTGACATTCGCTCAATACTTTCGGGACAGACCTTGTATAAGCCTCGATCTCCTGGCTGCCTTTGAATTTCATATCTTTGTGGGGCTACCATAATTAGCCATCTAATTATTTTTTCCTCCTGTTAATCAGTCTTTTATTACAGCCAAGAACCTAAGGGAAGAGGAAATCTTCTTTTTCTTATTTTGCACCTATCCCAAGGCCTAACTTCATCAGTCCCTCAGACAATTATTTACAATTATGTTTTGTCAATAGTTTGTATGTCTGGCCATTAGTTTTATAGTGCTGACTTTCACAATTGATTTGATTACACTTTTACATCCTAGGCTTTCTATTTGCATATTTCTTCCAAGTTTACCCTTAATAGAACAAAATAAAATGACGTGTAATGCATTATTAAATTTTAAACTTAATCTCCAAAAATTATTGAGTTTCTCATTAACTGCACAAATTAAATATAATTTCACTTGTACAAAGTTCTCACCCACTGTCACCAAATTTAAATGAGGAAACTAATAAAATTTATTATCATTTTGAATTTAATACCTTTATTTCCACAATGAAACATATGCATGAATTTTGGATTAATGACCCTATTTTATTAACTACCCTGCCACATTCTGGATGTTGAGGAATTTTATCAGAGTCAACATATCCTGATAGGCATATATTTACAGATAAAAGAGCAATAAATTTGAATGGCTTAGGCTTTAATGCCAAAATCATTCTTCCATACCTGTTTCCTCATACAGCAAAATGTCAAAACAGAAACCTCCCATGTTAATGTCAACACTACTGAAGTTGTGCCAACAATAATGCTATAAGAGTGGCATGGCCATCACAAGTATCACAAGTATCACAAGTATACAGTTTAATAGTGCTATTAGAAAAGTATTTGGTTTCTATATTGCACAAACAATAAAGACCTAGTTAAGTATGCAAACTTCCCCATGCTGTTAATATTCCAATAGACTTTAAAAGCACAACTAACTTTCTAAAATAAGAAGGGCATTAGAATTTTTGCTTTATTGAATTAAAGCATTTATTTTATTGAATCCAGGACCAACAGCGTAACATTTCAAAACTTATGTGCCTTTGATTTTAAACTTATAAAAATTTAAAGATTCCATGTATCTTATAAATATAGACAGAGTTGATAAATACTGGTTTTCTGGTATTCTTATCTCAGATATTATGCCTAATAGAAGAACAGATTTTTTAAAAATAGTCTATTTCAATGATAGTGATACCAAAAGAATCAGTTTTCAGTATGTCACTAATGGCTAGTGGAATAATTTAAGAAAACATATTAGCACACGAAAGCCATTAATCATCATTTATTACATTTCACCATCAACACTCTTATCTGCTATGCATCACATATTATGTACTTTATTATTTGCATTCTATAATCAACCAAGTTTGAGAAGTATAACCCACCATTTTACAGATATTGAAACTGGGGCTTAAGCAGGTTAAGTAACTTGTGCGGAGTCACAGGAGTATAAAAGAGCTAGAATTGAACACGTCATCCACCTGATTGAAAAGCTATGCTTTTTTACCCCATTCCAGTTTGCTTCAGAGTCACTTATTTGCTTTGAAATATTTTCATTCTTAGATGCAATTCCATTAAATAAAATATCCTAATGAGCACACATAAGAAGGTAAAGTTTTAAAGATAAAAGAACATCACACATGGAATTGAATTTACTTCTAAAGGGAAATAAGTTGCTTTTTCCTAAGTGCATTTATTTTGGTAACGGAACAAGTTTTTAAAATATAAATCAACAGAATTAAAAATAAGAGTTATAGTAGCTTTATATTATGTAATATCCTACTTATAGTGTAGGGTACACAGTATTTATACTCTGCTTCTGTTTTATATATTATGGAAATTATAAATCAAAAAGTTTTTTTTCAACAAAAATTAATCACATCATAAAAATAATTACTGGTTCTAAACAAATGAAATTATATCAGAGCATACTAGGCACTGTATTAACCTGGTCAGGCCACCATAACAGAATACCACAGACTGGGTAGGTTAAACAAGAGAAATTTATTTTCTCATATTTTTTAAGGCAGAAAGTGCAAGACCAAGATGCCTGAAAATCCTATTGCTGGTGAGGCATTTCCTCCGATTTGCTGTTAGCCACCTTCTTGCTGTGTCCTCACATGACCCTTTCCCTGGGCTCCCACAGGAAGAAAGGGCAAACAAAGATCTCTGGTGTCTCTTCCTCATTTTCTAAAGGCACCAGTCTTACGGACTTAGGGATCAACCTTTATGACATCATTAACGTAATGACATCCTTAATAGTCCTATGTCCAAAAACAGTCATACTGAGGGTTAGGACTTCAACATGTGCACTTTGGGGAAACACAATTCAGTCCATAACAGGCACAAATCACACACACAAAAAAAAAAAATTATGGGTATTTCACATATAGCAATATAAACTTCATGGTAACCTATAACAACCAATGACCCATTTTTTTCTAAGACAACACACATGATATTGTTATCAGATGAATTATGTCCCCCTGAAGTTGTATGTTGGAACCCTAACCCTTCAGGATGTGACTATCTGGAGTTCAGGCCTTTAAGACAGTGATTAATGTAAATTCAAGTGGTCTCTAATCCAATCTGACTAGTGCTTTTAAGAAGATGAAATGTGGACACACAGAGAGACCTCAGAAGAAACCCAATCTACCTGCACCTTGACCTAGGATGTCCAGCCTCCAGAACTGTGAAAAAAATTAATTTGTATTGTTTAGGCCACCCAGTCTGGGGTATTTGTTATGATAGCCCTAGCAAACTAATATAGGTATGATGAAATATCTTATTAGTTATTCTTCAGAGTTCATAGTTTAATATTATAAAGTTCAATGTATAACATTCATAGTACCCGCCCTAATTTGCTCTAACTTGACTCTCTCACTGCTTACATCTTCCCTCCTAGAATACAAAGGCTTTACTTTTTCTACCTTTACCCCTTCAGTTTAGATCCTTGTTCCCACTAGACTGCTTTGAGATTCAATTTTAAAGTTTTACTCCTTTTAGGAAAGGAGCTAAAAAGCAAAGCTCTGCACAGGAAAATGTTAATAAATATTGAATGGCCATTGGACCCGTTTGGTGCTATTAATGATGCTGGGTGTTGAGGTACCAGAAGAGGGAGATGGGGTTCTTCCCCTCACATGCTCACATGCCCAAAAAACCAGTGAGGTGCATGAGTGAGGTGGACAGACCCATGCATGAGTTAGCGGTGCACTATTTTTTCCTTACACAGAATCTTTCTCATTCTCCCACCCAGGCTGGGTAGGGAAAAGTAGAAAGTGCAGACTTGAATCTTCACATATCTTAGGCCCTTCTGACCAGAACAGTGTTTTTACAGTTAATTCTGGTCTTTAGAATAAACAAGCTACATTTCAGACCTCCTCTACCAGCTACCACATGGCATCCTGGGAAGAGGTAGGTTTATTGTCAAGGAAATAAAGCTTTAACCTCAGGTTTCCTCACTTTCATGAGCCATGTATCTCTAACTTTTTAAAATGTTTAATTCAGTATTATTTCATAAAGGGGGAATCTCTATAAATTGTATACGGCATCTCAGGACATGGATCACCCCTGCATTTGGGCTTCATGAGGCAGGAGAGAGGGACTCTATCTGGACATGAAGGTCTGTGGCAGGCTTTCTGGATGCTCAGTCTCTTTGGTAATGTCCCCTCTCTGCCCAAAGCCTAGTTGCCATGTGGGTATCTGCTGCTGAGGCCTGAGTTGGGGATCCTGTATCTCACCCCTTAGCTCCATCTAGGACCAAGAGGTCCCTCATAATGACTCAGCCACTCTCCAGTTCTCATACATTTATTCTTCTTATCGTGGCTCCAGAGCCAGTCACCCTTCTACCTCTATCTGCCAACCCAGTGTCCCCTATACCACATTGCCTTGGTCTTCACTCAGTCACCTTCAATGGCTCAGAAACTTCTAGGTGTTTTCCAAGTGACAGGAAACTCAAGCTAGTTTTACCATGATATTACCACGGGAGTGAGAATCTAAGAAACAAAGAAAAGCTATTGTGTTTCGGTCAGTACTATTTCTAATTTTCAGGACCATAGTACTGCTAAGGACTGAAGAAGTCTAATGTAGAAATTTTAAAAACCGAACACCAAATCTTTCATTTGCATTCCTGCTATAAGTATCTGCTTCTTACCCTCTATCCCCACTCTTGTTAAGGTAGATGAAGCTCTCTGGCCAACTTGTGTAGATTCCATACACAAGCAAGCCAAATATAAAAACACAGTAGCACATTTCAACCTATAGTAACCCTAATGCATAAATAATTGCAAGTAACAGATACTACTGTAGTGATCCAGAAGCAAGGAAAATGGAGTAATCACATCGCCTACGAATGGGGGAGTTGCAGCAGACAAGGATAGTGCTAATGTAGGCCAAAGAAGTACCTGTGGATATTCAGCAACACACCCCTGACCATTTTAACCAGCACTGCTTTTCTATTTGTTGGCCACCTGCCATTAAATCTTTGCAGAGGAACACAGACATCATGAACAACAACTATTTTTCCTGTATTTTCTATCAACTATTTATGGAACACTTCACTTGCCCATTGTTCTCATATTAAAAGGCTTTATGAAGACTAAAAGTTCACAGTGCCCATAAATGAGATTGTACTAACAGTAATCTGAAGAATAAATTATTGATTGCACTCCTTTTTGGTTCAATGGAGGTATATACTTGACTTAGATGAGGATTCCCAAAGTGAGGCCATGGACCAGAAGTATCAGTACCACTTGACACTTGTTATAAACACAAGTTAGCATTCTAAGCTCTGTGGGGAAGGGCCAGCAGCATATTTACCATGCCATCCAAATGATTTGGATGGATGATAAAGTGTGAAAATGACTGCCTTAGATTATAAATTCAACAAGTGATAAAATGCGTATTTAATATTATTTTTCCAAGTTATATAGTACAGGGTTATGTATAATATGGAACTTTACTATTGTCTTGAATTAATTTATTGTTGCATTACGTTTTTCCCATTTCCCCCCCATTGCTCTCCCCTGCCCCACCCTCCCTGTCCCCTCTCCCACACTCAGTCCCCACAAGTTGTCCATGTCCTTAAGTCATTTATACTAGTTCCCTAATTAAACTGCCCCCCTTCTTTGCCTCTTTCTCCCTCTCCCCTTTCCCCTCTGCCCACTGGAAGTCTATTCCTTGTTTCCATGCCTCTGGTTCTATTTTGCCTGTTTGTTTGTTTTGTTCATTAGTCTCCTGTATCAGTTATGTATATTGTGGAAATTTAGTAATTATTTTCTTAAAGTAACAAATTATATCAAAATCTATCTAGCTATCTACCTACCCATCTCTACTTAGTCATCTATCTATCCAAGCCATAATTACATGTTTAAATTAGTACATCCATGCACTTACCTGAGAAATTTAAGAACTGAGGAATGTTGCATGTAAAGTTGAATCACCCTTTCAGCGCTGTCCACAGGTAAAGACTGACTAGGATTAATTCCATCTGGCATTTTTCCACTCAAGTAGTGTATCACATCATAAATGGTTTTATTAAATCTTAGAGTGTCATTTGTTTTGGGAATGTCATCATCTACTGGAACTGATGTGAACATTTCCATTTTATACACATCCCTATGGGAAAGTGATTTTTAAAATTTGTTTGAGTTTCAATATGTTATAATATGGTAAAATTGTTCAATGATAAACTAAGACTCTATTCCAAATTACCAATCAAAAAAGAAATTACAAAATTTATTAATTTAGCTACTATGTTGGTAAAAATTTGATTTTTAAATAACCCCAGAGCTTTCCAGCATCTTGTTTTAAACATATATAATTATCTAATGTTGTAATTGACAAGTGTGTGAAAGATTACATTGTGATTAGAAAATGTAAGTACTTTGAATAAACATTCTAAGGGTTAAATCCTGGCTCCATCACATAATGGCTGAGTAATTCCCTGAACTCCATTTTTTATACTACAAATTAAAGGTAATAATGCCTATAATAGTTTCCAAGGTATATTTCAAAATCACACATGTTTATACACAGACAAATTTGCACACATTTTCTCAAATTTGTACTTGAATACTTAGAAGGGCACACAGGCCTCATGAATATGAATTCTCATTTTAAAGATAAAGCCCAGTGATCTATTGTTCCCATGCCGTTCTGTTTTTTAGATAGGACAGTGCAATCTCTATTTCCTGACACTTTCTGCACCAAGGTGTTGTACATGCTGATGTTTAAATGAAGTAAAAAATTCCAACCGATTTTACTGTTTACAGTTTAGCAAATAACTAATACTACACAGTGTGATAGCAATCAGTCACAAATCTGTTACTAGCTTAGACTGACAAATAAAAAGTACCCAAGAGGCCATTTGGAATGGCAGCTTGCCACTTTGCTAGCTAGTAGGTCTGCAGCACGTACTACAGCAGAAAGAACACTGATTTAGGTAAGGGTTTGAGGACCATTGCCCAACCCTGGCTCTGCCACTTCCCGCATGATCCAGCAGCCCCTCTTCGGGATACCTACTGCAAAAATTTGAAAACACTTATTCACATAGCTATATGCACTCCTATGTTCACAGAAGCATTATTCACAGTGGCCAAGGCATGGAAACACCCCAAGTGTCCTTTAAAAGAATTGGATAAAGAAGACAAGGTACATATACACTACGGAATACTACTCGGCCATAAGAAAAGAGGAAATATTGTCATTTGCAACAGCATGGATGGATCTTGAGAAGATCATGCTGAGTAAAGTAAATCAGACAGAAAAAGTCAAGACCTATCTGATTTCACTCATGGGTGGGGTATGAAACTGAATGCAACAAATGAGCAAACAAAACTTTATAGACATACACAATGATATGGTGATGACTAGGGTAATCACCCCTGGTCAAATGTGGGGTGATGGAAGGTTCGACTTTGGGCGGTGAACACACAATACAATATACAGATGATACATCAGTAGACTTGTACACTTGAAACCTATATAGTTTTATTAACCAATGTTACCCCAATAAATTTAATTAAAATGAAATAACTAACATTGGTAGCATAAACACAAACTGCTTTTCATAATCATTATCACAAAATGAAAGTACTCACGTGAATTTGACATCCATTTGTCATAGAAGTGATATTTAAGTAAAATATACCTCCTTGAGTTTACCAAAGAACGAAAAGAAATCATTAAAATGGACCCAAAATAGGTAAAATTTTCAATAGAACAAACACCAGAGCAAAAAAAAAAAAACAAAAACAAAAACAGAAACAAAACACTGCTAAGTTATAATAGAATAACTTCTCACCAAAAATTCGCTGGAGTGCCCTGACTGGTGTGTCTCAGGTGGTTGGGTGTCATCCTACAAAGCAAAAGGCTGCAAGGGCAGTTCCCAGCCAGGACACATGCCTGGGTTACAGGCCAGGCCCCCGGTTGGGGTGGTGCGAGAGGCAATCGATCAATGGATCAATGTCTTTCTCACACCTCAATGTTTCTCTCCCTCCCTTTCCCCCTCCCTTCCCCTCTCTCTAAAAATTAAATAAAATCTTAAAAGAGAATTTATATTTGCATCTTTCTTAATAGCCTCATAATTTATCAGTTTTGAATAAATTATTTAAGACTGTATTTCATTTAAAATAACCCCAATAAATGAGTATCTTATTATGTGATACATGCATAACAAGGGATTTAGAGAAACATGCAACTGTCACCTTCTTATAGTCTCTGGAATAGAAAAACAATGTGGTCCGTCAGGCCAGCCAAAGAGGGTGAACCAGACCTCAGCTGCACTTATAACCTTCTGAAGGAAGTCATGCTCCTTTGTTCCTGGTTCAGGGCAAAATTCCTTATTTTCCTCCTCCTTTTCCACAGATTCAGCACCTTCTTCCTTTTTTGATTCAATTTCGTGTAAGTTCAATATTTCAGATGATGTTTCCAGTCCTAAAATTCACATTTTTTGCGTGTAAAAATGGATACTTGACCATAGAATAAACTATTCTGTCAGTTATTGTAGTTTGCAGGTAGACAAATACAGCTATTCTACAAATTATTTTATGCTCGCAAAAAAATTGGTATCCAATTTACTCTTATTTTTAAATTAAAAAAAAATGTTCATTTTCAAATACTCAACAGAAATGCTTTAAAAATAGATGAATTACAATTTTTAAAAATAAACATTAAATTTTCTTCTTGTCATAATGGTATGTGAAAACACTCCCCAAAATGGAACATTTCATTTTCCATTACATATGTAAAATATGTTAACAACTTTTTTACTTTACTTGTAAGAATTAAACCTTAGCTGAAAAACTTACAGAAACAAAATATTGGCTTCAGATTCAAAGTGACTTTCTATCCAAGTGAAGCACTTCAATAAAACAAAACATTTTGAGTTAATTCTTGAGAAATTTTCAAGAATATGGAATGATTTAATTGTATTTTTTAAAATCTGCCTAGTTAAGGGCACAAGCACAACTCTTTTAAAACCTCCCAATTTTTCATCTGGTTTGGTCCATTCAATAAAACATAAATTTTTCAGTACTACCCATATCCAGAGGAAAAAATTATTCGGCTAACTGCAAGTAATGTTATCAGGTTCACATACTTTTCTGTGCTTATCTCTTTCTAACATAGGCAACACTAAAACCTAGCGGAGTAATGTAAAGACAATCCCCTAGGTCAACAGTTCCCAAACTGTGGACAGAGGGTACCTGGGATATCACAGCAAATCAACAGGGCTCTGCAGGGTATTCCACATTAGAGTTAAATACCAGTACAACTTCTATGGGCTATCACATACACTACAACTCCTTAGGTTTTTAGAGCAAACCATCTAATAAATGGAACTGTTTAGTATATCTTTTGGTCTAAGGGAAAATGGCTGAGATATTAAGTATAGTGTAAACCAAAAACATTAGAGAATCTCTAAATCATTGGAGAGAGATCCCAAAGCAGATGACGCACTTAAAACTAATTATAAATTCATGGTTTTCCTCTTTTATTTCTTATTGCCTGAACAAAAAACAAAGCTTTTAATGAATATTACACAGATCATGTTATAGACTGGGTGGAGCAGTACACTATATATCTGCCACACACCAACAAGTAATTACTTCTCAGCCTCAGCATCACTACATCTAGAAGGAGAAGAGAATAATACATTTTTCAGGGGGAAATGAAGTATTGTCTATAGTCTTTACAGGACTGGGATCCTTATCTGCGAATGACACTTTGCATCATAGTAGACCAAACAAGCATTTATAAATTCACTATTCAATTTAATTTTAAATGACTGACCCTGAATTTCATAATTTCATACATAAACCACACAGTACAAAATAAAAGGAAAAAGCCTGAATATCCATTACACATAAAATAAGATGTCAAAGAGGAAAAAAATAACATAAAGGGTGATATGGTTTTCTGACTCAAACTTTCATAAGGCAATTATTATGGTACATTAAAGCTTCTGGAGAATAAACAATGCTTAACTCAAGTATAAACTAGGATATGTAAAACATTTTAAATGTTTTTAACACCAACATTTTTGAAATTCTCATATACGGTGCTCAAAAACAAACATAAAAATATATGTCACTAACAAAATAGTTTCTCCCTACTTATTTTTCTGAAATGAAATCCCTGCTTGGTTATGAGCTGACACCATGCTGCACAGCTTTCAGCGTCTATTCCCGTGAGAGTTGCTGTATCAACATTAGAGTTGGCTGCAGTGACCATCTGAACCTACCACTGACCAAGAAAAAGCAGGAAATGTGACCTAGGGCAAATTGTCTACCTACGTATGTTATGCATGCATGCACGTATGTATGTATGTATCCCTGTCAGTCTGTCCATCCATCCACTCATCCATTACCATATGATGTATGTGTGTGTGTGTGTGTGTGTGTATATATATATATATATATTTTTTTTTTTTTTTTCAAAATGTAATTCCATCAGAAAAGCATGGCCTGTATAGCTACAAAGATCTAATTTGAAAACTTGGCACTGCGACTCCTGAGCTGTCAAGCCGTGGGTACATTACACAAGTTCTCTACAATGTATGTGTTTATCCATAAAAATGAAAGCAAAAGTGCTCAGCTCCTGAACCTGTTCTGAGAAGTACTTTATGAACAAAAATACATATAAATATGCTAGTATAAACTAAGTTTCTTCCACTCTTTCAGTACAAAGCCGTTTAGAATTTGCCAGAGAACCTTTATATAGTAGGTGTGCACAGCTCCAGAATGCTACGTCACTATCAACATCACAGAAGGGAATTCAAGGATAGAATGAAACACCGTGTACGCATTAGGCAGTATCAGTTCCACTTACCAACTTACTTGTGAACAGTTCTGGGTACAAACCCACATCTGTACTTTTCATATTAAGTTAGCAGATAAATCATACCACTTTACTCTTGGATATACTTTAATATGTTATAAGATTTCACCTTTATTGAATATAATACACTCTAGAGCATAATAGCCACTTAATGTGTAGGCTCTGAGGTCTCACAAATGTGGTTAGTATTCCCTGGGGCAAGTTGCTCAATCTGTTTATGAGTCATTTTCTTAATCTATAAAGTGAGATGATTAAAAGTATTAAACTCAGGACTGACTGTGAGAGATGGGCGGGGCGGGCGGGGATGGGACCACTGTAAAACAATAAAAAAGAAGTAAAAAGTCAAAGATCAAAGAGAAAAGAAATAAATATAAAGCACTTAGCAGAGCACCACATGCCTGGAAAGCACTAAATGTATATTACAAATTATTATTATACATATTTGTAAAGACTTTAGAATATTTAAGAATCATGATGTCTTTCTATAGTAATATTACCAAATAAATGCATTATTTTTAACCTTTATGCTTTATACTCAATCATCCCACAAACACAAAGATTTGATTCGTTTCTTTTCTTTTAAAGAGAGAGCAGTATTTTGTATAGTAATTCCTTATTATTTTCTGGAAGGATATTATGAAAAATATAAAAGTAATAAAGCCATAAAATAGTAAGTTATAATATCAATAATAATGAAATAATAACAATAAAAAAATAATAGCTTCCAGGTATTTACAATCTGAGTCCTCAGAAAAACCTTTTGAAATAGATTAGCACATATTTTTAGTACCCTACTACTCCCTCACCATGCACCTTTTGTTCCATAACACATGTTTGAGGATCTGAGAATTAAAGATAAAAATCATATGGCAAATTGTGAGGTTAACATACAATAGAATTTCCACCCAGATTCTATGACGCTTCATCCTTTGTTCCTTCCATGTTTTTTTTTTTTTATCTGAAATCTCCACTACTCACTACCCAATATATTAGAAAAATATCACATAAAATACATTAGCCAGAGAGAGAGAGATAATTGTCAACAGTATCAATGGCTGCTGAGTAGTGAAGGTTACAGCAATATCAGAGAACAACACTTTTTTCCTCACCCCTGGCATTTCCTTCCTGTTAAAGCCTACTCTAAAAGCTGGCTTCTCTTTGCTCTATTCTCCCTCTCCTTGAGAAACTGAGTAGTTCACCTGACTGCTGGGTTTGGGAAGACTAAATTAAATCAAGTATGCACAGCCTGAATTCACCCTCTTTGTTCTTTGAGGATGAGCCAATGCAATGAGAGAATACCGTCTCCTTTCTCCCAGTTGCTATCCTGCACAGCCCCCCAAAGGAGCTAAGAGAGAGGTGGAAGGTGAAGGGCAAAAGCAAACCAGGTTAGCTGATTACGCAACATCTCTGGATAAAAGGGCTGGGATCAGGCACTGGCCTAAGTCAGGAGAGAGTCTGCCTCCCAGCTTTGTGCCAGAAGAGATAATGGGTTCCCGTGCATACTTGGCATGTTGAAGTTCACAATGTTCCTGCCTGATGGTTTCTATTTCTTCTATAAACTCAGAGAGAAGGTCATCTCCTGTGACTGAGGCAGAACAGGATGGAACAAGTGGTAAACATTTGAAGAAGCAAGTGGAGAGTATGAGAAAATTACAATTATACTCTCTGGTTAAAAACACAGAAAAGACCTCCAACTCATCATTGAAAACTTAAAGCCTTGACAATCTATACAGAGAGGGAATTTCTCCCACTTTCCATTCTTTCTAATCCCCCTAAGATTTACTCCATCCATCATCCTTCTTCTGTGCCTTGTATTTCACGTCTCTCCCTACTCAGCAGCTTCTCTTCTAATCATTCTGATCTTTTCTCACCATTTCCCTTGCAGCAAATCCCACTGAGTCTATTCACCACTCTCTCTGTTTAATTCATGCAGTATCCCAACAATTGCTCCCTTCCTAAATCACTGATACTCAAAAACTACAGAGGAGTTCCCTCTGGAACATAATAAAGGATGCGGTGTTGTGGCTCTGCCCCTACACTGCCTGCCTTGTCTCCTGTCACACCCTTCACTTTGGCTATACTACCCTTTGCCTCAATCATCCTATTCAGGACCATTATTCGAAAAGCTCTATACAAATGTCATCTCCTCTACAAAGTCATCTTGGACCCCCAACATCTACATTAGCCTCTCTGCACCACCCCCATCTTCCCAATACTTCAATTACTCAACACACAGAGCTCTTAATTCCATCCTGTTTGTATTAATTTATTCTTGTGCTGCTCACTACATTGTCAACTTCTGGAATGCAGAGAGACTCCCACATTCTACTTTCAATACTAAACATGGCTCCTGGCAATGATGAAAGTTCAATAGACACCTGTTCATTTTTAAGGTCACTTTACTCAGATGACAGCCTTGGATAACAAGAACACAGACAGTGGAAGTTAGAGAGAAAATAAGTCATGTACAACTTACCACTGTATACAATTAGATTTTCCTTCTCAGCATGAACTGCCAAGTATGGGTAAATAGTAAGAATGCAGTTTTCTGCAGCTGCAGTCACTGGAAGTGAAAACCTAAAAATGAAAATATTGTAGTTCAATAAAATAAAATTTTCAGATGCAGTAGATACAATAAAAGATTTTTTTAGGCATCCTGGATGCCTTTAAGAGTCAAAACATGAATTAGTCATCATTTTTCTTTCCACCTACTCCGTTTTCCTTAACCGCCTACTCTGTATCTATTTTAATGGTTTAAGAATATTTACTTCTAAAGCTTCTTAACACAGATGATAAATCACACTGTCAAGTGAGCTCGAGAACACAGGTTGGAATTATTCAGGTTCATAACCAGTTTCAAGAAATCTTAAGAGCTGAAGGAGCCGAAGAGTAAATTTATGCACCTTCTTCTGCTATAGCATCCTGGATAAATGTTATCTAGCCTCAGATGATGGTGGCAGGTGACACTACTTCATGACTTAGAGATGACCCATGTCCTTCCTATCTGGAGAGCTGTGGCTTGAGACATTCTGTTTCAGAGCAGCAAGGAGCAAAATCTATGATCTGATCCCCATCACATTCCTTCAAATATTTAAACACAGCGTGTCTTCTCCAAAGTTTCTCTTCAGTGGATTCCTAACATTTAGAATGGTCAAAGCTCCTTTCAACTGCAAGGTCTCCCAAGTATTTCACAAATCATCTAACTTTCTTAGATGAACTTTTGTGTTTGTCCTCCTTTAAGTGTGTCTAGCAAGTGAAAACAATAGTGTATTCAATCAGGGCACAGGTTGCAAGCCAGGTCTCCAGCCAGGTCTGTAGCTGGAGGCAGGTGAAAGGCAACCATACACTGATGTTTCCGCTCCCTTCTTCCTCCCTCCCTGCCCTTCTCTCTAAAAATAATGAATAAAAAAAAAATTTTTTTAAAGATTTTATTTCATTATTTTTAGAAAGAGGGGAAGGGAAAGAGGCAGAGAGGGAGAGAAACATCAATGTATGGTTGCCTTTCACCTGCCTCCAGCTGGGGACCTGGCTGGAGACCTGGCTTGCAACCTGGTTCTGTGCCCTGGCTGGGGAATCGAACCTGCGACCTTTGGGTTCGCAGGCCGGCACCTTATCCACTGTGCTACCAGCCAGGGCTATAAAAAATTATTTTTTTTAAATACTACAGAAGTTAGTAAACCAATGGAGAGTACTAATATCACCTCCAACCTGCGCTCTATTATTTTATGAAAGCACTGTGAAAGTGCCTTATTATTTTCACCAGCCACAAAACACTTAGGTTACACTGGGCTGATCTTACTTATGTGATAATTCTGTCTTTGTACAGCTGATTTTTTGGAACTACTATATTTAATAGTTATACCATTGTCATAGTGCCTTAATGGCTTCTGTTCTGCATTACAATACTCCATCAAGATCATTTTAGTCTTGAAATCAGCCATGTACACACACACACACACACACACACACACACACATACCACACACCCTATCTTTCTCCACATCCAAGAGCCATTACTGCCTTAGTCCTATTTGATCATTCTCCATACTACTGGAGTCTAGAAATGAAGCTACTACATGCTAGAAAAGATAAAACCAGCAAAAAATCTAAATCAGGAAAAAAGTCAAGTAAGAATGTTTGTGTCTACAGGACAGAATAACCAATAAAATGCAAACTGTATTTTTACAAAACCGTAATTTTGATATTGAATGGCATGGTGACCACAGATAATTCATTAAATAAGGTGTGGAAAGCCTCATTATTCATCTCTCTGGTCATTAGCTGATGAATAATTAATACTCTAATTACACATCTCTAATTCTTTCACCACCAATAGTGAAGATTAAGAGACTCTTAAGCCTGTCATCCCAAACCACTTCAGGGATTTGGAAGTTTGGAGCTGTGTGTTGAACCTATGTGATAAATGGCCTGGTAATGATCACTTTGCAAAGGCATACGAAGTACATGTCAAACACCATGAGAAATATTGTGGCATTATTTATATCTTTCTCAGGTTAACAAAGGTTCTCCCCCTAGCTATACCATTTATAGGCCAACCTTACATTCTAAAAGCAGCGCTACTGAACATGGTTCGAATCCACAGAGAGTTGAGGAGACCACGAAGGGGCAGGGCTGCAAGGCACGGTGGCGGAAGCTTGTCTCTTTAGCATTAATATGCTTGTCTGTGCAAACCTCTCTCCACAAGATGGCTATAAAATTCTAAAATTCCATGCTGGAAAAACTAGCAGTGGTTAGGATGGGTTGAAAAACAGCATACAGCTAACGCTACTTTGGGTTAATGATCTAGATTTCTATTTACAGGACCGAATCAAGTGAGAAATAAGAGGAGGAGAAAATATCTGGGTCAACCCTTTGAAAGTGCTTTTCACTGAAAAACCCACTGCCACACCACCACCATCACAATAAAAAATGAGCACTTATTGCTAGTCATATGGTATCTAAGTAAAGACTTACAAATAATGGAGTGATGTTGGATGATTGTATTTGCTTTAAGAGAATTTCTTACATGAAACAAACGTCCTTGAACAACCTTTCCAAAGCAGTTTATCCACACCTATTCACAATGTTTCTCACTTCAGTAACTGCTAGCAAAATAATTCAATGTAACTTTATTTAACCACTGGATGCTGACTATAGACTCGCACTTTTTGTTAGCTCAATCAATGGAACTTAATCTAGGTCTAATCAAGGTCATCCATGATATGGCCAGACAAGAATCTCTCTATCATAAGTAAGGACATCAAATGCCATTTCGTTAATCAGATATAAAGTTAGAGTTTTACTTATTTATCATAGCTCAAACAGACTGAAAACATATCTGATGATACTGTGATTCTTATGTTTTTCAGTATTTTTTATTGAGTAAAGGGAAAAGGAAAAAAGTTATAGCTGCTAATCTGGGCATTGAAATAACCCACAATATATGTTACCTACAGCCCATCAAGACATTGCTATTTATGAACATGAATAATCCTGTAGAATATGTGCTATTAACCAATTTAGTGACCTAAAAATATTTTAGGTTTGATCTAAATGTGCATAAATCCATGGAAGTACATTTCACATGTGAATGGATTTCATTGATTTGTATCACAGCAAAGGCAAGGGCAGAGAATTCTTTTTTTGACACACAGTCATCAAGTCTAGAAATATACACACATTTCACAATATTTTAAATATAAGTCAAAAAAATTTTTTTACAAGAAACACATCTCATTATTAGTCTGCCCAACAACCTGGAAATAATTCTATAATCAATGTAAATCATGCTTTAAACCTCCAAATCTCTCTTAAGGGGCTCTTTAAAAAAAATTTTTTTTCCATCTCCAAAAAAATTTATTAGCATGATTGAAAACATTTTCTTGAAAAATGACAGAAAGAATTTGTCTAAACATGAAAGCATACCAGTGGCTATACCTTATAACCAATATTTGCAACTGAATGAATACCTTTATTGCCAGTCTTCATTTTATTAAAAACAATATTTATTGTTCCCATTGGGAATCATTGACTATTGCATGAATTGGGGAGGAGTCCCCACTGCAATTAAGTATAAAAATATCTCCCATAATTAGGGGATGGATGTAATTTTAAAAAAAAAACAATTAAATTAAAAAAAAAAAAAAAGGGACAGATCAGTCTGGAGCCACCAAGATGGTGCAGGTCCACAACTGGCCACCTCCCCACTGAAGAAAAGCATGAGCTCAGGACAGAATAGAAAAGCCAGTATCCATGGTTTCTGGAAGGAAGCAGCAGCAGCCCGACTAGGGACAGAAGTCAGAAGTTGAAAAACAACCAGCATGGTGGTGAACTGATGGTTTCCTGCCTTGATCTCAGCTCTGTCCTAAAGGTGTTTGCTTCAACACAGTGTATGGGGGAAGAGGAACCTAAGATTCTGAGAGAAACCATAGCTTCTAGTGAAATGGCCATGTAATGTGGCAGAGAATCCCAGAGAGGACACACTGACAGTGAGCTGAGCCAGCACTGAGCACTCGCTGCCGGCCAGCATGGGCTCTGTGTCAAGCTGGTGCCAAGGTCACCCCCACAGGTGCTGGGACAAAGCTGCCATCTGAACTTAATATGCTCCACATAGTTAAAGAGTGGTCTTTCAACTTCTGCCCTTCAGCGGTGGGAAGACAGGCAACAGAATCCCATTTAGTAAGGGCAACCCATCCATCCCAAGCTTCTTTAGAAGTTTGAAAGGAGAAAATAATTGAATTTGAATAGGCGCAGAGGTCAAGCGGAAGAAGGCCAGAGCTATGGAGCCCCAGCCTGAAGACCACTATGCGCTGGGTTTTAGTTCCCGAAACAAATTTATTTTTGCAAATAAATTTATTTCTTCCTCTTAAAAAAATAAATAAATAAATCTCCCATAATTAAAGTGAGACCTGCATTATTAAGAGCTGACAAAAATTCTCACAGAGTGGGTTTTTGCTTTTAAAATATTTATTTTATATACACTACAAAGAAATAATTATTTACTATTTTGGCTTTTTAAATTCCTACTTGATATTTAGAACAAGAGTCGCCAGAAGTCCCCTCTTCACATAATGGAGAATGCAGACCCTCTCTGGGAGGACTCTGCAGACTGTGGCCTCCTCAGGTTTATACCGGTTTGAGCACAAAGACAGTGTCATCCAGAAAGTAGCAGTCATTGTACATGTCCCCTTCGCACAGGTATGGAAGCCTGGTGAAAGCTTCAATAGCAAAACCTGCTTTCCGGGAAACTTCAGGCAGACTGTTCACTTGTTCTTCCCATTTCTGTCCCTTGATTTCCAAAATTTCTGACGGTTTCTCCCACTTGCCACAGTCTTCCACATAAGGGATGAAAGAGTAAGACCAGGGCCAACATGACCCTGCCTGTCGTTGGCTCCAAGACACTTCTGATATCTTTCAACAAAGTCAGGGGCTGATCAAGCGGTCCAGCAAGTTCAAGCAGCTGATAACATCACACTGAAACCCTGAATTCTGCCATTCATTTATACCAAGCACTCTGTATTTTTTTTTTTTTTTTTTTTTGAAGCTGCCATATCATAGTTTCAGACAGCTCAGTGGTGTAAATTTCTTCAAAATCAGGGCTCATGGTTTTTGTGACTTCTCCATCTCCAGCACCCAAATCAAGAAGTCTATGGGTTGTCCTGTCTGGATTGATTTTAAGCAGCTTCTGAAACTAATCTGATGAAAACACTAACACTGAGCCTCTTCCTAGCAACCCATTGATGGATCTTCTAGACACAGGCAGACTAAAAACTGATGACACAAAGGAGCGATATGACTAGATAAACAGCCAGCCCGACTTCTCAATGCTATTATTTGAGAAGCGCTGTGTTCCTGGATCAAGGTAACCCTGAACAAACACAGCCTGGAGCGATTCACATAACTTCTCTCTGCTGCACACGTACCACCGGTGGTTCTCCTTCCTGCCGCCCACGGGTGCCGCCTGCCCGCCGGGGCGGCTCATCGTGTTCTTGTCCAGGGAGCAGGTAAGTGGGCACCGAGGCGAGGAAGGCGCAGGATTCACCACCACCTCCCAGGCTCGAGCCATGGAGTCCAACCGGCCCATCCAGCCCCTACGTGTCCCTCTTTTCAAACATTTTCATCATGAATGTTGATGAGTATACATCCATATATTTGACCATTCAGTGTTCTTATGGGGAAAAACTGTGGTTGTTAATGCAGTTTCCCAGATGGCCTCCCAGGAAAGAACTGTGGCAGCCGACGGCAGGGGCGTGCAAGTAACTTGTACTAACTTTAAAGAGCTGTGTGAGGCCCAGGAGCCTGGCAGGTGTCACAAGCACTCGGCAAGAGCCAAAGGGCAAGACGCTGGAAGTTCCTCTAAAATGAAACGTCTCTAAGCGACGCATGGGCTCTACAACCAACCAGCGCAGCTCCAAATAGATTGGGGGTGAAAGAAAGAAAAAGGAGGAAAAGAGAAACCACATCATCAACGGTTAACTTTCCTTTCTGCAGCCTAGTGTTAAGAACACTACCATTTCAATAAACTGAGAAGACATGGTAAATACCATCTTGGAATTTCGTTTCTGGTCTTCTGAAGTTTCCATTATCAATTTTAAACACTCCGTTTTGCTACAAGTGAATGACAAACAAATAATAACTTATATTATTCTGTGTATAGTTTATTGTAGTATATCGGCATCCTGTGTGGCAGTTAAATGTAAATAAACATTCTACTTAGACGAGAGACTGTGCTTCAGTCTTGTGACTTAGCTGGACAGATCTACCATGAAAATAATGCTCTTCATGGAATAAAGGTGCCATACAAACAGGCTTCCATGGGGCTGGGTTAAGAAATAAGGAACAGATGCTTAAGTCAGAACCAAGCATGGCCCCTTAAAATCCTACTCCCTATCACTGCCTAGTCTACCTACACACACGATGCCAAGAAAGGTGGAGAAACACAGTGCGTTATACATAACCCAGACCCCCAACACATGACTTGTTTTTGGGCAATATTCCAACACTGCCTTCATTTATCATCTATTAAATTATTGAAATACTCTTGAGATCCCTATGACCTGCCTTTCAGTAGCCACAATGCAAAAGTTCTAGATGGCTCATTGACAGCAGGTTTCTGCAAAGGATGGAGTCGCCAAAAGATGAACATGTCCTAAATAACTGCTCTTCTTAATCCATAAGAAGGGGCTTTGAATACCTCAGAAGGCACTTCTGGCCCTGGCTGGTGGCACAATGGATAAGGCATCGGCCTGCGAACCCAAAAGCCGCTGGTTCTATTCCCAGCCAGGGCACATAACCAGGTTGCAAGCCAGGTCTCCAGCCAGGTCCTTAGCTGGAGGCAGGTGAAAGGCAATCATACACTGATGTCTCTCTCCCTCTCTGCCTCTCTCCCTTACCCGCTCTCTAAAAATAATAAATAAAATCTAAAAAACAAAAAAGAGAAGAAAAAGTTGCTTCTAGCTATGCAGCATTGTCCCTTATGGGTTTTTCATTCACATTACATACTTATTTTAAACATCCAAATATCCCAGAAAGGCACACAAAGAGCAGATATTAGTTTATCCTAGAGTTCCTAAAGCTGTGTTGCAAACCTGAATGCATTAGCACTCCACACGGTTGGCCTCTGGGTCTAACGGCCTGATAGGCTCCGTTACGTGATGCAGGTTCCTACTCCTTCAAAAGCTGTAAGGTGTCTGGAAGAAGCATGCCCAAAAGGCTTTTAAAGATACCAGAAATAGACACCAACCTGCCAAGTGTACCTACACAATTATGAAATTAGGCACTGAGCAAAACAATAATTAGAATCAGCTTTCATTATTCCGTAGTTCCCTTTCATTGTACTGAATGTTTTTAAAAAGCAACATTTCAATTTAAGTGACTGTAGCACTATTTTCATGAGAGTAAGCCTAACAAGTTTTACTATGCGTCAAAAATGTTTTTGAAAAGAAATATTTCTGAATCAACAAGGGTGCATAGAAAAAGAGTGAAATAATTAAGAGCTGTATGTTCTCAACTTTCAACAATAAAGCTGCCTGCTTTCCATTTCCCTGGCTTTAATTCCCATTCTTATGTTTTAAATTCGCCAATACGAATAAATATCTGAAACCCTAAGCATCCCACCCTCAGCTCCAATAAAGACAGAACCCCAGGGTCTCCCACACTCTCTGGCTCTCTCACACACTATCGACTTCACTGTGTGGCCCCAAATGTCTCCAGGTGGCCCCAGGCCTGTCTCTTACCCTCCTGAACTCATCGGTAATAAACCTTGTTTCTCAAAGGACCCCCATAGTTGCTTTTGAGGTGCATCTTGCGATCAGAACAGAAAACACAGGGAGCCAGTCCAGCCACCATAAAGGGGACATGTCTGAGGGGACTTGCCACAAGTAGTAATAGCCCAGGTGAGTATCCCAGGCATTTCTAGGCAAAAGCATCACTATATACAGGCTGAGACCCACCTTAAACAAACTAGTACAAGATCCTTAGAACTCTGGCTAGGACAGGCAGTAACCCTTTCGTTACTAGGTCTTGAACAAGTTCAAGGTTCAGAAGGAGTGTTTGAGGCAGGTCAGGCACCAGATCAGTGGCTGATTATCAACCAGCCAAGAAATATTTCAAGATTTTATCCACTGGCAAGGATATACCGCTGTGTGCCATCTAATTAATTAGCAGCCCTGGCTTTAGATCAACCTCATCTCCCGAACATCCCTGTACTATTCTTACTGCGTACTTCTATTTGGCCTCTCATTTATAATTATCATGTGTAGTTTAACTTGCATCAAAACATCAAAATCTTCCTATTCGTGGTGGATTATGTACTACACAACATATCAAATCTTAAAAATAATCCTACATAACGTATCAATACTTAAAAATAAGCATTCAGTTCTTTTAAAACTGACTGTGTTATAGCGATAAAATCCTAGCACTTGAAAACTTAAAGGAAATAAAATTGTGTGATAGAAATAATGGAACTTGATCTCAAATCTAAGCTCTTTCACCCTACAGCTGGTGAGGGTCAAAAGGATAAAACAGTAGTATTTTAATATCCTCTGCTGTAAATTTGGAGTTATACCTCACAATGTAACGGTCTTAACCAGATTAAGTTACTAGACCAAAGATACGCTAAAAGCAAGTTGGGTATCCAGTCCAAGGATTCCTATAGGAACACCATTTTCTATTTTTAAATTTTGGCTATTTCCTGCCAAAATTTCAACAGTGCTCCACTCTTTAATCTAATCACTTTTGATGACATCTTTCCCTTATTCAGCATTTTTAGGTCCAGTGTTTCACCAACTTTATTGTGCATCTGAGTCGCTTGGTAGTCGTTTTCAAATACAGGTGCTGCTGATTACTTAGATCTGGACTGGGAGTGAAAATTTTGCCTTTCCAAAGAGCTGCAAGTCTGTGCCCAGACTAGCAACCCCAGCATCAAATGGGAACCTGTGAGACTTGCCAATTTGCAAGTGCCACAGAAGACTTCCCAAACCTGAAACTCAGGAGGTGCAGCTTGAAATCTGTTGCAGCCAGCCCTCCCACTGAGTCACCCGAAGGGCAATGTTTGAGAACCACTGGTCTACAGCCAGGTTTCTCCACTCTGAGTTCCCATTTGAATCAAACAAGGAGCTTTTTAAATTTGCAATGCCTAGGTCACCCTACAGACAAATTATATCCTCATCTATGGATTGGACTAAGGCATGTTTTTTTTTTTTTTAACTCCCCAAGTAATTTCAGTATCCAGCCATGAGAACCACAGCTCTAAAGAAAAAAGCAGCTGATACCTGAATAGCAGTACCCATACCTATTCCGCTAAGTAAGTCATTTGGATTTCTTTCATTTGGCCTAAATTGTAATGTTCAATTACTCATGTTCGCTCTCTTATAAAATAGCTGATGTTTTTTTCACTTGCTCGAGTTATTCAAGTTAAACTTGGTGCTGAAAGCCTAGGTAAGGTAGAGTTGGTTTTGAATAGAACGGATACCTGTTAAACCTTTGAGAGAATGAGAACAGTGTGGAAGATCTCAGAGCTTTCTAATTACAAACTCTCAACTGGTGTCTGTGGTTTTACTGCTAACTCAAGTTAACCTCCCAGTTACCTTACACATGCAGTTGAAATAAACTTTACTCCACAAAAGGAAACGCCCTACGTTTTTAATCACAGGAAATTATTAAGCTGTCTTTGGCATTCTTAGCGGTTCTACGATATTAGCTACTCAAAGCCCTAACTTTTTTTTTTGCAAGACCTACATAAAGTGCCAGTCAGGCAGTGAGCATAAAGCAAGAGCAAATGCTGAGACTTCCTACAAATTCCTTCAGGATATGTTTTCTTCTCTTCAAGCTAGAGTGGAAAACAGGATGCAAACTAGGTGATCACAACATCCGGGCAACTCTTAATCTATTTGATCTCTGTGGGAATATCCTGACAATACACATTTGTAAACATAAAAACAAATACCAGCTCTGAAACACAATATAAATGACTTGGAGATTAACCATCTCGCACCAGCAGGACAACTAAATTCCTGCTCCTACATTGTTTCCTCAGAAGCCAAGAGTAAAAATAAGCCACTTCAGAAAGAAAAAAGCTGAACTGATGAGGACATAAGATAATAATTTAACCTAGAATAGAGGCTGATTCATAAAGCAGCAATCAGAGGAATTATATTTTACTATTGTATTCCTTGACTCCTTCAAAAACCATTCTTAGTATCATGTAAACTATTTTATAAAAAGAAAATAAATCCTTCATAGAACCATAACTTCTAAAGTAAGATATAATTTGTTTCAATAATAAGCACATGCTTTTTCTACTTTTTTTGTAAGAAAAGAAAAGATTTCAATTTTTAGAAGAAATACATATTTTCTCCTTTGAAATTTTACTGATGTGAAATGTGTAATTTTAAGAAAGCACTTTAGCTGTTGTTTTGATACTGCATTTTAATTTAATACACTGATTTAAAGTCTTCTGCAAAAACATCTAAATGAGTGGTATGAGATCTTATAAGTATCCATATATACTAAATTTACTTTTAAGTAAAAAATCATCTTCTATAGACTTAACTGGTGGCAGTTGTAGTTGCAACGCAGGCGCTTTTAGTAAAACTGCAAACATTCACTTATTTGTGTTGCAACCAGGGGGATAACATATAAGTTTCTGCCTCATCAATCAATTAATATATCTATAAAAAGAAATGATATTTCAGTTTTTATTGGGTTGACTTTAATTACTGTCATCACTATAAAGCAAGCATGGAATCTTCATTAATGTATGTATGCATGTATGTATATATATTGAGAGAAAGACATGCAAAGGAGCAGAAGATAATTAATATACCATCTCTTTCTTATTTTTTGGAAAGTCTATATATGACACATGACAGCGCTACTCTGAAAAAAGTATACCTACAATAAATAATTCCAAATGATTCTAAACAATCTAAGTGGTATTAAAACAAGATGACTAAGTGCATAATCCTTGGTAACAAAAATTCGGTTCCAAGTCCTGGCTCCTGCACTTAACATGTGAATGAACTTGGAGGAACTCTATGGCACAATGGGCTTTCAATTCCAGTTCTGTAAAACAGGCGGAGCTCTAAAAACACCCACCTTACAGGTCGCTGTGCAGATTCCATGATACCTAGACTAGAACCAAGAACCTGACCTGTGTTAATTAATAGCTGTTGACCTCCTGTTTCCTGTATTTATCCAAGTTATGATTTCCATAATCAACCCTGGTTCTCCGCCTGTGTCTCACTCGTGGACACCGAAGCAGAGCATGCACGACTGTTCCCACCTGCCACTGCTGCCCTTTTCAGCATCATCTCTCCTTTCTGCCCTGCCAGTAACCATCCAACCCAAAACGCCTAAAATATTCTGCAAACGTGAGTCTGCTTCAGCCACTGGACCTAGTATGTGTGTATGTATATATATGTATTTTTCTTTTTTTGCCACTTGTAATAATAATCTGCCCACATCATCAACCCTCCCATAGATATACGGCCTCCACCCCTAGACTTTGGGGAATGTGGGGAAATGACAAGCAGGGTGTACAACCTCTGAGCTGGGGGCACATGAGTGTGGGGGGGACCATTATCAATGACAGCAGACATATTAGCAGGTGCAATGGTGTCTCTAATTTACAGTTTTGGGCCAGTTCGGCCCATCCAAATATAACAAAGTCTAAGGAAAGAAACAAAATGAAAAGCCAAGTATATTAGCACCCAAGGGGAGCTGCAGTATGAAATACTTTTATGTAAAAAAAAAGAAAGAAAGCAAAGCATGAAGAAATGAGTATTTTATTTTGCACTGAACCCATGCACTTCCATATGCACAAACGAGATTTAAAAAAAAAAAAAAAAAATGGCTTCAAGCCCTGGTCGGTAGCACAGTAGACAAGGTGCTGGCCCGCAAACCCAAAGGTCGGTGGTTCGATTTCCAGCCAGGGCACATAACCAGGTTGCAAGCCAGGTCTCCAGCCAGGTCCGTGGCTGGAGGCAAGTGAAAAGCAACTACACATTGATGTCTCTCTCCCTCTCTGCCTGTCTCCCTTCCCCTCTCTCTGAAAAATAATAAAATCTTAAAAAAAAAAAAAGGCTTCAATTTAGGACCGACACTGACAAGCATCATCTGTCCTTTGAGATATTACTTAGCAGCCTATGCAGCCATCCCAGATTCCCCCACCACCCAGGACATTATCAGTAATTCCTTTTGCGTTGCGTTTTCTTTCTGTTCTATTGGCACCGAAGGGCATATAAAAAACTTGCTTAAAGTCTACCTCCCCAAGTATACACTGACCTCCACCAAGGAAGCGCCCCTCTTTTATTTCATCTTTGCTTACCTAAAATCTTGAGCGGAGCACCCAAGGGTTACCTACATTAACACAAACAGATGAAAAGCAATGAAAGAGTCCACCGGATCCCCAAAAGAACTTCTGAAGTGAAAAGGAAGCTCTTGAGGAATTTCTTGCCCAAAGACCTCGTTTATTTCAAGGGGATCAGGGATGGGATGCCTAGAAAGAGAAAGGCAAAGACAGCTTCTCTGGGCAGTTGAGAGAAGGAAGGTCTGATTACATACACTATGGGAAACTAGATGAGCAGTGAACAGGGCAGCCGTGAATGAATTTGTCGGTATTAAGGTTGCAGAGAGTGCTCGTGATTTGTTGCCTTTTTCATCTGGGCATATAGAAAAGTCTCCTGCAGCCCATCAACGCTTTTCAAAGTCTCTAAATTAGTTCCAATAGCTCTACTTTATCCAAAACTTGCTCAGGGTTGAAATGGAGTTTAGTGGAAAGTGAGGTAAAATGGAGGATGGGGGAGACTCAGGTAAGAGCAAACAGGTCTCATGGCTCAAAGGAAACATAAGACGACAGAGACAAGAAAATCATCGAATATGGAATCCTCCTCTTCCTGGAGACCGGTTTCAGGTCTCCATGCCATTCTGTTTGCTGGCTGGACCTCCAGACATTGGCACAGTGAAGTCTGTTAATGCCCCTCAGAGAGGCAGTTACACCTTAGTCTCAGAAGCCATCTCGCTCCCTCAGTATTTAGCGGAACTATTTCCTTCCCACCATGTTAGCGAGATTCAAGCCTCTGTCAGCTTTAAAACATTCCTGAATCCATATTGGTGAGCTCTAATGTACCCCTTGTGTAGTGCTGTGGGCAATGTGTGAATGGAAGGACTAGAGCGAAGTAAACTTTTATGAACAAGGTCAATAATGTACCAAAACCCACAATACTTTCCAGGACAGAGTCACAGAGTTCAGTGCTTGATCAGACCCTTAAACCAACGCCATGATTGTTTTTACTTCTTTTCATTTCTTTTTTGGTTTTTGTTTGTTTGTTTGTTTTAACTTAGCGGTGCTCTTTGGCTCCTAAAGCTACCATCATGTTCCATTTCATTCATTAGACAAAATAACAAATCACAGTAAAGAGCGCCAGACACCAGCTTTTCCATGAAGATGGTGCCCAAAGCGAAGAAGGAAGCCCCTGCCCCTCTCATAGCTGAAGCCAAGGCAAAAGCTTTGAAGGCAAAAAAAGCAGTTGAGTGCTAAAGGGCATCCACAGCCACACACACACACACAAAAAGATCTGCACATCACCCACCTTCCAGAGGCCTAAGACACTGTGATTCCAAAGGCAGCCTAAATATCCTGGGAAGAGCACCCCCAGGAGAAACAAGCTGGACCATTGTGCTATCATCAAGTTCCCCTGACTACTAAGTGAGCCACAAAGAAGAGAGAAGACAACAATATGCCTGTGTTCACTGCAGAGGTCAAGGCCAACGAGCCAGATCAAACAGGCTGTGAAGAAGCTCTGTGACACGGATGTTGCCAAGATCAACACCCTGATCAGGCCTGATGGAGAGAAGAAGGCATATGTTCCACTGGCTCCGGGCTAGGATGCTTTGGATGTTGCCAACAAAATTGGGATTATCTAAACAGAGTCCAGCTGGCTAATTCTAAATATACAAATTTTATGCTGTTAATTAAAAAAAAAAAAAAAAAAAAAGGCCTGCCACACAGCAACCTGATTTCTCTGTAGCTCAGAATAATAATTGCATTATTGTTTTTAAATGTCAACAAAAGATGGACTCTTAGCATCAAGAGAGAGAAATGGGTGTCTGAAAGGTGTAGCTTAGATGCTTTTATCTATCAATATATTGTAGAAAGAGACATGGAAGCTGGAGTTCAGCAGAACCCCAGGCACTGTGTTCTGGATACAGTCACATCATGAACACAACATCCGCTTCCCTAACACGTATATCAATCCTTTGGTTAGGAATATACTATGTATTATATAACGATGTATTATATACTACAACATACGTTATATAGTATACAGTATATTAGTATTATATAACATTATATTAATATACTATGTATATTAAATATAGTAATAATTCCACTGAAAGTTAATAGTCACCAAGAGTAAACATACTGCCTCTAATTTAGTGTAAAATTCACTCTAATACTACTTCTCACCATGAACATTTTTAACCAACTTAACAGCTGTACACATTAGCTTCTTATCACTTGGTAAGTCAAATCATCTCAGGGTATAATGTAAAAGTGGGATTCCTGGCCCTCAAAAGGTAAGAAATTCAAAAACACGATTTTACCAGTTGTATTTAAATTTCTCTGAGCCTGTTGAACAGCACGTTAACAATCAAATTTTAGAAACTCATTATGCTGGTGTTCCTCATGTTCACTTAATACTTATTTAGCATTTTGTGCCAATTCCTGACAATTAGTCAATAAGTATTAACTCAATGAATTTCTCACAATTACAGATGAGCTTGGCTCTCCCCATTTTATATGTGAGGAAATTGAGAGCCGCAGAAGATTCAGTAACTTCACCAAAGTTAACCAAGCCAGGATTCAAACCCATGGATCCCAATTCTAGATATGAGGCTGGTGCCCACTATTGTGGTATTTTTCATGAGAACAATGTTGCATTTGGAACTTTTAAAACATCTTTATGCCCAAAGTCACTGTTTCAGATGTCTCTCCTTTAATATTTTACAGCGATGTAGAATAGTAGAACCCTTTTTTACTTTGCTGTTAAGAAACAAAATAATCTGCAATAAAATAGCTTACTTGTTACCCCTGCTGTCACAGAATATAACAGTGATGAAAAATGACACTGGTCTCGATGCCTGGAACCTGAACTGGCAGATGAGCTCAGCGTTGGTCCCACTGGGAGAGCCTGCAATGGCTCTGCCTTCTGGGAAATCCACAGAAAGAGGGAAGTTCTCTTCATCACCGTCAACCATCATTGTCGGAGGTACCACGGTGTGTAAAGTTGCATCTCTAACGGAAATTGAAAATCAAAAAATTTTAGCTCAATGTGTGCAGGTAAATTGGCTTTAAATGTGTTCTTCTCTTTTTTTTTGATTGTTAGAAAAATAAAAACAACAAATATTAATAATAACATGCCCAATTACTAAAGCTATTTCTGTATCATCTCATTTTCTGGCCATAATATAAAGTTGATAATATATTTAATTTAATGAAAAACCACACAAGATGATCAAAAGCTCCTTTTGCCCTCTAAGGATTAAAAAAGTCAGTTAAAACACCTGATTGAATACAATATGTTTAACCACAACCATGATATAAATACTATTGCCTTTAAATATATTCTGACAAAAATGTCCTTTACTAACTAGAGCTTTATTGCATATAAACTAAATAAATACAAACAGGTGAATATACATATGTTTCTTTTTAAATATGGATACTCTTAAGCACTGTATGTGTATATACATATACATTACATGTGTATATATACATATATATTTTTTAATCATAACTACTAAAAATTTCACATAATGTTCATATATTTCACTGTATATCTTTAAAATATTCAACTACCCTAAAATGCTTGTAATTTTTGAATAATATAGTATGTAGTACTCACTTTTAAATCAAATTAATATTTCATAACTTTTAGTGATCTATAAATATTTAACCATATTATTTTATTTTACTATGTGTGTAGACCCTTACAGCAAATAACAAGTGTTATCATACTATGCATTACCATAGAAGCACAGCAACTATGCACACACACATCATCTACTTATTTTATAATGTGAGGGCTCACAGCATATCTAGCCCAAGATACTGATACTGTTGGGGTTTGGGCTGTTTATAAATTTCTTTAAGAATAAAAAAGTGATTGCATTCAGCTACAGTATATGCATGAGTTAGGCAGAATTCCAAGATGACCCCCAAGAGTCCTGTCCTGTGATGAGATATCGCTTTGGTGATTAAGATATATGGCAATGACAAAGGGACTTACCATATGTAATTAAGGTCCCTAGTCAAATGAATTTGGGTGGATTAGAATTAATCAGATGAGATCTGAAAGGGGGGCTTAGAGGTCAGAGACAGAGACATGGAGAGAAGGTCTACATTTTTGGCACATGGCTAGGACTTGAGAGTGGCCTATAACCTCTGAGAGTGGTCCCAGCCAAGAGCCAGTGAAAAATGGTGTCTCAGTCCCACAGCTGCAAGGATAAATTCCACCCACAAACAGGGAGCCTGGAGGGAAACTAAGTCTCAGATGAGACCACTGCCCAGCCCACCTTCTGATCTCTGCCACTAAGACTATGAGCAGCGGATACAAACAAACCCAAAGGAACTCTGAGATAACAAATTTTTGTTCTAAGGCACGAAACTGGTAATTTGTCACACAGCAATAGGGAACTAACACCCTGAGTGTTTAAGCTTGCTTTCCATACCATGAAGAGAGAAATTAACAAACATTTTCACAAAAAAAGAAAATTAAATGAAATGAGGTAATTAAGTGGGCTTTTTTTTTGGTCTTTTTAATTTAAATGTACAGTTAAATATTTCAATAGTTTGTTCCAACTACAGGAACAAGTTAGACATGGCCCATGACTCACGTAACACAAATACAAACAAAAGACACATAAAGAAAATGTGATAACTTTGCGTTACGCATTTACCTGTAATAACTTTGAGGTAAAATTCTGATATTCTTCACAGCTGTTAAATCCAAAGGAACAGGGGTGAAAAATACAAATGGCGGGTCGAACGATAGCTTGGGTGATTTTATCTCTCCAACCAGATGAATTACTTGATAGCAAGCTGGGATATTATTCAAACGTACGGGAATATCAGCTGTGTATTTTTTAGGACGCTCTGATGGGAAAAATTGAAGTATTTTAGATTAGTTCACACAAAATAAATATTTACGCAGTCTGAACCTTACTGAATATTAAAATGTACTATGAAGTTACAGCTCAGTGAAGCAGAGTAGATGAGCCAGAAACTGGATTTATCCTGCCGAGGAACTTAAGACAGGTAATGAGGAGTCACGGAAATAAAAATCTTTCAAAGCGCACTACGGCTAAACATAGAGCAAGTCGCCTTAAAGCAGATTTTCGTTATTATGGGTAAACACATATACCTGAGAAAGGAGTGCAACAGGACTTCTTTCCTGATTGTTTTCTGCGCCTGAATAGGAGCCACCTGTCCCTTTAGTACATGCAGAGTGAAAACGAGATCAGATCATTGTTATAAACTGAGAGGAAAGGAATGTGCTTTCTCCCAGATAATCTGAGATTATGAAAGGTTGCCAAGGGCGACTGGCTAATTTCACCTGGCAGGAAAAGACCGGAGATTCTCAGGTGGTAACTCACCATGAGGGAGGGCAATCTGTGCTGGAGGAAAGGGATCAGCGTAGGAGGCTGCGGGCCAGTCCTGGGGAACTTGATTCACCACAGCAAGTTGCTGGTACCTTTACAACCAAATCCCCAAACACAGTGTCTTGAAGGAGGAAATTGTGATCTGGTGAGTAGGAATTCAATGTGTTACTTAGAATTCAAGAACTGGGACAACAGAGTGGCCTGGCCTGGATCAGGGCCATTAAGAGTATCACCAGGGCAAAGGATGCACAGGATGAGTGTTCTGATGATGCAGAGCCATGTTTAAAAGTAGCATCAGCTCCGGCTGGTGGCACAGTGGATAAGGCGCCGGCCTGTGAACCCAAAGGTCGCTGGTTCGATTCCCAGCCAGGGCACATAACCAGGTTGCAAGCCAGGGCTCCAGCCAGGTCTGTAGCTGGAGGCAGGTGAAAGGCAACCACACATTGATGCCTCTCTCCTTCTTTGCCTCTCTCCCTTCCCCTCTCTCTAAAAATAACAAAAATAAAACCTTTAAAAGTAGCAACATTACTAACCAGAAGCAAAAGCAATGGATTCACTGAACTGATCTGACCCACTAGTTGTTGGTGACCTGGGTGCCTTTATGTAATAGAGTGGGGCAGGAATCACCAAATTCCCGGCTTTTAAGGTACTTTGAGTATCTACAGCAGGCTGGTAGCTCAGACAGGTAAAAGGGAGATGATACTGTTTAAGATACTTTGCATAACAACGGCAAGGAGATAGCTGAGCTTCCCAGAAGGAAAGGAGCCAGCCAGAAGGAAGGGGGCCACGCTGTCTGTAAGAATGAAGAAGGGCCCCACCATCGGCCATGAAGTCTAGTGGGGAAGGAGCCATGTAGGTTTGAAAGAATGAAGAGAAGCCACGTGGTCTAGAAGGGTGTAGATGGGAGTCAGCTACGAGGGCTGGTGTGTAGGAAGAGAGCCATGATGTAGCAGCTAGGCAGCCTGGTAGGAGAGTTGGTCTGCCATGGGAGAGGGCCCTGCAGCCGGGGCTAGTGAAAAAGCAGACATGCTGGTGCTTTGATCGTGCCCCCTCCAGCTGACTCTGAGGCCACCAGGACGCTGCCTTGCAGACCGGGATTCCATCTGGACTCTTGGAACTCAGAACATATGGAGAGGACACTCTCTTAGGACTTAAGCCTTTCCTGTATTCACCAGAGGCTGAGGCCAACATACCCCAGATCCTGTAGAAGAGAGTTGACAGATAAGGGGTGGGGGACTGGTGGGCTTGGTTTTGGTTTATAGCCTTTTGGGGAGCAAGGGAAGTGCTGGGTATCATGGGTGAGCACCCAGCACCCCAAGGATGGACTGTTGTAAATAAAGACCTATTCCTCTCAACACTAATTGTTGGGTCTTACACCAAAGGCACCATGTGAACGAGCCCCACTTTGCTCCATAACACTCCCAAGCGCTCTTCCATAGTATCTAGTCCTGGCAAGGCCAAAATATGTTCATAATAAAGACCAACCAAGAAGCTCCCTTTTCTTCTGTGCCCAGATATTGACCTTTCCTCCTTGCCTTTGCATTCCAGTTTCTCTCTCTCCCACCCTCTCTTTCTGGGAACTTTGTTTCTTGCAACCCTCTTATGCTTTTATTTTTCCTTTAAAGATTTTTACTCATTATTTTTAGAGAAGGGCAGGGAAGGGGGAAAAAGGGAGAGAAACATCAATGTATGTCTGCCTTTCATCTGCCTCCAGCTATGGGCCTGACTGGAGACCTGGCTTGCAACCTGGTTATGTAACCTGACTAGGAACCAAACCAGCGACCTTTGGGTTCACAGGCTGGTGCCAATCCACTGAGCCACCAGCCAGGGCTTGTTTTTCAACTCTCCAAACATCCACTAAGTTTTATTTCCTTCTAGATTGTCCAGTCCATTTCACTTGGCTGCAGATATTGACAGGGACACAAAGAAGCTGTGTATAGAAATACAGATGGTGAACTGATCTAGTTGTTTCTTTCAGGACCAGACATAGTAGAAATGGAAATGAAATACACAGAAATATATAATGAAACCTAATTATTTTCACAAAATATACTTCAGAATGTAGAAAATATTTGTTTTCTATCATTTTCAGAGTTCGAAGCAGAAATAGTAACAGCCAAAATATTTTTAAACCTAGTAATCACAGCATCCTATGTACTTTTTTTCACACATCAAACTAAAACGATTCTACAATACCATGTTAACAGATGTAAGCAAGACATTAAGGTAATGCAATAGCCTGCTAACAGAACATTATTGAGAGAGAAAATACATAGCTTAAGGAACTCTTTTAAAAAGATCAAAAGCTAGAAAAGCTCTTATCCTGCCTTTTCTATTAATCACATAGCTAGTCATGGGTGTTCTCTAAAACGGCCCCATGGGTAAAACACAGTGGTGTCCCGAAAATTCGGATGCAAATGACTTACTGAGGATGTGCTGTGCAGGGAGAACCTGCCGGTAAAGGGGGAAGCAGAATAGGGCAGGGCAAGAAGCTATGAAAAGCCATGGTTTTAGAATCTCAGATGTGACTCCACTAGAGAAACTGTCCCACAGGAGGGAGTGGGTTTGGGCCACCCGAGTTAGTGGTGGTGGTGAAGCTTCAACTCCTAGGTATCTCCACATGAGACATCTTCCCTCAGCCAAGGGGACAGACATAAGCTATCCAGAGTCAACAACCACCATTGGGAAATGGATCGAAAAGCCCAGTCATGAGCATCTGGATGGGCTCAAACAGTATATACAACAGGGTGCAACCCTACTGTATCCTGTCAAAATAATTAGGAAGAATAACAGGTAAGCTACTGGAACACCTTTTAAACAGAAAAATAGTTTGAAAAAGGCATTTGGTAAACCAGTATCTAGTTTATATGCTATAACTAAAGCTGTTTACCAATACAAGACTTTCTCAAAAGAAGAAAAAAATTCTCCATAGATGAGTTTTTTTTCAAGCACCTTCCTGCTGCTCCTTTGTTCTGGTCTGTGATGAAGCTAGTTGTCAATACCCTCACTTCCTGAAGCTCATTACCTGGAGGAGTCTGTGTTTTTCTGAGGCAGGGATCCTCACCAGGCCTGTTTTCTAAGGTACGGCCAGCTGGGTGTCAGGCTCAGGAAACACTGTGGCTATTTACATGAGAACAAAAATAAGCTTATCCAAGGGGGTAGGGGGGGCACACAAATTGGAGAACAATGATTCGGCTTCAGAAGGAATTGGAGATTTATTTAAGAGACCAGACTGAGTCACCTACACGATCACATCCCAGCCTCCATCCCTGTGGCCTTCCAAGGAAAGGACAATAGGGCAGAGTGAAAAGTTAAAAGCCACCTCACTTAAACTCTTCAAAGCCCTGACAATATAAAGCAGCCCTGCTCAGTGACCAATCTAACAGGTTTTAACCAGAGTCTAATCCTAAAAAAATTTTTTAAAGGTTTTATTCATTATTTTCAGAGAGAAGGGCAGGCAGGGAGGGAGGCAGAGAGGGAGAGAAGCATCCATGTATGGTTGTCTTTCACCTGCCTCCAGCTATGGACTAGAATGGAGACCTGGTTTGCAACCTGGTTATGTGCCCAGGCTGGGAATCGAACCAGTGAACTCTGGGTTTGCAGGCTGGCGCCTTATCCACTGTGCCACTGGCCAGGGCTATGCTGACAAATTTTTTAATTGCTGATTCAATCTTCTTACTAGTCACAGATCTGTTCAGCCCACGATTTTTAAAAGCTATTTTAGAGAAAAACAAATGCTTCTGTTCTGAAAAAGGAAGATAAGGCCCAACTACTCAAATACCTAAAGATACAAGTACATGCTAAATATGTTAAGGTGAATTTTATAGTATATGAATTAAATTTTAATAAAGTTGTTATTAAGAAAACTACTTTATAATCACATCTGAGTCTTAATTTTGTTTTTCTTAGGGTATCTAACAGAAGAAATTATGGTAAAGTAGAAGGCTTCTTTTTCTTCTAATAGTTTCTTCATCTTAATGAGCAGTAAAAACTCAAAAAAAGCAGAAAAGGAATGCATATTTGATTTAGAAATACCTAATAAGAAGTTAGAAAGGCTGCATTCAGTGCCATGTGCTCCAGGAAAAGTAAAATTTGTCTGCCACAGAAGAAAATAAATGGTGGAGGTCAAAGATGCTACACCTTGGTTTCAACTCAGAAGGCCTCTCTGTAACTCGACTCACAACTTCCCAGATTTCTACTCTCTGTCCAGCTGTTCGATCCTAACAAACCCAACACTCATACCCAGCCTGCTAGCTTTGATCTGAAAGAAACTTGCCTCACCCTGCCTTAGTGCCTTGAAGGTAAAGAAGTGGCCAGAACTGATTAAAAAGTGTAAGGAGCTGGATGATGCATAACCTTTTACAAAACACACTAGCTGGAAATAAAATTCCAAATTATTTCAACAGATTCTTCAGATATTGAAAGTAGAAAGAAACTCATACTATGATTTTTAATTTGTAAGTTCACTGATACCATTTCATCTTAGAGCTGATAGGAAAACAAATACTGAAATAGGTATTTCTTAAGATTTAAATAGATATAATCACATATAGAATGGAAATTGAAGGTAGAGCATGTAAAACAAAAAATTGATAAATACATATAATTTTAAAAATAAAAAAATAGAGTAAGTCAAAGCAGATCAATCTAAGAAGCTGAAACAAACAAGAGCCACCTAAAATGGGGAGACAAAGAAATAAACCCTCAACAAATCGAAAGGAGGAATCCCCAGGAAGAGTGCAAAATGAAATAGAGGCAAGCACCCTATCAGACATGGAATTCAGAATAATGATGATAGAGAAGATCAATGAGCTCAGTGAGTTCTAAGAAAACTACAAACAACTCAAGGGGAACTACAAAGAACTCCAGGAAAGCTACAAGGAACTTACTGAGAGCTACACTAACATTAAAAAGGACCTAGAAACCATCAACAAGAGCCAGAAAGAAATGAAGAATACCATTTCTGAATTGAAGAACACAGTAGAAGGAATCAAAAGCAGGCTAGAGAAAGCAGAGGATCAGATCATCGAGCTGGAGGTCAATGTAGAAAAAAATTCCCAGGCAGTGCAACAAAATCAAAGAAGACTGAAAAAGAATGAAGAGGTTTTAAAAGAGCTGCAGGACAACATGAAATGTAATTATTATCCATACCATAGGAATACCAGAAGGAGAAGAGGAGGAGCAAGGGATAGAAAACCTCTTTGAAAAAGTAATGACAGAAAACCTCCCGAACTTGAGGACAGAAAATGTCATGCAAATTCAGGAAGCACAGAGGGTCCCAAGGAAGATGAACCCACATAGGCCCACCCCAAGACACATCATCATTAAAATGGCAAGTTTCAAAGGCAAGGAGAGAATCCTAAAAGCAGCAAGAGAGAAACAGCTAATAACATACAAGTGGGCTCCCATAAGGTTATCAGCTGATTTCTTAACAGAAACACGAGCCAGAAGGGAATGGCAAAAAATATTACAAGCAATGAAAAACAAAGGCCTGCAATCAAGAATGCTCTACCCAACAAGGCTGTCATTCAAAATGGAAGGTGAAATAAGGAGTTTCCCAGACAAACAAAGCCTAAAAGAATACATCTCCACCAAACCAGCATTGCAAGAGATGCTAAAGGGTCTGCTTTAAGAAGATGAAGAAACAGAGAGACAGACAGAAACACAGGTACAAAGGTAAATGGATTAAATGCACCAATCAAAAGACATCGGGCAGCTGAATGGATAAGAACCAACTTTAACTTACGAATGCTTTAAAGTGATCTTGTTATAAATAGATTTTGCTAAATAAGGTATAATTTTGTATATTACTTATATCTGCATTACTGCAGGTTAAGTTTTCTTAGACTGGAATCATTTCACATTATGGGAAAAATCAGATTACTTGCAATAACTCAGAAAATTGAATGCAGTTAAGGAAGAAGAAAAAAGTAAGAAAATATGGATGTATATTACATAGAAGACATGCTATCTTTCTTATTCACTGTTATAAAATATGTGCTTATTTGTGGGTGTGCAATATATAGACTTTATTAGCAATTTATGTTTTAAATAGCAACCAACTGGTCACGGGTATGTTGTGAAATCAGTCAATCTTTAGGTCAGAAAAGATGCTGAGAATGAAGACCAATTTGGATGGAAGTTGCAAACTACTAAACTATATGATTCATGTACACAGACAACATATATTCTCATATTAGCATGTAAATTAGATGAGATTCCTTTCAAGTAAATTGTGGAAATATACATTTCCAGTTATTAAGGCCCCCAAACTGGGGATGCTTGGGAAAAGGAATGAATGCTATAGTAAACTTTATTATTGAAATATGAACATACCTAATCTCTACCCCAACAGACTCTTAACTAGTTCAGTGGTTAGTTTAGGACCACATAGGAAGTCAACCACAAGTTCAAAAAAATAGCTAGAATACTATTCTACAAAATTATTTAAATCCTATGGATTTTTATTTTTTACCTCAAGTTAGTAGACATAATCATTTCTACTCTGGGGACTGGCTGAGCACTGCAAGTGCCACTATTTCTGAAGCCTTCAACTTGTAAAACACATGTAGAGGAAAAACAAAGGGTATTGAAAGAGGTAAGACCTGTGCATAGCCTAAATAAATAAATATACTATTTAAGATGGAAAACGCCAAAAAGAGTAAGTTGTAGTTACAGTAGCTTAGAATAAAGTTGAATTATATTATGGGAATGGGGAGGATCTGACTCAAAAACCAAGTTCATTTATTTCTATGGATTTGGCACTGTCTCTAGGACAACTTTCATAAAAGTGAGTTCTGCAATACACCATTTCTGTGATATATTTCACAAAAATAGAGTCCAGAGTAAAATAAGTATTAAGAAAAAATTTGCCTAATTTTGCTACAATATATCTAAAACACTGTCATTTAACATGTAATAATTAAATGAGCTATTGGCATATTTTAAATTTTTTGTATTAACTCTTCAAAATCCAGTATGTACTTTAAATATGCATAAAAATATGTACGGGTGTGAATGTATTTTTGCATGCATTTGGGAATATTGAAATTCATATTACTTAAAAGAGTAATTGTTTAAACAAATGAATTAATGTAGGCATTTTGGAATAATGGAAACTTTGTATTAATATGATTTGAGAAGCTGACAGAAGGCAGTAATTAAATGGTGAATTGTCTGGATATGAAAGGAAAAAAAAGGTACACATTGGTGGTTACAGAATAGACGGAGATGTTAAGAACAAAAGAAATAGAGAAGCCAAAGAACTTATATGCATGACTCATAGACATGAACTAAGGGGGGCACTGCCAGAGGAAATGAGGTACTGGGTGGAGGGGGGCAGAGGGGGGTAAACTGGGACAACTGTAATAGCAAAATAAATAAATTGAAAAAAAATTTTTAACCTTAAAAAATTATATATATAATTGCATAAAAATTAATATAGAGTATAACATGAAATATAAGTAAGGTCAATTCCTCTCCTAAAAATTACATTTCAGTCTTGTTCAAGAAAATAGGCTAGGTCCTTTGGTTTGGTTTACAACATTTATTCTAAATTTATGAGACACAAATTAAAAATATAGTGATACATCAACCAAAGGCAGAAAAACAGACGACAAAATGGCAATGTATCACACAAACAACATTTAAGAAAAACACATTTTGTAGGAAAAAACAATTTTAAATACATGTACTTATTTATAAAAGGCACATTTGACAAACCGTTCAAAGCAAAACCACTAGAATGAAAAAAGTTTAAACAAACCATCATTATAATAATATTCAGAAAAAATACAGTAATAACTGTAGTATAGTGGCACATATAATTATAATGTAATAATATTGTATTAACAGATTAGGGGTAAGATAACAAGGGAGGAGAGAAGGAAGAAGAAGAAGAAAGACATAACTATTATAAATAGACAACTTTCCTACTAATCATGATTTTATGTTATAAAGTGTTTATTTAGAAAATAATGTAGAATGATATTTGAAAAACTCAGATTTAATCACAGAAGTTTAGTACGGAAATGTCAGACAAAATATAAATATATTCCTTTTACACAGTGATAGTTAATTTAAAACAATGAGAAAAAATCTCATTAGCAATAATGATGCATATAAAATAAAGCTTTAATTACTGAAGAAAAAAAATGCTGTTCTCTAAAGTGAAAAACTCAATTACGTGCCTTTTTCTAGAAACTAGAAAGAAAAGACTACACTTCATTTCAAAAAGTAAATGTGTAAGAATTGCCATGAATATCTGTAATAGATATTTAATGAGAGAAAATTTGTCATACCAATTATAAAAAGATGTAATAAAATTGCTGTAATTAAAAAAAACATACCAGAACTGAGGCGGGAATATAGATAAATAGAGATGCTGGCCAGCTTCCCTCAAAGCAAGAAACCCAAAAGTAGAAGCCACAAGATGCAATGCCTGTTCTGACCCAGCCTGGGAAAGCCCACCATCACATCCCATGGGTTACGTATCAGCCCTATTTGATGCGAGAAGGAATACAATGGCATGAGTAGCAGAGAAGCCATTTTCTCAGGATGGTTACCACAAAATTCTTGTAAGAAACTTCTTACAACTGTTTCAAAAACATATTAACACCTAAGATGAACTTTTTATACATAATGAAACAATATGCGAAAGATAAAGTGAAGTAACAACAAAGAGGAGGAAAGATCACTTACTTGGACAAAACGTAATGGAAACTTTGCACTCTTCCTGTGGTTGCAGGTACCCACTCAGTTCACTGAAGGTGAATATGCCATCTCTGAAAAGTTTGCCAGGTTTACTAATATCCAAGGCCCACTCCACACTGTTTTTTGAAAAATTATGTAAGACAAACTCCTGTTAACACACAACACATAAAAGAAGCCATTTGTAATATCCGATGTCGTTGGCATTACCATATACACTTGATGGGCCTACGCACATAGTTGAGCGATTTGAGGAGCCTACAAACTGTTTGGCTTGGCAGCCGTACCCGTAACTGTATTCTAGAGTTTTGTACCAGGTGCATCCAGCTGCTCAATAATAAATAATAGAACTTACACCTCATTTAAACTTACATTTCTTGATGACTAGAGGTTGAACAGATTTTTATTTACCTATTGACCATTTCTATTTCTTATCTCATGAATTGCCTTTTCAGGCTCCTGTATAAGATACTATCTTTGTAAACTTCCTATATTAGTACTAAGATCTATAAGCATTTTTGAGCCCTGGCACAGTGGATAAGGTGCCGGCCTGCAAACCCAAAGGTTGCTGGTTCGATTCCCAGTCAGGGCACGTAACCAGGTTGCAAGCCAAGTCTCCAGCCAGATCCACAGCTAGAGGCAGGTGAAAGGCAACCATACATTGATGTCTCTCTCCCTCTCTGCCTCTCTCCCTTCCCCCCTCTCTAAAAATAATAAATCTTTAAAAAAATATATATATAAGCATTTTTCAAAAACCTACAGTATTTCATAAAGTAGAGCTGCATGTTACTGTGCTACCAACGTCCATGTTTTCATTTAAGGAAAAGCTATTACAGATTGCACCGCTGTTGCCTAAGCAATCAGCGACTTCCCTTGCCACCAAATGCAGCAAGGAAACTCCACCGAAGCACAAAACAGTTTCCGTTTCTGGAAAGCTACAACCATGATGAATCCTGGGAAAAGAAGAACCTTTTACGTTGGGGATCTAAAAGCCGATCAGTATCAGTGTACTTTTTTCTAGGTTTATGATGCATAGGAATAAGGGACAACATTAAAATGTCATCCTAAAGTGAAAATAAGAAATAATCTTCCCAATGCAACTTATAACAAATATCGCACTCAAATATTAAAGAATTTATAAGGTGACTGCATGCTGCTTTTGTGGTCATCTTCCCCCTTGTCCATTTTCTTAGGTATACAATTTGAAACTACATGGTGGTTTTGTCAAACACCTTCTTCTTTTTCCCTTTTTATGTGACAGAGCCATATTGTTGGTTTTCAAATAAGAAGCTTGTCCAGTAGGACAAACTGAACTCAAAAGAACCACCTTTGAGTAGACATGTATGAGCCTTTCCAAGGAATGGGAAGCTCCACATAGCAGCCCCTTCCTGCTGTCCTGTCAACCTCCAGCAATGTTGGAATTCCTTCACTGGCTTAAACCTTGGTCTGGGCAGGTGCAAAGGGATTTAAAATATCCATTTCAAAAGTGCATTGTGAGGATAACATTCAGTAGCATGTAAACCCCTTAGCCCTGGTGCCTTGCCCTCAGAATGTATCTAACAAGTTGCGATGTCATCGTCATCACCATCACCACCACCACCATCACCATCATCATTGTTGTCATCAGGAAGATGAATACAAGAATGTAGCCATTTATCAAGGTGAAGGCAGAACAGACTCAGATGCTACCAATGAGTCTGCATGCCCACAATTCTGGGAATGGGAGGGTCTTTATATAAAGAAATATTTCCTGACAAGTTACAGGCAAACAGGCCAAACCAGAAAGCAGTCATCTTGCAGGCTGACTCAAGTAGCACCTCATCCCAGAGGTCACACATATGGCTTCATACAACCAACCAGGAAAGATGAGTATGTGTAGAAGAACTGCACAGTGAAGGACATGAGGGTAAGTGACTAACAAAAATAAACTCACTGAGAAATACTGGTTTCTCAAAAAGTTAGGCATAGAATGACCACATGACCCAGCGAGGTTAGTCACCCAACAGGAGTGAAAACAGGCCATCTGAAAGTCCTGGAGCTTCTTTCTGGGGGTGACGAAAATGTTCTGAAATAACATAGTGGTGACGGTGGCACAGCATAGTGAATATGTTCAAAACCACTGGACTGGACACATTAAAATGACAAATTGTATGTTATGTGAATTGTATCTTGATTTTTAAAACAAGAAATGAATTCCCTGACTGCTCCCAAGATTACCCACATTTCGGATTAGATGATACAATTTGGGAGAATGGTTTTATGTTGTCCCTGGAAGAAAAAAGTGGGTGCAAAAACAGCACCTAAGGCAAGTTAGACACAAACTAGTAACAGTTAAAATAAAGAACAGGAAAAAAGGAGGAAAAAAAAAAAGAACTTTCTGAAAAATATTTCAGACCAATACTCTACAAAGTCGTAAAAACTTCAGCAAGACTGTCACATATCAGAGAAAACGTAACAAAATATAGAATCCTGGCTTAGACCATGGAGTGGTAAAATGGTATTAGTAAAAACAAACTGCTGAAATCCAAATAAAATGTGTTGTGTAGTTACTAATATACTAATGTTAATTTCTTTTTAAGATTTTATTTATTATTTTTAGAGAGAAGGGCAGGGAGGGAGGCAGAAAGGGACAGAGATATCAATGTATGGTTGCCTTTCACCTGCCTCCAGCTAAGGACCTGGCTGGAGACCTGGCTTGCAACCTGGTTATGTTGCCCTGGCTGGGAATCGAATCAGCGACCTTTGGGTTCACAGGCCAGCACCATTCCACTGAGTCACCAGCCAGAGCTTAATGTTAACTTCTTAGTTAAAAAAAAAAAATGTTCTATGATTATATAAATTGCTAACATTACAAAAAGGTCTGTGAAACATATACAGAACTTCTCTGCACTGTCTTTGTAATGCTGGATAAATCTGGGAGCTACAGGGATGACTTGCATGCAGACACATTTTTCCAGTGCAACATGTTACTAAAGTAAAACCTTAAACCCGTTGTTTTTGTTTTTTTAAATTAACTTGACTCTTTTGAAGAGTATAGAATGGCCCATACAATTGTGACCACAACAAAGTGATGGACTTTGTTTCTTTCTAAAGCATTCTTGTCTTAAAATATTTAAAATTAAACAATAAGTCCATCTTACTCTGGCTGTCTCTTAGTACCTAAACAAATATTTAGTTCTAATATGTGTATGTTATATATATATGTACCAGAGTTCATTTGTACTGGAAGAAGCAAACAACATCTTTTAAAACAGAAAGTGGGCATGAAATCACATTAACTATTTGAATGACTCATTTTTCTCATTTTGAAGTTAAGGAAATGATATCTCTAAAATATCAGCCACTTTCCATATCCTATCCTACGAATGGAACCAATACAGTCAACTATGGAGAAACATTGTTCAGTTTGTTTAGATGTATCATTTTAAAGTAATTTTATCAAAGTCATACTATACATAGGTTATACAGATAGCTCAAAAATGTTTATAAAAAACAGCTGTCCCATTCAACCCCTCCTCTTCAACATTTCTGCTTCCCAGAAGCAACCAATTTTAGCCAATTCTAATTTGGATTTTCTCTCATAGTTATACCTTATTCTAAATGTGATGGCTTCCTTTAGGTTTTTTATGGCTACGATAACAAATTATCACACAGTACTTTAAAACAACACAAATTAATTATATTACAGTGTTGTAGGTTGTAAATTCAAAACAGGTATCACTAGATTAAGATCAAGATGTTAGGAAAAAATTATGACACTTTCTGGAGGTGCTAGAAAAGCATCTCTTTCCTTATCATTCCCAGTTTCTAGACATCAGACCCATCTTTTGGCTGGTGGGGCTCCTTCCACTATCTTCAAATTCAGCAACATCACATTTTTCTGCCCTTTATCTGTCACCACATTACTTTCTACTAGCAACTAGAAAAGCTGCTATTTTTAACCACTTACATAAAAAGACTGGGACCATCTAGATATTCTGGGGTAACCTTTCTTGCTTGGGGTCCTTAATCTTAATCACAATACGCATCCACAAAGTACCTTTTGCAAAGTAAGGTAGTGTATTCACAAATTCTGGGGATTAAGAATTAAAACAGAGCCCTGGCTGGTAGCACAGTGGATGAGGTGCCGGCCTGCGAACCCAAAGGTCGCTGGTTCGATTCCTCAGCCAGGACACATAACCAGGTTGCAAACCAGGTCTCCAGCCAGCTCTGTAGCTGGAGGCAGGTGAAAGGCAACCATACATTGATGTCTCTCTCCCTCTCTGCCTCTGTCCATTCCCCTCTCTCTAAAAATAATAAAATCTTTAAAAAAAAAAAAGAAAACAACTTTGGAAGACATAGTTTTGACTACCACATGGCTATTTCAAGATTTATCAACTTCAGATGCCATGTCTTGATCACCTACTAGTAAAGATGAGGATTTAGCTCATTTGCAACTACCTCCACTTCTCCCTCCACATTCCAATTTTGGTTATTTGTATTATTTTAATTCTTCCATTACTCATCTGGCAACCTTAAACAGTGTATTTATCATTTCAGCTCTTTTTCTGTCAACTTGAGACAATTCCCTTTCATTAGCCACTATGTAAGATGGGTTTCCTGTTCCTTCTACCATTGCCAACCCTTCTGTCAACCTTCACATTGTATGTATCATACATGTCACTTTACAGATGTTATATATGATCATATTTAATTCTACTACATAGCCCTCTGGATTTCTCTGCATTATATATTTTACCCTGACTGTAAATAGCAGTCATGCCAAATCCAAGTAGTGTATTGGAGTCACAGTTCCTTCTCTGTGAGGCCAATGTGAGTCCTTTGCCAAACAAGAGAGAAGATACTCATTGTCTAGACTGTATTTTATCATACCAAGCGAATAAAATTACAATTATGTAAGATAATATCAAATAATCTTGCATTTACAAAGGGATTGTTTTTCACTGGAATTCAAACTGAATCTTCCTTTCTACTGCTGCATACATGATCTTTCACATTCTTGAAGTTATATTACAGTTTGAAGTCTTACTAACATTTCATGCTTAAAAAAGTCCCATTTTAATTTTAGAAGAGATCCTTTTTTGAGCTCTAACTATAATTGCATATGCCCTCAGCTATTATTTTATGGATGCAATGTTAAACGTTTTCTCCAGATAATTTTTCTTCAAGCTTTAAAGGTTCAAAATTTATTGTAGGAAAAGCAATATATAAGACAAAAAAGGAAAACTACAAAAACCAATTTCTATATTGTACGTACAAGCTTCCTTCATATACATAATCAAATTTATCTAGATAGGGTCATAATTAGAAGAGGCAAAAATAACTATTAAAAAAAAAACAGGCCCTGGCTGGTGGCATAGTGGATACGGCTCCAGCCTGTGAATCCAAAAGTCACTGGTTCGATTCCCAGCCAGGGCACATAACCAGGTTTCAAGCCAGGTCTCCAGCCAGGTCCTTAGCTGGAAGCAGGTGAAAGGCAACCAAACCATACATTGATGTTTCTCTCCCTCTCTAATTCTCACCCTTCCCCTCTCTCTGGAAATAATAAATAAAATCTTTAAAAAAAAAAGAAGAAAAACAGACTATCATTCAAATCACTTTACTATATATCTAGACTTTTTCACCTGTTATTGACTCGCACTGCATTTCCTTTTCTATATGGTACATATTTCACATTAGCTTTAATTATAATTTCCATTTGTACAAGGAGGCATAATTTCATTCTATTCAAAATATTTTAATAGTCCTATTAAATATATACATATATAAAATAAACAGCTTTATATGCATTGGCTGGACAATTACCTCCAAGAATATAAGTTTTATATACTCCACCCTGCATATAAAACATACAGAGTGGAGAAAAAGTAGGTTTATATTCTTATATTATTAGTTATTATTGTACTCTTTACTTGTGAGAAATAGGAAATATGTATGCAAATTATATATATATATATATATATATATACACACACACACACAATTTCACTAAAAATAAGATTTCTTATAACATATATTTTCTAGTAACTCTAAATAAACTAAAACCCATAATCAGAAAAACAGCTGTAAACTGCACCAATTCTCTAAACATACCTCAGTTTTTGTAGGCTTTTCCAAGGGATGCACAATATATGCTGGGATATCAAATATAAATTCATTCCTGGATAATCTCACTGGTACTTGCAATACTATGAGAAAAGTAAATAAATTGATATAGATGTGAGCTCATAGATAATTCTTACTATACTTTTCAACATAAAACAATAAAATATATAATTCTTTTCTTTTTTTATATTCCCAGCAAAACAAAAACTTACAATGTTACATATTTTTAGAACATCTTGGTTTATCACATCTATAAAATCCCAATTCTGTATTTTAATGGTAATTAATTACAAATATAATTTTTAAACTATCCTGAGGCAATAAAAATATAAAAATATGAGAAATAATGAGCTGAGAAAAAAGTAAGCAAAGATAAAATGGTCTCCATACTAGAGTTTGACCAATGCATTACAGAAGTGAAAAGAAACAGAAGGAAAAATTATGGGAAAAAAAGGAAAATATGTAGATTGCATATCATGGCATTATTGGGTGAGAAAAGAAAACAGCTATTCTATTGAAGGTTGGAATTGGTGGAATCTGTAAAAATCCAATAGAGAAGACATTATTACCTGCTGAGAAGGCCTATCTTTAAAAAAATTATTAAATTTATTGCTGTGACATTGGTGAATAAAACTATACAGGTTTCAAGTATACAATTCTATTAATATGTCATCTGTATATTGTATTGTGTGCCCACTACCCAAAGTCCAATCTTCTTCCATCACTGTATATTTGACCCCACTACCCTTTAGTATTTTCTACCCCTCTTCCATCTGGTAATCACCATACTGTTTGTTATCTGCGCCTATGAGATTTTGTTTCCCTTATTTGTTCGTTTGTTGCTTTCAGTTTTATATCCCACACATAAGGTTCTTCTTTCTTTCTGGCTTATTTTGCTTAGCAAGATACCCTCAAGGTTCATTCATGTCATCACAAGTGACAGTATTTCATCTTTCCTTATGGCTGAATAGTATTTCATTGTATCTATGAACCACATCTTTATCCAATCATCTATCAAGAGACACTTTGGTTGTTTCCATGGTGTGGCCACCACGAATAATGCTTTAATCAACATAGGGGTGCATATAGCTATGTGAAAAAATGTCTTCAAATTTTAGGGGTTGATACCGAGAAGAGGGCTTGCTGGGTCATATGATAATTCTGTTCTTAATTTTTTCAGGAGTCTCCAAACTGTTTTCCATAGTATCTGTGGCAATTTACATTCCCACCAGCAGTGAATGAGAGCTCTGGTTTCCTCCACAACCTCTCCAAAAGTTATTACTTGTCTTGTTGGTATTCTATCAGGTGTGAAGTGGTATCTTATTTTGGTTTTTACAATATCCAGATTTAATGTAATCCCCATCAAAGTCCCAATGGCATTTATAAAAAAGAGAACCAAAAGAAAGTCATCAGATTTGTATGGAAGTACAAAAGACCCTGAACAGCCAAAGCAATCCTGACAAAAAAGAACAGAGCTGAAGGTCTCATGCTCTCTGACTTCAAATCATGCTACAAAGTGACAACAATCAAAACAGTATGGTATTGACAGAAAAATAAGACACATAGGCCAACAGAACAGAGCTGAACGCTCAGAAATTAGCCCATATATATATATATATATATGCCAATAATTTTCAAAAAGGAGCCAAAAACATACAATGGAGAAAAGAAAGCCTCTTCAATAAATGGTGCTGGGAAAATTGGAAAGCCACATGCAGAAAAATGAGAGTATACTTGCTATTTGTCACCACAGACAAAAATTAACTCAAAGTGTATCAAAGACCCATGCCCTGGCTGGTGGCTCAGTGGATAAGGTCCCGGCCTGTGAACCCAAAGGTCACTGGTTCGATTCCCCAGCCAGGGTACATACACAGGTTGCAAGCCATGTCTCTAGCCAGGTTTGTAGCTGGAGGCAGGTGAAAGGCAACCATACATTGATGTTTCTCTCTCTTTCTCTGCCTATCTCCCTTCCCCTCTCTCTGAAAATAACAAATAAAATCTTTTTTAAAAAAGTGTATCAACAACCTAAATATAAGACCTGAAACAATAAAATATATATAAGAAAACATAGGTACCAAACTTATAGACCTGGATCTCAGAGAGGATTTTATGAATTTAACCTCAAAGGCAAGGGAAGTAAAAGCAAAAGTAAATGAATGGAACTGTACCAAACTAAAAAGCTTCTGCACACCAAAAGGAATCACCAACAAAACAAAAAGGCAACCAACCGAATGGAAAAAGATCATTTGCAAACAACACCTCTGATAAGGACTTAATATCCAAAATACATAAAGAAGTCATAGAACTGAATATCAAATAATAATCATCATCATCATCCAATTAAAAAAATGAGCAGAGGACCTGAACAGACACTTCTCCCAAGAAGACATACAAATGGCCAACAGATACATGAAGATGCTCAACTTCACTAGCCATTAGGGAAATGCAAATCCAGTCCTATCTCTTTAACTAGATTTTAGAGCAATTGCAGATGCACAGAAATACAGAGCAGTAGGGTGTAGAGATTTCCCATATATCCCCTGTCCCCATATGGACAGTCTCCTCCATTATTAACATTTTCCACCACAGTAGTACATTTGTTACAACTGATGAACCTACAATGATATATTATCACCATCCAAAGTCCACTGTTTACATTAGGGATCCCCTGTAGCAGTGGACAGTCTAAGGTTTTAATCAAATGCATAATATTATATATCCACCATTATAGTATCCAAGGAAAATCACTGCCCTAAAAATCCTCAGTGGTCTGCCTAACCTTAACTCCACATTCACTGGAAACCACTGATCTTTTTATTGTCTCCGTAATTTCGTCTTTACCAGAATGGCACCAAGTTGAAATGATACAGTATGTGGCCTTTGAAGATTGAATTCTTTTCCTTAGTATTATAAATTTATCCATGGGATCTGTATCAGTGACTTAATAGCTCCTATCTTTTTAGCGCTAAATAACAATCTACTGTCGGAGTGGAAAAAAATCTACCCATGCATCTACTGAAGGGCATCGTGGTTGCTCCCAAGATTGAAGCAATTATAAATAAATCTGCCATCAACATTTGTGCACAGGTTTTGGGGTGGACATAATTTTTCAGCTCCTTTGGGAAAAGACCAAGGCACATGATTTGAAGGGCCGTATGGTAAGAGTATGTTTAGAAACCACCACACACCCTCTTTCAACGCAGCACATCATTTATCATTCCCATCAGCAATGTCACCTCACCAGCAAGTGCGTTCCCACCTGTCCCTGTGCCACACCTTCTCCAGCATTTAGGGTTCGCAGTGTTCTGGATTTTGGCCATTCTAGTAAGTGCGCAGAGGTATCTCAGTGTTGTCTTAATCTGCATTTTCCTGAGGACAGGTGAAGTCTTTTTATATGCTTATTCGTTATTAGTATATCTTTTTTGGTGAGGTGTCTGTTCAGATGTTGGACCCATGTTTTCTTCACTGGTTTGTCTTCTTGAATTTTTAAATTATCTCTAGACTTTGGAAAGCAGTTCTTTCTCAGATATCTCTTTTGTAAATATGTTCTTCAGCCAATGGCTTGTATTTGGGGCACTTTTGCAAAGCAGGTTTTAAAATTTGCATCAAGTCCTGCTTATCAATTCTTTCTTTCAAGGGTCTTGCCGTTGTTGCTGAATCTAAAATGCCATCACCAAACTCAAAGTCCTCTAGATCTTTCCTATATTATCTTCTAAGAGCTTTACAGTTTTGAGTTTTATATTTAGGTCTATGTTGTATTTTGAGTTTAGTTTTGTGAAAATTTTAAGGACTGTATCTAGATTCTTATGTATGTATGTATGCATGCATGCATGCATGCAAGGTTGTGGATATCCAGTTCTTCAGCACCAAATTTTGAAAAAAACCTTTTTCTGAATTGCACTGCCTGTATTCCTTTGTCAAAGATCAGTTGACTGGCCCTGGCTGACATGGCTCAGTTGGTTGGAGTGTTATACCATGGACTGCAGGGTCATGGTTTGATTCCCACTCAGGCAGGGCACATACATAGATTGTAGGTTCAGTCCCCAGTCAACAAGGGGGCTAGCCAATGGATCTTTCCCTCCCTTTCTCCCTCTAAAAATCAATTATCATGTCTTCAGATGAGGGGGGGAAAAAAGATCAGTTAGCTACATCTCTGTGGGTCTGTTTTTAGGCTGTCTTTTCTATTCCATTGATCTCTTTGTTGATATTTTTGCCAATACCAAACTCTTGATTAGTGTACCTTTGTAGTGCACCTTAAAGTCAGACAAGGTAAGTCCTCCAACTTTGTTCTTCAAAAGTGTATTGGCTGTTGTGGGTCTTTTCCCTTTCCATATAAACTTTGACTCAATCTGTCAATATCCACAAAATAATCTGCTGAGAATCTAACTGGGATTGACTTAAATCTCTAGACCAAGTTGGAAAGAACTGTTATCTTGACAACAGTATCTTCCCATATATGAACATGAAATACTGCTTCATGGCTTCATTTATTTAATTCTTCTTTCATTCCTTTCACTAGAGTTTCTTAAGTTTCCTCATACAGATCTTATAAATATTTTGTTAACATGAGTGTTTCATTTTGGAGGCTGCTAATGTAAATGGTATTCGGTATTTAATTTCAAAATCCGTTTGTTCATTGCTGGAACAGAGGAAAGCAACTGGCTTTTGAATATTAACCCTGTATCCTGAAACCTTTACATAGAGTTCCAAGAGATTTTTTAAAAATCAGTTCTTTTAGATTTTCTACATAGACAATCATCTATGAACAAAAAGAGTTTGGTACTGCTTTCCTAACCTGTATAAATAATTCATAAGGATTAAATTGCACATTGTAAGCTGTGTGATCATATCTCATGGCGCCCCATTCTATTCTTCCCGAGATGTGAATCATCCCTTTGTCCAGCATATCCAGGCTGTATACCCTCTCAGCCTGCTAGTCAATTAGCAGCCTTCTTGATTAGCAGATTGACTATCACCATATCACACTGCTTATGTTCACCTAACTCTTATTTTACATAAAAATGCCATATTCACATAACTTGCATTACAGCATATTAATTGTTCTATTTCATCATTCTTGTTGTTAACCTCCTACTGTGCTGAATTTATAAATTCAACTCTATCGCAGGGATATAGGTATAGAAAAAAATGTAATACATATAAGATTTGGCACTACCTATGGTTTATAGGCATCCACTGAGAATCTTGGAACTTACACCCTGAGGATAAGGAGGAACTACTATCAAGAGATCACTGATACCTGTCAGATGAATACAAAACCTCAGTGATAAAAGTCAAACTTCATGAACAGATAATTTACATAAGAAATATATAATAGCAAACATAGAAATTATAATCTATAAGCAATCCAAGAAATGACAATAGAAATATACTTTTAATCACAAACAAAGATGTGTAATTTCCTTAATTCAGCACTGGTTACACTTTATACTGAAGGAGGGTTAAAAGAGCACAAGTCTTCCCAAAAGCCCTTTAGCAAAACACAACAAGAGCATTGTATCTTGTAATTGAATCTCAGTTATAAAAAATATCTAAATGAAAACAAAAACGAGCCCTGCCTGGAGTGGCTTAATGGATTGGTGCCGGTAGGCGAACCCAAATGTTGCTGGTTTGATTCCTAGTCAGGGCACATACCCAGGTCTCCAGCCAGGTCCCCAGCTAGAGGCTGGTGAAATGAATGTTTCTCTCCCTTTCTTCCTCCCTCCCTTCCCCTCTCTCTAAAAATAATGAATAAAATCTTTTTAAAAAGTGATATGATTATCACTCATAGTTTGGATATAAAACAGAAAGCAACAGATGAACAAACTCATAGATACAGACGACAGTATGGGGGTTGCCAGAGGGGGAAGGGTTGAGGGGAGGATGAAGAAAGTAAAAGAGCTCAAATACGTGGCAGAGGGAAACTACCATCTGGGTAGTTAGCATATAATACAATATATATTGGATGTATTATATAGATTTGTACACTTGCCACTTACATGATGTTATTAGCCAATGTCACCCCAATCAATTTAATTTAAAAAATCTAAATTGTGAAAAGAATTATACGCAAAAATATTCACTACTACAATATTTATATTAATAAGAAAATGAAAGAAAAAAGAACCTAAATACTTCTGATTATGGTTAAGTAATCTATAGGAGGCAGTGGATGAGACATTCTACAATATTTACCAGTCTTAATTTATATAATTAATAAAGGTTCTATAATAGCCAAGTAAACCTATATATTGAGAATGAACAGGGAGCCCTGGCTGGTAGCACAGTGGATAAGGTGCTGGCCTGTGAACTGAAAGGCCGCTGGTTCGATTCCCAGCCAGACCACATAACCAGGTTGCAAGCCAGGTTGCAAGCAAGGTCTCCAGCCAGGTCCTTAGCTGGAGGCAGGTCAAAGGCAACCATACATTGATGTCTCTCTCCCTCTCTGCCTCTCTCCCTTCCTCTCTATCTGGAAATAATAAATAGAATCTTTAAAAAAAAAAGAGTGAATAGATTTCAACTTAACATAGGCAATAGATACCAGTTAAGTTTAAAAATAAACTGATAAAAGCAAACTATAGAACAAAAGTAAAATACCAAAATATTAATAATACTGTGTGCTAAATATTCACTTGCAGATGACATTTACTGTGTTTTCTACATTTTCCAATTTTCCATAATGATGAAACATTAATTTAACTTCTTGGAGACTCCCTACCAGCTGTGAAATTCTTAATTCTGTATTTTAAATGGGAGTAAAATAAATCTTTATATGGTATATGCTACTTTAATGAGGCTTCTCTTACTAGGTGCAAATGTAATTTTTAACTGATCACTATTACTGAGAACTTAATGTCCAAACTATAAAAATAAAATATAGTATAATATAGAATAAACTTAAACTTTTCTGAAAAATACTCAATATTTAAGCATATATTATAAACTGCAAAGCCAAAACTTTTATTTTTTTTCCAGAACTTTTGAAAGGTTCATTTTGCAGAGTGCATTAGTTTTAAACTTGAGTATTTGGAAAAAGTTAAGTAAATAAATATTCAACAAATATTTCAAAATTGTTTATCCTTCTTTACATGTAGTTGGCCTTTTAGTAAACTATCCCTAGGAAATACATTTTCTAATATGAAATTTCCATCCCTTATTTAGTGTTTTTATTTTAATGATTTACATTATAATATATAATATATATATATTATATAATATATATGTATATAATATATAATATATAAAAATTATATATAATAATTTTACATTTAAAAACTGCCAACACTGAATAAAGTACTAAATGGGCCTTTTTTTAAAAAAAAAATTCTATCCTCAGTGAAAGACAAATACCGTATGATCTCACCCATTACAGGACAATATGAACAAAACAACAAGCAAAACAGAACCAGATACATGAATACAATGAATAAACCTTCAGTGGGCCAGGGGGATGGAGGAGGGGGGAAGGGGGAAGGGGGAGGAAGAGGCAAAGAAGGGGCGCAGTTTAGTCAAGGAACTAGTATGGAAGAACCACGGACATGGACAACAAGTGGGATTGACTTTGGGGGGGAATGGGTGGGTGGGGAAGGGGACAGAGGGGAGGAAAAAGGGGATGGATATAATACAACAACAATAAAATTAAATTTTAAAAAATTCTATCCTCTTTTTAAAGCCATGGTCACTTATCAGAGATTATATCCATGCTGTTTATCAAAATTCAGTCTTACAGACTCAAAATATAAGTGAAACAGCAATCACATCATAATTTTACTTTCTATATCATATTCTGATTTTTTAAAGTTTTAGGTGCTTAAGTGTAAATATTTGGTTTATGCACATCACTTGAATGTTTCATATTACATACCAGTAGCTTGAACATAACACGGTTGAGTAAGTGGTACTGTCTTTGGAGTTATCAGAGAGTTTAACAAATAATATTCCATGTAAAGTTTTGAAGATTCATAGAAATTAATTCGAACTTGAAAGGTAAATTCGTATGTTGCCAGCTGACATACAGAAAGGAGATTACATCTGTGACTACTTTGCTATAAAAATCTGTGATATTTCTATTATATATACATAAAGCATATGACTTTTATTTGAGATATATATATATATATGCATATAATGAAATAATACCACAATCAAGCTAATTAACATATCCATTACCTCACAAAGTCAAATTTTTCTTGTCTTACTTTTGTGATGAGAACACTTAGGATGTACCCTCTTAACAAAATTCAAGTATAAAGAATGGTATTGTTAACACAACTTCCATATTACCCAGCAATCTTACTTCTGGGTATTCTAAGGCAATGTAATGAGGATCTCAAAGAGACAGCTACATTATATTTATTACAGCATTATTCAGAATAGTTAAGATATGGAAATACTATAAATGTCCATGAAAGGATAAATGGATAATGAAAATACAGCATGTACATGCAGCAGAATATTTTTAAGCTTTAAAAATAGAAGAGGCCCTGGCTGGTGGCACAGTGGATAAGGCTCCAGCCTGCAAACCCAAAGATTGATGGTTCGATTCCCAGCCAGGGCACATAACCAGGCTGCAAGCCAGGTCTCCAGCCAGGTCTGTAGCTGGAGGCAGGTGAAAGGCAACCATACATTCATGTCTCTCTTCCTCTCTGCCTCTCTCTACCTCTCTGCCTTTCTCTACCTTCTCCTCTCTCTAAAGAATAATAAGATCTTTTTTAAAAAAAAATTAAAATTAAAAATAAATAAATAAAGTAGAAGAATATCCTGCCATTTGCAATGGCAAGGATGGACCTGAAGGCCATTATGTTAAGTGAAATAAGTCAGACAGAGAAAGATAAACACCATAAGATCTCAGTTATATGTGGAATCTAATATAGTCAAAATCATGGAAGCTGAGAGTAAAATGGTGGTTATCAGGGGCTGCAGGGAGAAAGAAATGGGGAGATGCTGGTCAAGGAGTACAAAGTTTCAGTTATTCAATATGAATAACTTCTGAAAAGCTAATGAAATCCTATGGATTTAGCAAAACAGCAGTTTTTTTAAAAAGACTCAGCCCTGACCAGTGTGGCTCAGTTGGTTGGGCATCATCCCACAAAGCAAAAGGTTGCTGGTTTGATTCTTGCTCAGGGCACATGGCTAGGTTGCAGCTTCAGTCCCCCGTGGGGACACACACAGAAGCAACCAACTGATGTTTCTTTCTCACATCAGTGTTTCTCTCCCCTTCTCCCTCTCACCCCTCTCTCTCAAAATAAATAAATAAAATCTCCTTTAAAAAGTTTCAAAAAGAATATTATTTTGTACTATTGAAAGTACATTTTCCAAAATAAGACTTGGTTTATTGTTCATCACTCTAAAACTAAATCTTAAAAAATAAAATAAATTTTAGCAATTACCATTACTTCAAAATGGACCAAAGACATAAATATAAAATCTAAACATATAAACTTTCTACCAAGAAAATGTCGGAAAAAATCTTTGTTATCCCTGTTTAATATCAAAGATTTCTTAACTGCAATACCAAAAAATCATCTGTAAAAGAAAGAATTATTAAATGGTAATTTGATTAAATTAAGAACATCTATTTTCTTAAAGATATTAAGAAAATAAAATGACAGGCCAAACATACATCTCTGATAAAAAAAAATCCAACTTGTATCCAAAATATCTAAAGCACACACAAAGATCAATGAAAAACAAAGTACCGAATGGAAAACCAGGTAAAAGATTTTTTTTAATATTTGTAAGATACATATAAAATAACATATACCTATAATATATTATTAAGTGAAAAGATGTTTAACATCATCAGGCATTAGGGAAATGCAAATTTAAATCAAAAGAGATAACACTTCACACCTATCACAGTGGCTTAAACAAAAATGACACATTGCAGTACATTTGTTCCTGTCTAAAACATATACGGAGACACTTTGCTCACAATAAAAGGTTCATGAAATCTCGTCCTATCCAAAATGTCCATGCTTAGACAAAGTCCCTGGGTTCAAATAGCTCATAGCATTTATTTCTTGTTTTGGTTTACAGAATTAATACATAAAAAATACAATCATGTTTTATTGGTTCAATAATTGTGTTGTAGATGTATTGCCAATAATAAACTTTCTTGCCTTGGTAGGCTAGCTGGTCAGGCACATGAGGTCAGGTAGGTGAGTCAAGGTTCAAATCCTGAAGAACAGGATTTATAAAGCCAGGGACCAAGTGTCTGCTAATTAAATGACATAACCAAATACTGATAAAGATATGAGCACCAAACGCATTTATACACGATGGATGGAATGCAAAATCTAAATAATATTTCTATTCTGACATCTGATAGCATAAATTAAGCCAAAAATATTCATGATTTTCAAAAAAAGCAAAGATGCTCTCTCTCTTCTTGAAAATTTGCTAAACAGTATCTGTGTAAATATCACTGTTCATTACTGTAGATGAATAATTACACCAAACCTATCGAAACTAAATATGGTATAGTATACATCTTAGTACCCTTAATGTTGTGTATAAGATAAAAAATTTTCATTTTCTTTAATGTCAGAAAAGTAGCCTTTTCTGCCTCATCCTCTATGCGTATCTAAATCTAGAACACACGCAAGAGTGAACTCTGTAGACGTTATCACTCCATGTCCTCAAAGTTTCTTTACCTTTTCTTCCTGAAAGCTAAATAAACCTACCATTGTTCCTACGAGAAAATTTCGATCTTAGTAAACTATGTAGTTTAGTATCATTATTAATAAATGGACTTAGCATTCAATACCCTTTCTTATTGTGTTATTATTTCCCACTTAGTTCACTCTGTTCTGTATCTATTAGGTATGAGGCATCATGCTAGTTATGTTGGAATACAAAAAAAACAGTTTTGACATAGTCTTAGGGTCTGATTGCCATTCAAAGTTTGAATATTACTTGGGAAGATGTAGCAGCATGCCTTAACATATCAGGGGTAGAGAGAAGCCCTCTCGCTCTCTCCTTGGCATTTCTGTGGCTGAACCTCAGAAGCAAAAATATATCAGAGATTTCCCCTGAAATTTCGCCAGTGGTACCCCTTCCTCCTGGGCACGTTCCAGGAAAGGTGTTTTCTACGATTGTTTGTTTACTACTGATGTTGTGGTGTTTAAATCACTAAAAGCAAGGAGCACTGTAAAAGGAACCAGTCTCATAGCAACCTCCTAAATCTCCACAGCATGTCTACAGTCATTTCGGGTAGTGATCCCAAGACCATTAAGCATACTGCGCTTGAATAGAAGGATAAAGGACACATTGGCTCAAATATAAGTGATTTTGGGGTTAGACTCAACTTCCCTCTCCTTCAGACATGCCGCATCTTGACTTTTCTAGGCAGCAGAACTGGGGCAAGGCGACAACCTTGGTCCTTGTGCGCACCCTGTGCATTGCATGAGGTGCTCCACAAGCATGAGTCAGACACCTTTAGCCATCACTTGACTCAATCAAAGGGCACACCAAGGCATGCTCACAGCGAGAAGAATACCCACTTAAAAAAAAGAGCTTAGGTGATCTCTGACAGCTTCTTGGTTACAATTATCTGTAGTTCTACCGCTCTCCAGTAATGTCAGTAATTGAAAGTTGAACTTACCTCTTCGGGAGAGAATGCTATGCCACATTCCATGGCTTTCTTTCCATCTAGCTCTATGAAGTACAGCTTAGGAAATTCAGGATCTGAGTGTCTCCCTGTAAGACAGGGAAAAGTACATGTAAAAGAAGCCAGACACATATCTGTAACACCATGGCTAAATGTGGAAATGAAACATAGAGAAACCCCATTGTGTTCACAGTAATCAAAAAGCAGTTGCTAAAATATCTTTATGGGGCTGCATAAGGTTGCTGAGTTAAAGAATTGCTCTAAACACCAAGATCTAATCAGCAAAACTAATCTCCAAACATGCAGCAAACATACATTCAATCAGCAAAACATATCACAGTCCTACTCAGATGAACGTGGAAAGGAATAAAGGTCAAGTTTACATAACTGACTGAATCTTAAGTCTGAGAAAGCTGGAAGGCACCCTTTCCAGCGAAGATGGAGCAGGGAAGACTCAGACCTCCTCTGATATCTTAGAGTCCACAAAAAAGAGAAACACAAGTTTATATAAGGAAACTTTCTGACAAAATGAAATCACTCCAGACAAAAAAGCACTAGGTGAAGATACAGAAACAACTGTCCAATAGTCATGCAAACTCCGGGTTCAACAATTATAGCCACTTAAATTAACTTCTAAAATCATTTCCTTAAAGATCAAATGTTAGAGTAGAACCTCTGTGCTCATCTAAACAATTGTTTAAATTCTTTTTTCTCCCTAAAGTTTTCAGTTTATGCCAAGGGATGATAATAATTTTCATTATCCCTGTCCAGAAATGAACTTCAAGAACTCATTCCATTCTCCTTTATCCTACTCAATTTCACTCACCTTGATATATAATGTAAAAGCCATTAAACCAATAAACAAAAAAAAAAGACCCATTAAGTTTATATAATACAAATATCATCAGTGTGATGGGAAAAGATGCAAATATTATACAACAAAGAATATCCATGCTGAGGTGGGATTGACTTTGGGGGGAATGAGTGGGTGGGGAGGGGGACAGAGGGGAGCAAAAAGGGGGTGGATGTAATACAACAACAATAAAATTTAAAAAATAAATAAATAAAAATTAAAATAAAAAAGAATATCCATGTAGAATGAATGTATGTCTTGAACATAGAAGACATAACAAAAATAAATCAATATTCATAAATATATTTGGAATATATATATAAATGTACAGTTTATCTAGTGCAATCATCCAAAATAGCTTCAATAAATATCTCTGGAGTACCTTTTTTGTGCACAGCACTATACCAGACAACTCTAATAGCAAACGAGAAGTGTAAATGCAGTCCCTAACCCCACGGAGCTCACAGTGAACTGGGGGAGACAAACAGGTACACAGCCCTTTTTGATACAAGGTGGAAATTGGCTAGTTCTATAATAAAACCTACAAATGTCCTAAGAGAGAAAAGATTTTTATAATACCTTCAAACAACTGGACAGAAGGATGGGAAATGAGACTAATGGCCCATAGGGCACAGAAGGTTGAAGCCAATTTATAAAAGGCAAGATCTCAGGCACTAGGGGCAGAGGAAGAGGAACCATCCTGGAAGGGAAGCCCAGTACCTTTGGGAGGAAACACAGAAGACAGGTGACTGGGAAGGCAAAGTGATGTCATACCCAAATGGATCTCAACCTTTCCTCTCCTGTGAATCACTCTACAAAACGATCCTGAAACTATCACATAAAAAACCAAATCTAATTTGCCAACAAAGGGCATTTATCAAACATGTATCATAATCAGATATATTTTCAGGACATTTTAAACCAACAAAGCTTGTTAAGAAGAAGTGTGCTAAGATCTCTGCTTTAAGGAGGCCACTCTGGAGTAAGTCTGAGGGGAAAGGCTTAGAGGCAGAGAAAGTATTTGAAAGGATGTCTGCAGTGGCCTAGAGGGGAAGCTTGGGCTAGAGCTCAGGCAAAATCATGGAAAGAAAGGCACTTTGCAGACAGAATAGCTCCACAGAATAACCAAGAAGAGTCTGTTATCTATTAAACAAGGTGCACAGAAGTATATGGGCGAGTCAGTGAGAGTGAAGTGTCAAAACCGTAAGTTTCAACATCTAGGTGTTTCTGAAAAATGAATACAGATTTCATATTTATTTCCACCTGCCTACTGTTAACATTCCTGGGCTGTTCCATAGTCTTCTCAAACACAGGATGCTCACCTAAATATGCTCCCCCTGCGTTACAATTGTGAAGTGTGCCTCTCGTCACCCATCTCTTGGGGGTCAAAAACCTGGAGTGATGTCAGACTTACCTCTTCTTCCCTGATACCTATGTCCACTTGGTAACCAAGTCAGAGCCTTTCTCCCCCTTCCCAAAAGGAAAAGTAGTAAAGTATGAGCCTAATCACACCATTTCCTGGATATGAATCCTTTAACGGTGCTGTCTAACATCTAGACCCTTAGTGACCTCATTCTCACTCTGGTCTGGTCCCCCTACATTCTTCTAGATATCCTGAACTAGTTCCATACCAGCTCATCTCTAGGTTTTTACTTGCATTCTTTGCCATAACTTCTTTTCTTATGTATCCCCTCATTCTTCAAGACTCAAATTATGCATCAAATTCTCCAAGAGGCCCTTCGTCATCACTGATTCTTAGCTAGTTTTCCCTACCACGTGCTCCCTTGGCACCATGCACAGACTTCTCTTATAGTGTCCACCATGTTATATGGCAATAATCACATTCTTGATCCTCCTCACCTACTGTTATAGGTGGTCTTCATTTGTCACCCAGATCCAACAGCCATCGTTCTCTGCTCTGTTCTGCTCTGTCCTGACCTCTACAAGCTGATTCAGCTAGGCGCCCTTGCCCCACTGCTCTGCTTTGGATCAACCCCAGGGAGGCACTGGCAGGATACGAACGGGTAAGAGGTATTTATGCCTTCACGTCTTCGCTGCTTGGCTACAGTTCAGGCAATGGCTGCATTCCTTGAGCTATAGCTCGTAAAAGTTGGCCCATCCTTCATAGTCCCGCCACTCACAAGGCTCCAATATCTGCCTCCTCTTGCTCCTTTAGGCCCAGAGGTAGTAGCAGCTTCCATCGCTTCCTGGTTTCTTTCAACCTGGCTCCCACCTCCATAAATAATTCCTCCATTAACATCCCCCCATCATTTAAACCCTTTTAGTGAATCATCTGTTTATTAATGAGACCTTGACTAATAAATTTACTGTTCACTTCTTGAGAAAATGTAATGTATGTCGTTACCTTTATAGACTCAAAGTGTAGTATCTAGCCTATAATTGGTATTAAAACAAATATTTATTGCAGAAGAAATGACTGAACTAGTGCTCAGCAAACTTTTTAATAAGGATCCAGATAGTAAATATTTTAGGTTTTGCAAGCCACATGGTTTCTGTCACAACTACTCAAATCCGTAATTATAGCAGACATGTACCCATAAACAAAATACAAATAAGTGTGTCTGTGTTATAATAAAACTTAGTTATAAATGCAGATGTCAGGCCAGATTTGGCCCACAGGTCTCAACATGCCAACACCCAGAGTAAACAAATGAAATGCACTTAGAAAAGTGCATATCTTTTTAAACTTAATTTAACATAAAAATACCTGATACATGAGTAAACATATAAAGTTTTCCAAGGACATTTACCTAAAATCCATGAGAAATTAAAATTAGAAATTAAGAATTTTATTTTCATTTATAGTATATCCTTACACATAATATACCAAACTTACTATATTAAATCAATTAATAAGTATAGTTACATGTCATGCATTACCAAAGTGTTATGATGTTAATATTGATGTATTTCTAGAAATAAAACCATGATGGATTATAGAGTATAAGAAAAACATGCACTGAATCATTAAAAATAGTTAATTGCCCTTGCTTTATAATATTTTTAACTATACCTTTGAACAACTTAAAAATATTTTATTTTTATAATATCATTATAATATCATTATAGTATAAAATACATACCTGATTTGTTTTTAAAATTCATTGAAAAATATTCACGGCCTTCTAAATTAAACTCCACTCTAACACGTGTTGTACCTTTGTTTTTTACTATAAATGGAATAGTGTCCGTACCACCAAGAAATGTTCCACTGAAGAGAAATATGTTCTAAAATTAAAATATAAGAAGAAAGTTATGTCATAGTTTATAAGAATAATGTAAACAAAAAATTATACTGTAAGAAGGCAGATCTTAAAAAATGTAACCATGTTTGGTGATAGATGTTAACTAGACTTATGGTGGTAATCATTTTGCAATATATACAAATCGAATCATTATGCTCTACACCTGAAATTAGCATGTTACAGGTCAATTCTACCTCAATAAAAATTCCACTGTTATGTTCACCTAAGATATTTAGACTACTCTATAAAAAATTAGTCACATTTTCCTTCCTCCCCCAACCTCCTGTATGTTAATCAGTTACCCAATACCATTAGTTTTGCCTCCTCCTTCCCTTCTTATTCTTACTGTAATTGTATGGAGTTAGTAACTCGTCACTTTTCATTTTGTTTCTAGATTCTGACTTCCTCCAAAGCGAAGTCACAATTAAGCTCATTGAAAATCTGACCACACTGCTTTGTGTTTTAAAATTTGATGATCTCCTCCAGCCACAGGAGAATGTCCAAGCTCATTAGCAGGCCTCACAAAGTTCACCATGACCTTCCCCTGCCTCAGGTTTCGGCCTCACCTAGCTACATACTCGCCCAATTACTTCATACTTTGGCAAGCTGTCTGACCTGCCATCTCCAATCCATGCCGGACATTTCACCTTTTTCTGTATCTTTATAAAGGTGTCTCTCCGTCATGAAGGCCTTTTGCTAACTTATAACTGCCTGATACAGTATTATGCATCCTTCAATTTCCAGTTGGATAAACCAAAATTAATTACAGGACTACTTCTATTCCTCGTATTTACTAGCATTACATCATCACAAAGTCCATTATTCAGTGGACCTTAAGCCTAATTCATTTTGCATTCCTAGCTATTGACACTTAGCTTAAATACATAAGGAATGTTTATTGAATGTATCTTGACTTGATCTTCTAAGTCAGGTGTGCCTACACCACAAAACTCCACAGAGTTTGTCCTTCTAGTAGAGTTACTATGTATACCTGACAGTTCTTTAGCAAAAGAATTACATATAACATTAAAAGAGAAAGAGGCAACAGTTCCCCAATGTTAAGGAAAACATTTCATTAAGGTCAATTGGCCACTGTTTCTTTCACTGAAAATTTCAACCTAGCTGTACAGGTGGAATCTGTCAAATCCAAAGTGGATAATGAAAGTTTGATGTTTTGTATACACAAAAAATTATTCCTTTTATCCATTCTGGCCTTGTCCATTTGCTCATTTGGATAAAATCTTCTGATTGTTACTAAGACACACAGTCAATGCCACACACATGTGAAATGTATTGCTGACAATACCTGGTGATACTAGAATACTGATTTTTAAAAATATTTTATTTATTATTTTCAGAGAGAGGGGAAGGGACAGAGGCAGAGAGGGAAAGAAATATCAATGTATGGCTGCCTTTCACCTGCCTCCAGCTGGGGACCTGGCTGGAGACCTGGTTTGCAACCTGGTTATGTGCCCTGGCTGGGGAATTGAACCAGTGACCTTCAGGTTCACAGGCTGGCACCTTATCCACTGTGTCACCAGCCAGGGCTAGAATATTGATTTTAAAGGCAGCCAGGCAGCTATGTTTAAAGTCCAACATATTTAGGAAATACTAATAAATATTTATCAATGTAAAGTCCTATAAATTACTTAGTTGTACCATACCATTAAAAGCCTGCCACAAGTGTCTTTAGGATGAGGAAACAGTAGCAAAAGTCTCAATACTTGTCTAATATTGTTCCAGGATGGAACACCATAGCAATAAGAAGCTCTCTGACACTTCAGGGTTTAATCTCCAGGAGTTACCATAGTCTTAGACAAGCTACCTTAATACCTGCTAATCTACGTGGACTCCTAATGCCTGCAACACCAAATAAAATTAAGTTTAGAAAATCGTTAACTTACAGCCCAACCCTAGAACTGTGGTGACACCGTTCAAGCACAGACTAGTAAGCAGTAAGGCCTGCCTAAAGCAACCAATAGTCTCATTGATTTTTGCTCAATTTAGTTAAACATCAGAATGGTGCTGGGGTACTGCTGAAAAAGAAAAAGTGCAGAAAACCAGAAAATAATAATGACAACTTCCATAATGAAGATGTTCATAATGCCCCTCCCCAAAAAATGTCTCCGTGTGTGTGTGTGCGCGCGCGCACTCGGTAAGTTATAGAATAAAATTTTGTCAGGGTACAAAACAAAAAAATAGGTAGACTTGTAATTCAGAAAATGCAAATCTAAGCCATAGCCTTATATTCCGTAGACTGGCAAACATTAAGTCTTACAATACAATGTATAAAGCAATGGAATGCAGATCAAAGAGAACTCAAGACGAAAAAAATGGGAATTATCTTGTGAAGTCGAACAGGCACTCGTTCAATGTCTCAACAACTCCACTCCAAATTAACTCCTGCAAAAGTACCTCAGAACATATGTATATGAATGTTCGTAGGCTTCGCATAAGTACCTCAGAACATATGTACATGAATGTTCATAAGCATAGTCTTTGAAATAACAAAAAAAAACAGAAACACCTAATTTATGGACAACAGAATGAGTCTATAAGCTATAATATGTCTACAAAATAAACTATTAAACAGCAGTGATAATGAATAAAATACAACCACGCACAACTAAGATAAACTTTGGAAACACTAATTAGAAAGCAACACACCAAAGGCTTTACATCTTTGTTATAAAACTCAAAAATGAAAAACTAAGCCAAACAATGAATGCTTAAGGAATTCATACACATGTGGTAACCCAGTAAGAAAAAAGTAGACGGATAATAAGCACAAAATTAAGGAAAGGAGTTATTTCTTAAAAGCAGTAGGGTCATGATGAAGCCTACAGGTGACTAAATGGTACTGGTAGGAAATTCTTAAAACCTTTATTTAATATTCTGCTTCATCACTTATTTATATTACATATATTAATTTCCAGGTTAAATTACTACATAATAAAAATTTCAAACAGAAATGGGCTGACTAGGGACATAGAGCAAATAAAAATCAGCATGGTCATAACTTGAATACATACATAGGTAACACTCACCGGTTTGATTTCGATATCAGCAACCTCACCAGTCCCACCAATCCTAAGTTCTACCTCATTTCCACGACGAATAGCAATCTAGGATTATAAATACAAACACAGGAATGTAAAAGTCTGTAGAGAACACATTAAAATCTGCTCATGCACTGCTGAAGTGTTACCTGACATCTATGTAGCATTTGACAATTTAAATGATCATATTGTAAGTGTCACAAGATTTATTCTGGCAGTTGTCATCACATTTCTTATTATGCAGAATTGATATTCCTAAGAGGAGATGAATGTTCAACTCTTAAAAAACCTCCAACACTAGTAGGACCAGCTGACAACTTGTGAATTTGACTGCAGAATTCTACCCGTTTGAATTGCCCTTATCGACTCAAACTCTCTGCAGCCTTTCCTACGTACCTAATTTCAATGGATTATTAAAATTAAAACAGGAAACTGAGTGCAAACAAAATTCTTTCCATAGAAAGATACTAAAACCCACCACTATGAGAACAGCTAAGAACTGCTGAGCTGATAGGCCAAATACGGAGCTAAATTCATTATCTCCTTTTAATTCTCAGTATTATGAGAAGTCGCGACTACTAATAATCTCCAAGTGAGGAAAACTAAGGTTTAGGGAGGCCGAGTAGTTTATCTTTATCTTGAGGTCACAAAACTTGAAAGCAGTAGCAGTGAAACTAGAACCAAGGAGTAGCTGAACAGTCAACTGTTTCCAGAAAAATTAACATAGTGAAATAAGAATTTAGGTGTGTAATTCCTTGTGTCATTTTGCATCCCTAGCATTTACAAGAGACCGTATTGAATGAATGAATAAACAAATTTCATTGTATTACACTGTTATAAAGGCAAGCTTTGTAAAAATAGCATACTCCTCTAAAATACAGTAGAAATTGATCTGTTAGTAAAACCTGTACGTCAGTGGCCATATTCTTCAATTTCTTTCAGAATACTATGTAAAAAAGGTCTGCTCAAATTTCAGGCCATATAACACAACATACAATTTATAAAACACGTTTCAATACATATTTCTCTACAGAAGATATAATTCTTAGGTTATCTGTTAGGCAAACTGGTGTTCATTATATTAAGCTACATATTATTTTAAAATGATTATAGGAAACTGAAGGATAAAATGGGGGATACATCTAAAGCTGTTCATTTTGATCTGGTAAGTTACATATTATATATGTATGTATGTGTGTGTGTGTGTGTGTGTGTGTATGTGTGTATATATATATAGATAGATAGATAGATAGACATTCTTTTAAGATTTTATTATTTTTAGAGAGAAGGTAGGGAGACAGGCAGAGAGAGAAACATCAATATATGGTTGCCTTTCACCTGCCTCCAGCTACAGACCTGGCTGGAGACCTGGCTTGCAACCTGGTTATGTGCCCTGGCTGGGGAATCGAACCAGCGACCTTTGGGTTCACAGGCTGGCGCCTTATCCACTGCATCACCAGCCAGGGCTACCTATTATATTTTTAATTTGAGTAAGTGCATGCAGTTGATCATCAAACTGAAGATCAAGATTCCTTGCGCTTATAATAAATAAAATGTATTACTGGTCTTACATGTTTCATTTCTTCTGTTTAATGAACATAGAGAAGGCCCTAAAATCAAGGTAATAATATCTTTTCATTTACATAATTCCTAGAACATAAAATATTAAAACTTATGTGTTACAAAATATAGATGCTAACATCATAAAGAATTTGCCTATAATTCATACAATCATTAAAGCTAGGCTATTTAACCCTGGCTGGTGCCACAGTGGATAAGGTGCTGGCCTGTGAACCCAAAGGTCACTGGTTCAATTCCCAGCCAGGACACATAACCAGGTTGCAAGCCAGGTCTCCAGCCAGGTCTGTAGCTGGAGGCAGGTGAAAGGCAACCATACTTTGATGTCTCTCTCCCTCTCTGCCTCTCTCCCCCTCTCTCTAAAAAATAAATAAAATCTTAAAAAAAAAAAAAAAGCTAAGCTATTTAGACGTAGCATTCTAAAATTGATTATAAGATATTTAATTGATGAAAAAAATCCTTTGTTCTGTGACTAATAAGGGCTTGTCCCAAGTTAGAGACACCAAATATAATTCCAATTTCATGTGAAAAATGCCTTGTATTAATAAAAGATATTCATTTCAAATTAGTACAAATTTCCATTACCAGCTTCCACCCCAAGTATTTTCAATAAGTCCTCTTGCCAAGTTCTGCTAACCATTTTTATAATAGGTTATATACACATGTAAGGTTGCTTTTCTTTTAGAGTGTGAAAATCTGCATTTTACTAGAGCTAACTCAATTGCTCAAAACAACACTAGAATTTTTTTTAATATGCTTTACTATCATATCATTAAAAACCCTTTCCACTAGAAATCATTAAAGCCTGCTAAAAATAAACATGTTTACAACATGGTATAACGTTATACCTACCAACCATTACAAAGATCTTAAACAAACAAATCCACAGAGGTATATATATCATGCAGGGACACATATGGATAAACCTACCTTTGCTTTCGTTTCAAATTGTTTTGCTGAGGTAGGTGTACAGGATACATAAAGAACACTTAGCCCCCCAAATGGAATTATTCCTTCTGGTGGAACAATATCAATTATAGACAAAAGACTCTTCCTGCGAACCTGCAATTGAAAATTTGCAGAAATGCTATATTAGCCTTTCTTTTTAATTCTTTAAGTATAGTTGGCATATAATCTTTTATTTGTTGTATTAGTTTCACATGTGCGATATTAGTGATTCATCATTTTTATAACTTAGAATGTGATCACCCCCATAAATCTAGTCATTTGTCACATGGAAATATATCACAATATCATTGACTACACTCCCCATCCCCTCCATTTTACCCACCCCCTCCCTTCTGGTCACCATTACTTTGTTCTCTTTCTATGCATGTTTATGCTTAGTTTTGTTATTCATTATCCTATAAAGTTGCTGTTCCAAAGCTCAAATAGAAAAGCTTGCAAACTACTACCTAGAGAGAGAACCCCCAGGCACAGGGCATGAGATGATTCTGTAATCAATTTTCAAACACCAGGTGCCCATATAATTTGAACTTCAACAAGGATTTGTACCCCAAAACCAGCAAAGAGAACATCCAATAGTGGCATTCCAGTTCAAATAGGAAGATGAAGTTTATTATCATAAGTGTTGGCCTTGGCTGGTGGCACAGTGGATAAGGTGCCAGCCTGTGAACCCAAAGGTCGCTTGTTCAATTCCCAGCCAGGGCACATAACCAGGTTGCAAGCCAGGTCTCCAGCCAGGTCTCTAGCTGGAGGCAGGTGAAAGGCAACCATACATTGATGTCTCCTCTCCTCTCTCTGGAAATAATAAATAAAATGTTTAAAAAAAAAAAAAAAGTGTTCTCAAGACTGCAAAAGTTACAGGAACGAAATCTGTCTCTTAGAGAAGATGCCAAAGTTCTAGATACTACACTGACAGTTCGCCTTTTCCCATAAAAACTGAAGGCAAAGTTAGTGGAGAGACAAGATGATAGAGTAACCTCCTCTTCCTTGTTATTTCCTGGACAGCCTAATGCCTAAGATGTCACGTTAACATTCAGAAAAGGAACTTAGCAAAGATTTCATAGTGTGGTTTATCAGGGACCAATTTCGCCTTCTCTACCATCCTTTACATCAGAGTAATTTACAGGGAAATTCAATATTTAAATGGAGAATGGAAATTAAGATATTTGGGGGGGGGGGTGTGAAGAAACATAGCCTACAGCTCTAATTCTGAAGAAACAGAGTAGGAAAGGGTATCCCCCCCTTGCTTACTGGAGAAGACTTGTAAATAAAAGCTAAAATAAAAGATCTCAAATGCTAACTTGCATTGTCACTATTGGGAGATCTCAACAGATTATTTTTGTTGTTGAAGAAAAAACTATCACCACTTTAAACACACACAGCTTCACTGTGTAATTTAAATCAGGAGAAACTATGAGTACAGTATCTTTAGACTGGTCTAGATCTAGGTCTCAGTTGGTACAATGAGAGCCCTGATGACAGAGGAGAAAAGGAAAAGCATATAATTAAATATAGGATGTAACATCAACAATGTATACTTGTCAATGTCTTCTTCAAATCATTTGTCTTTTTTCAATACAACAAAATAACAGACAGAAGGAAAAGGGGGGTAAGAGAAGATAAGGAGAGACTAAGAAAGGAAGGGTGAGAGAAATTAATTTAATGAGAAATTAGAAGGATAAAATAGATAAAATGTACTCAGGTAAGTCTCATGAAATATCTCAAAATTAACACTAGTAAATTTATAAAGACTAAAGTATTAGTGCTATAGCGTACATAGCAAAAAGTTGATTCAAATTATAATGCCATCTGATCTAAGCAAGATTCTAAAATTTTTTATATCACCTTGTAAAAAGCATGGTTTTGCCCTACGTTGTGAAGAACAAATTTCTTCCAAGTCGTTAAGCCTTGAGGGCTATCATTGAAGACCATCTTTGGCTCCAAAAATAAGACCTTGGTGGCACCCACCTTAAAATAAAAGGAAAGGAAAAATGCAATTGAGTAAGAGTAAATCCCTTTTTTCAGCTTCATGGGAATTTCTAAAATATGAGGTATTATCAGCTTTTATGGTGTGCTTAATTTAAGAGAAAGGAACGTAGAATGGAACATTTAAATTGTATTTCTAAACAGAGGAGCACAAGGTGAGGGAGATAACTCTATGGAGGAAGTAAACCTAGGACTGAGAATCATGTATTGAATAGATCACAGGTGGTAAACACAGGCCCGTGGACCGAATCTGACCCTCCACCTTGTCTTATCCAGCCCAGCACCTTCTTTCTACCTGCCTTGCTTAACTATTAAGGAGTAGTTATACTTATACAGGCCTAAAATTACATTCGGCCCTTTGAAGGCCATCACCAGGCTGATATGGCCCCTGATGAAAATGTGTTTGACACTCCTGGAACAGATTAATCACTGGAGGACACATAAGGGATAATCTACCCAACTATATACAGTGTTACCACATGCTATGCAAAAGGAAAAAAGTGCCAGGGTCATCAAAGTATGGGAAATAATGTGCCAGATGACATTATCCAGGCATATTTCAACTGGAAGTCATCTCGTAGCCCTTAATAGGCAGATAATGCACGTTTAGCTGATCTGAGAATGGGGAGGGTATTTACTGAGATTCATCGTGTTACTCAGGCTCAGTCCCTCACCATACCCCACACAAATCAGTTCACAGAGCGAGTGCATCAGAAAACACTTTGTGGAAATGCTGGTATTATCCACCTCTCTCATTTCATAGGAAAGGAAACTGTAGCCAAGGATAACTACAACCCCTTTCCCAACTCCTCGCTTGGTGCTCCTTATGCTATGCCCTGTTGTTTTTATCTATGACACAGTACTCTTTTTTATCTTAGGGTATTTTAGTATATTGTTATAATTTTTTGAAGAACATGGAATGGGTAACTGGGACAATAATTTTCAAATACAGAGTCTTTAATGAATCAATGACAAACTTGAACATTTTATTCAATCACTTCATGTTGCTCTATCTTTACTATCTTTTTTTTTTCAAAGATTTTATTTCATTATTTTTTAGAAAGAGGGGAAGGGAGAGAGGCAGAGAGGGAGAGAGACATCAATGTATGGTTGCTTTTCACCTGCCTCCAGCCACAGACCTGACTGGAGACCTGGTTTGTAACCTGGTTATGTGCCCTGGCTGGGGAATCGAACCTGCGACCTTTGGGTTCGCAGGCCGGCGCCTTATCCACTGTGCTACCAGCCAGGGCCATCTTTACTATCTTAAGAGCAACACTTCACAGTCCATTGAACTTGAAGGACTTCAAAGGTTCATCAAAAAGAATCTAATTTATAATTCTGATATCTCAAAGTTTCATTCTTAACCAACCCTAGTGCAGAAAAGGAGAAAAGCAAATTTTATCAAAGGGTAACAGCAAAGACTGTGGAGACAGAGCGATCAGAATATAAATTCCAACTAGGGCACTTACTGCATGTATTAACTTGTATTAGATAATTAACCACTGAAATCCTCCCTTTTCTCACCTATCAATTGAGTTAGCAGTGCCTACCTATAGTGCTATTATAAGGATTAAATTATATAATACATGAACAGCATTTAACATCACACCTAACACTGTAATAATTAACAAATGACCGGCCTGCGAACCCAAAGGTCACAGGTTCGATTCCCTAGCCAGGGCACATAACGAGGTTGCAAGCCAGGTCTCCAGCCAGGTCCGCAGATAGAGGCAGGTGAAAAAAACAACCATACATTGATGTCTCTCTCCCTTCCCCTCTCTTTAAAATAAAATCTTTAAAAATAATAAAAATTAATAAATAAATACCTATTATAAATGCCAAGTCTACATTACTAACTTGCTCATCTTATATCTGTCAGAAAAGATACACATGGGATGAGTATGTGGGCAAATTTATTAGTAGTAAACTTGTCAAACAGTGAAACAAAACAGTGAAAGCCATAGGACCCAGCTTATTCCAAGCCTGGAGCAGAAAAACCCTACTGATTTCTGACCGCCAATTGCCATCATTAAAATAGGTGAATCTCTTGTCTCCTAAGGCTATAAAGTCCTTCATAGCTAAAATACGTAAGACCATAATCATGTCATGGAGACAGAGACGGGATTTAGTAAAACGGCATTTGGCTTGTGCTAGGCTACTGAGAACATTAGGAGGGAAATTTGGTACACGAGTGGATTCTCACCTGCTTAAGAGGCCTGGATTTAAGGCTTTCTAGGCTCAACCTCAGAAGTAAACTTAAAATTATATAGTGCAGCTTTCACTTTCTTTTTACCAAAGTAGATCCTATAAAAATAAGAATTTTCCATATTTCCTTGCTATGTAAATTACACGATCCACTTCATACTAAACTTTAATTACTACTAGAATACTAAAAACACAACACAGTAGCAGGGAAAAAGCATAATCTTCTTTATTTTTCTTTGGTATCGACTAATGAAGTAATTTAATTTCAAGTAGCTCCCATGGTATTATATACTTATACAGGCTTTAATAACAATCTAGTATTGTTGGCTCAAAAGTCTTGGACATCTAAATTAATTCTAGCTAATAACACAGGTTTGACGCAAAGTCTTCGTATGTAATAGAGAAGTGGCTCCAAAAAGATGCTAAGATAATTTCATTAACTAAGTACTGTGTGCAAAATCAGTTTTTACAAGCATAGTATATATATCCAACTCCTCTACACACATACGTATACCCAACCGATTTAGGGCCCTCGGAATAAAAATCACGGTCAAGGAAAATCATTACTTTTGCAACACATTTTAGTGTCAGTGTGTTTCCTTCATCAACGTGAAGAATAAATTCTCCCTTTTCTGGAGAGCTGAAACTGGGCTGCCACGTTACTTCGCATTCCAATGAGGAGTATGGGTCAACAGTGCCTACAGAGGGTTCAGAGAAAGTAAAACAGTTTCAGGTTTTAATTGCATTGATTTTTTTTTTTAATCTCCAAAATAAGGGTTGGCATGCAAATATAATGATATTGTATAGAAATATTTAAATTAAACTTAAAATATAGCAAAATACTAAGTGAGCAAATATCAAATAGCTAGAGTTTACTTAAAATCTAAAATGTATACCTTATTTCCCATCTTAATATGCAGATGAGGATATTTGAGAAAATATGCCAACATTTCAGCAAAAAATATAAAAATTGATCAATGAAGCAAACACTCTAGGATTAGAGATTACTTTATACGTGCACCATTGAAAACCATTTGTGATTCCTGAATAAGTGTGCCCTCTGTTTTCCAACACTGAAGTATTTATTAACATGAGAAACTCAGTTTTCAGAGGAATTATAAGTTCTCTTTTTTAATGTTTACATCCTAAGAAACGTAACTTCCGATAGAGCTATGAGTAATCAACACTTTTCTATAACTAAAGTGTACTGAAAACCCAGGAAGTATCAAGCAGATTTAGTGTGAGGTGCTTTATATGTTTAAGTTCATCTCCATTAAAGTAAAAAATTAATACTTGGTGGAAACAATGACTCAAAGTTCTTCTTTCATTAAGAGAGGATCACCCAAGATTCGAAGGCAATGGGACAATGAACAAAGATGAGTGAGCATCACAATCTTTGCCTTGGGTCAGGTTGACTCTCATGCGATGGTAATTCTCTCAGTCTTAAAAAAGACATAGTGTCTACCTTCTATGACCATGAAGGAGATAAATACATATGTAAAAGAATTAACATAGGCCCTGGTTGGTGGCGCAGTGGATAAGGCATTGGCCTGCGAACCCAAAGGTCACTGGTTCGATTTCCAGCCAGGGCACATAACCAGGTTGCAAGCCAGGTCTGTAGCTGGAGGCAGGTGAAAAGCAACTGTACATTGATGTCTCTCTCCCTCTCTCTCTTCCCCTGTCTCTAAAAATAATAAACAAAATCTTTTAAAAAGGAAAAAAAGATATACAGAAGTACTTCAAACATTGCCTGGTGCAAAGAAGGGGAATGGAATTAAAAGAAACTTCTGTCCGTATCGCACCAGCAAGAAGGTTGGGGGGGAAAAAAAAAGATTTCTAGATAAGAACACTGCTTCCCCAAACAAAATAAGGGTACTATTAGGAAGTGGAATGGGTATCAGGTATGTGCTTAGCAATATCTACCACAATAGCAGATGCACAGAAACAAGTCATTGTAGATAACATTAAAGAAATGCACAATGGGAGCCGAAAAGAAGGGGTGGGGATTCTAAATTAGGCCAAGGAAGTGGAGAAAACTTCATTTAAGGAGAGAGCACTTGAGTTGTGACTGAGGGATGAACAGGAACTCTGGAGGGTGACACAGCTGGAGGAATGTAAAAGTCCAGGGACAGTGCCGGAAGACAGCGCTGTGTGAAGATTATGATGGGAAGTAAGTGGATGGACATAGAAGATTCAGTACTATATATAAAGACAATTGAGGCTCTGGGGGGTAGCTTATCTGGTTAGAGCACTGTCCTGATATGCCAAGGTTGCAGGTTTGATCCCCAGTCAGGGTGTAACAAGAATCAACCAATCAACCTTAAAAAAAAAGGAATTTTTTAAAAACAAGGCGATTAAACAAGGAATGGGAGAAACAAACTGAATGGCTAGATGAGAAAGGGCAAATATTACAAATGGTCAAAGACGGACAGAATTGGGAAACACAACTGATTCAAGTCAAGTTTGAAGACTGAGCAAATTCAAAGGATCAATAAGATTAAAGACAACAAGGTTGAAAATGACACCAGCAGAGCAGAAACATGAAAAATATCTAATAAAAACATCGTATTAAAAGCCACTTCTAACTTAAGAAGTATCAATCCACTCTTACATTCTTACCTTACAATATCCACTAACCAAAATCCACAATGGATCATACCTCAGGAAGAAAGGATAATCACAGCATAAAATCTAAGTTAGAACTATTCATTTTAGTTTACAAAAAATATACAGAGGGATATGATTAAATGTATTATGTGAGATACAAATCCAATAGAACAAAAGGGATATAAGAAAAACAACTTAATAAAAATTCATTTTCTATTTATACAAAGAAGCAAAAGCAAAACTGAATAATTATTACATCTACTCTGACCATGAAAAGAAAAATGACACAAGAAAAATCTCTGTATATAAATTATGCATACTTTATTCAGTGCTATCTGATATAGATTTGAGTATCATTTGTGTTCTAAAAAGATCAAAGGTACTTAAAGACTAATGGGATTAGTCATATAAACACTGTATTTGGAACTAAAAGTCATTGTGTTTTACACTTCCTTATTTTTTTTAAAGATTTTATTCATTATTTTCAGAGAGGACAGGGAGGAAGAAAGGGAAAGAAACATCAATGTATGGTGGCCTTTCACCTGCCTCCAGCTAAGAACCTGGCTGGAGACCTGGCTTGTAACCTGGTTACGTGCCCTGACTGGGGAATCAAACCAATGACCTCTGGGTTCGCAGGCTGGTGTCTATCCACTGAGCCACATCAGCCAGGGCATGTTTTGCACTTTCATTTAAAAAATTCTCTCATGGCCTGCTTTGGGCATCATCTTGCAAAGCAAAAGGTTGCTAGTTGGATACCCTGGTCAGAGCACAGCCCTGGGTTGCAGGGCAGGTCCCGGGCTGGGACGTGCGAGAGGCAACCAATGGATGTTTCTCTCTCACATCGATGTTTCTCTCCCTCTCTTTCTTGCTCCCTTCCATCTCCCTAAAAACAAATGAAATCTTTTTTTAAAGAATTCTCAGAGGTATTATGAACAATCCATAGAAAATAAAAATACTAAAACCGCTCTTTGTAAATATATGTTCTAAAGATCATGAGAAGCATAACTGGTGTTCCAGATTATAACATTGTGACGCCACTTCTATTCTGACAAATTCAGCATCATCACTGCACTTCCTGGGCAGCCACCGCGGGGGAAACTCAGCCCAGTCAGTCCTGCTTACGATGGAGAAATACAAGGAAAAGTGCTGTGCGCTGTGCCTCTCAGACGCCCAGAGCACCATGTCATGTGCTAGACCAGAACCCTAGAGCTGAGATGCAGATAATGTAACTAGCACAGTTTGACACCTGTTCAAAAAAAACAAACAAACTGGAGATTTACTTAAGAAAATCTGATATGTGCAGAAATAATTTCTCTTTGTTCTGATTTTTCACTCATCTTTTCTCTAGATTAGGGCAGGACCCTATATTATCAGCATTAGTAACAAACAAACAAAAAAAGCGCTTGATCAAATGAATCTGCTAAATAATAAAAAAGTGTATCTTGAATGTTTAATAATCTGGATTGTGTTGAATCCATTCAGGTTACTAAAAGATTAAATATGGCTACATCAATGATCTCCAACCCCAGTGAAGGAACCATTCTATTCTTCCACTTGTTAACTATATCAACATCTCTATATCTGCAATAAAATTATGTGAATTTAAACTAATAGTTAAACTTGTTTGTAACACTCCTTGTTATAAACACTGGTAGAGTTACATAAAAGCTATAATTTGGAAATAACTGATACAAGAAAATAAAACTAAGGCAAGAGTTCTACAAATTAGAATTCCTCTGTGATCTGATAGTCTACTTAGATCACAAATGAAGACTATTCCTAAGTTAGAGATAAAGAGGGAGAGAGCTGAAAAGTCATGACATGTATATAAAACAAAGATGCCATATTCATCATTCTGTCACTTGACTTCTTTAGGTGATAGCTTGTATCCTCATGAAATTCCCCACAGCACATCACAATGCTGTTTGCCAAATTCCATAGACTACTAGATAAGTGACAGGTTAGCAGATAACAGGGCTCAGGTGGTACATTTAAGTGGCATTATCAATTCCAGGAATGGCAGAAGCAAAGTTAGTTAAGAGGTTAGTTAACAAATACAAGGAACCATCAAAATGGTAAGTCTGAGATTATTTCTATTAATTAAAAATCCTTATTAAATGAGTTTTAGGTTCTTAACTTTGTTAGACCTTATTACTCGTATTAAGTATTGACTATAAACAATTTGTGGATCCTTCTAAAATAATTTACAATCTAACAAAATCTGAGTCATTCTGAATCATATCTTATCAAATGAAAACTAAACAAACAAACAAACAAAAATACTGAGTTCACTGGTGTCTGTGACAGTTGATGTTATTTGTCAAGTTGCCCAGGCTATGACACCTAGTTGTTTGAGCAAACATCAGTCTATATGTTGCTATGCAGGTATTTTTTTTAGATATGACTAGCATTTAAATGAACAGACTTTAAGTAAAGCAGATTACCTTCCACAATGTAGAAGGGCTTCATCTAATCAACTGAAAGTCTTAAAAGAAAGACTGAGGTCCCTTTGAATTCAAGACTGCAACATCAATTCTTTTTTGAGTCACCAGCCGGCAGGCTTGCCCTGCAGATTTTAAACTTGCCAACCAAAAACTCTTATGAACCAATTCCTTAATATTGCTCTCTTCTAATATATATTATGTGGGAGTGTGTGTATGTGTGTATACATATACATACATGTTTCATATATATACATATACACACACACACACACACACACACACTTCTTATTGTTCCCATTTCTCTAAAAAGCCCTAGTACAGGATCCACATTTTTTTTTTAAATTTTATTCTTTTTTTTTAATTTTTTCCCCAAGAGAAGGGCAGGGAGGGAGGAAGAAAGGAACAGAAACATCAACGTATGGTTGCCTTTCACCTGCCTCCAGTTACAGACCTGGCTGGGGACCTGGCCTGCAAGCTGATTATGTGCCCTGACTAGGAACTGAACTAGTGACCCCTGGGTTCGCAGGCCAGTGCCAATCCACTGAGCCACACCAGCCAGGGCAGGATCCATATTTTTAAAATCAAATTTATTTATGTTTTAGCATGTAAAAATACCCAGGTGACCATATCAGATTTATATCTATGTTCTTAGCACCATTATACCATATACATGCAATAAATGATTAATAACCAAGTGCATGAATAAACGAACATCTGAAGCAAACAATAGAACAAACTATTACCTCTTCTTGGACAAATAGAAAATGTCCTTTTTTTGGTGCTTCCTGACATCCATTCAAAGTGAACGAAATAATTCTGACGATTATACAATCTAACTGTCTCCCTAAAATATGATTCCAAGAAGAAGCCGTAGGGTTTTAACACTATCTCCTTAGAAGACAGTTCCAGTCTTACTGGCAAGATAACCGCTGTCACTAGAAGGTGCCCGCCAGGTATACTGTTCACTGTAAACGTGAAAGACCTGTAATACAATAAAAGCATCCCAGTTTAAGTGATATCAACTATTTGCAATTAGAGAATTAAGATATGTATAAAAATGTACATACTATTGACTAACATCCACAAATGACTCTTCATTAGCAAAATATCAAACTAATCATGAAAGATAACACTATGACTGAAATAAGACTATAAATCTACAAACTGATCCATATATAGTTTCTATGTTTGGGGATCAAATAAATATATACTACAATTACTGAGCAAATAAAAATATAATCTACAATAGGACAGTTTGATTCTAGAAAAATAGAAATTTGAAAATAAATCCTACTTCCAAAATTTTCCGATGGTGGGAGATTGAAATATCATTGAAATGTAAGTACTCGATGAAGGTGGAATCACATGTGAAAATTGTTTGGTTTTCTTAAGTTCTTTCAAATTAACATCTAACTTGATCAAAACATGCCTAGGTAGCATATTAACAACATGTAGTTGATGAGTATTTACGGAGTTCACACAAATATCACCAAAATTAAGGACAGAGGGCCCTAAAATAAAGAAAAAAGTTATTAAGTTTAATGTTAGTAATGTGTTCATTTTTTCAAAGTTTTCACGACATTTTGATCTATTATTTTTTAAAAAATATATTTTTTTAAAACATATTCATTATAATATCATAACCATTTATATAACTACGCCTTATCCTACATTTCAACCACTTGATTTAATTATAACTGATATACAGTAAACTATACATGTTTACAAGTATAGAATTTCCTAAGTGTTGACATGTCTACTTCTAAGGAAAAATCACAATGAAAAGAGTGAACATCCATCATGCCAAAAACCTCTCTTGTACCTCTTCTTATTCTCCCCTCTCACCATCCTCTGGATTCTCCCTTCCCAATCACTCATCCTCTTTAAGCCACTGAAAATTAGTTGGCATTTTCTTAAGTTTTGAATGAGTGGAATAATACAGCACCACACAGACTTTCTCTGATCTCTTTCTTCAGCAAATTCCTTGGAAATTTGCTCATGTTGTTCCATGAGTCACTAGATCATCCCTTTATATTACTAAGTAGTAATTCATGATAGGTGAATGTTTGTCTCTTCACCTATTGAATGACCCTTGAATTGTTTTCAGGTATTGGCTAGCACAATCAAAGCTGCTAAAACATTTGTGCACAAATACTTATTCAAGCATATGCTCTTATTTCTTTTGGATAAATTTCTGAGAATGGAATGAACAGATCATATGTTAGATACATGTTTAAGTGTGTAAGAAACTAATGAACTGTTTTAATGTGGCTGTTTAATTTCACATTCCCACTAGCCACATATAAAAGTCCCAGTTCCCTCACATGTCTGGCAACAGCTTCTGAGGTTTTTTCTTTTAAATTTAGCCATTCTAATAGATCTATCTCACTACATTTTGTTTTTATTTTGTTGTTTCCCTAACAACCAACAGTGTTGTGCATCTTCCCATGTACCAACGTGTCAGCTATTGATCTTCGTTAGTGAACTATCTACTCAAATCCTTTGCCTGTTTTCTTTAAGACTTTTATTCTTTACTTTTAGAGAGGGGAAGGGAGGGAAGAAGAAAGGGAGAGAAGCATCAATGTATGGTTGACTTTCACCTGCCTCTAGCTAAGGACCTGACTAGAGATCAGGCTTGCAACCTGGTTACGTGCCCTGACTGGAAATCAAACCGGAGACCTTTGGGTTCGCAGGCTGGTGCCTTATCCACTGTGCCGTCAGCCAGACTTTGCCCATTTTCAGTTGGGTTATTTTCTTAAAATCAAGTCTCAAAAGTTTTAAATGCATTCTGGTTGCAATTCCTTCATCAGCTACATAATTTGCAAACATTTCCTCTCCATCTATGGCTTGTTTTTAATCCTGTTATTGGTTTTTTTGAACAGTAGAATGATCTAGAGTTGATCAATTCTAATTTATTTTTCTTCTTTTTATGGATCATGTTTTTGTATCATATCTAAGACATTATTGCTTTCTCTATGGTCACATTTTTTCCCATTTTCCTTCCACAAGGAAGTGCATGGCTTAAGATCTATTTTGATTGTTTTGGTATATGATGTAAGATATAGACACAAATTCTTTTTTTTTTTTTTTTTTTTTTGGTGTGCAGTTCCAGCACTACTTATTAAAAAGACTATCTTTTCTATATATACGTCATTGCTTTTCTATCTTTGTCAAAATTCAGTTCTCCAAAATGTGTGGGTCTATTTCTGAACACTCACTTATGTTTCATTAGTCTATATGTCTATATTTATGCCAGTACATTCTGGTTTGCTAACTGTAGCTTTATGATTAATCTTAAACCAACTTGTTCTCCTATTTCACAATTGTTTTGATTGTAATAATTCTTTTGCATTTCTATGTGAATTTTAAAATGAGCCTGTCAATTTCTACAAAAGATACTGATGGAATTTCACTGGGATTATGTTGAACCTATAGATCATATGGGTCATTTCTGCATATTTTCTATATCGCTACATAATTTTTTGAATATATGAAAGATAATTATAAAAACTCTCTTAATGCCCTTGTATGGTCATTCTAACATATGTATAAGTACTGGGTAAGCTTAATTAATTATTCTAGTTATTAGAGGTTGTTTTGCCTGATTCTTTTTATGCCTATGAGTCTTTGTTTGGATGTCAGATATGGTACATTATACCACATTAGGTGCTGGGTATTTTTTTGTACTTCTATAAATATTCTTGAGCTTTGCTCTGGGAGAACCAGATAGATCCTTGCAGGTCTTGCTTTATGAAAGTTATCTGGGTCCAAAGTAGTGCTCTGAATAATAATATTTATTCTCCACTACAGAGGCAAGAATCTGAGTAGTTTGTCCTGATGTTCTATAAATTATGAGGTTTGTTTGTTCCCAGTATGCCACATAGGAACTTTCAGTCATTATTCCTGGCTTGTATGAATACTGGATGATTCTCTAAACCTTTCTAATAGTTTTCCTCCTAGATTTACATAGTTTCCTAACAATACCATTAACTAACAGAAATCAAACATTCCATCTAGTAACAGTAGGACATACAACTTCTTTGCAAGCCACATGAACCTTCAATAAGATAGAACATACCCAGAGTCAAACTTAACAAATCTTCAAAATTTAAAACAATTGAATCCATACATATATATGTACTCTGACCAACAGAATCAAACTAGAAGACAGAAAAATCTTACAATGTAAACAACACATTTCAAAATAACTAATGAGTCCAAGGTAATGTTCCAAGGAAAACTGGCAAATTGAACTGAAGACACTGAAAATGTGTAAGAATGTATGGGATACAGCTTAAGTACTGCTTAGTAAAACATCTGGCACCAAATGATTATATTAAGGAAAAAAGGTTTTAAGTCAGTAGTTTAAGCTTCTACCTCACAAAACTAGAAGAGGAAAAGCAAACCCAATAAAAATACAAAGCAAACAGAAAGAAATGACAAATACCAGAGGAGTTACTGAAATTAAAAATAAAAAACCTATCACGAAAAATCAATGAAACTAAATGACTGATTTTTGAAATGAACAATACAATTGATAAACTTCTACCAAGACTGAAAAAGGAAAATAAGAAGACACAAATTTCCATTAAAAAGACTATACCACTATATAGATATTGCTGATTCAGACATTAAAAAGACAATGTGGGAATGCTACAAATAATTCTGTGCGTATAAACATGGCATCTTAGATGAAAGAGCTCAATTCTTTAAAAAAAATTACTAAAACACTTTCTAAAATGGTGTAGATTCTCTAAATAATCCTACAACCCTATTATTAATGAAATTGTATTTGTAATTAAATATCTGAAGATGAAATCTTCTTACTCAGAATTCAACTCAGTCTCTTTTAAAATATAGCAGAGGAGTGAACATTTCCTAATGCCAAAACATAGACATAAAAAGAAAACCAAACAACGCAAAAATGCAGACTAATATTCCATGAAAACAGGTGCAAAATTCTATATAATGACTTAACAACACTACAAAGTAGACAAAAATGAAGTTGGCCGAACAGCTAAGCAATGTGCCACAGATAAAACACTGACTGTGAAAAAAGAATGAGACGAGAAATCAAGATAGAATGTTAACAGGTAAAAGGTAAACCTACATTGATGTCTCTCTCCCTCTCTGCCTCTCTCCTCTCCCCTCTCTCTAAAAATAAATTAAAATCTTTTTAAAAAATTATAAGAAAAAAACAGAATGGTAGGCTAAAGAAATCTAATTTCAAATCCACTCCCCCATACTACATATTTGAGCAATTTGATCAAGGTGTTTCACCTCTAAAATGGAAATAAAAGCATTTACCTCATAAATTATTTGTGTCACTAAAAGGATTAAATGAGTCATGTCTATAAATTGTTCAACACAATGACTGACTTATGCATCAATAACTGGTAGCTTAAAACCAAAATGACTAGACATATGCTGATGAAGCAAATAATACCTCATACAACTTCCAATGTAACCCATACTCCTACTTCATTGTCACTAATTGACTCAATTAATCTGTAAATCCTCTATTGTGTCTCTTGACAACAATTTCAATCTTTAAAAATATAAATATAAGGCGCTGGCTGGTGGCTCAGTGGATAAGGTGCCGACCTGCGAACCCAAAGGTTGCTGATTCAATTCCCAGCCAGGGCACATAACCAGGTTGCAAGCCAGGTCTCCAGCCAGGTCTGTAGCTGGAGGCAGGTGAAAAGCAAACATACATTGATGTCTCTCTTCCTCTCTGCCTTTCTCCCTTCCCCTCTCTCTGAAAATAATAAATAAAATATTATATATATATATATATATATATATATATATATATATATAAAACAAAATCCTCTTTAACTACAATATCCTTTGATAGTATCGCTCTCTGTTCTGTTCTATGCATAGACTTAAAAAGCACTTTTAAGGTGTAAAAATGAGCGACCTTTGAATAGAAACAGAATAAGTGACCCCAAAATGTGCCACTTTAGTATGTGGATTATTTTGAACTGACAGCAATTAAAACCAGCAAACTCAAGGAAAATTCTTGCCTCGCTCTTGACTACCTGAAAGGACTTGGACAGTGGGCCTGACTCAGGGAAAGAACTAGTGCCAGAGGTAACTTTTTTCTGAACGATCTATCTGTGTAGCTGGGCAAACATCTGCTCTTCTTGTCATGTGCATCACCCTTCTCCCCTTTTAAGCTTTAGGCTCCTATCCCAGTCCTCAGCTCAGGACAGCATGTAAACCTCAGCTGTCTGACACTCCCTTGGGTCTCCCATATATATGAAATTAAATCTGTTTCTCTCCTGCTAATCTGTCTTATTTCAATTTAATTATTAGACTAGCCAAAGAACCCAGAAGGGTAGAAGAAAAATGTTTCCTCCTCTACACCACCCTGCCAATTTCATAAACTGCTTCCTCCAACTGACCTGGTAAACTCAAACAGAGAACCCTGTCTCCAGAAGGCCCTTATTAAAATGCCCTGGACAGCAGGTAAAGAAGGGAGAGGAGCTGGTGGAGAAGTTGAAGAAGGCGCACTGGACACTGTCTTCTAACTTCACTCCTTTTGCTCTCATATCGATCTGCTCACTTGGCTAGCTGATCACACCCATTTGCCAGGTACAGAGCATTTACCACCCAACAGGAAAGGCAAATTCCTGGGACTGTAATGTCCAGTGCCTCTCTACATGCACGATACAATGGAGAAACACAGTAATTGATATTTCACTGTCTCCCACTGTTCTGCCTCTGACCTTGTACCTCTTTCCAGATCTCCTTAAAGCTGGATAATATCAGAGTTGGTATCTGGTGTTTTGCATGCTGGGTTTTCCCTAGAGAGAGAATCAGCACATCCACGCTGATGCCTCATCTTCTGCCCCCATCTTAGGGCCACCCAAAACTTGCACTGCATGAAGTGAGAACTCCCTCTTCAGACAAATAGAGTCATTATTTCTTTAACTTTAATTATCCTTTAATAGGCTTGGTGAAAATGACCTACTGAGGGACACAGTGTAACACCTCTGCAAGGTGAAGGAGGAGTTGTCACTTATTTCCTACCTGAGACTAAAGATTTTGCCAAAATATACTGTTGGTGGGACTGTAACTTGGTGCAGTCATTCAGAAAAAATTTTTGGCAGTTTCTTTCAAGTTATGCATAAATTTGCCATACAACCGAATAATTCCACTGCTAGGGATCCAACCAAAAGAAATGAAAACATATGCTCCTTCAAAGAATTATGGGTCAATATTAATAACAGCGTTATTCACAATAACCTCTGCCTGGAAACAGCCCCGTGACCATCAACTGGTACATGGACAAACAAAATGTGGCATTCTGATAAAGTGAGACATTCTTTAGATATAAGAACAAAAAAGGTATACCTACAACTACAAGGTTGAACCCCCCTGAACATTAGCTATGTGAAAGAAACAAGAGAAGAGAGAATAAGAATTGCATGATTCCTTTTATACAAAATGTTCAGAACAGGAAAACCTACAGAAAGTTGATGAATGGTTGTCTGGAGAGGGAGATAGGGGGCAACTGTCTATGGTTATGACAGTGACGGCAGCCTTCAAAAATTGAGTTGTGCCATGACTGTGTAAACTCATAAATTTACCAAAAGTCATTGACTTGTATACCTTAAACGGATATATTTTATGGAATATAAATTATGCCTGAATAAATCTGTTAAAAAAACAAGGGCGTTAGTAGGTATTTATAAATTCTTACCAACAATTACTTGATGAATTTGCCTCGGTGTCAAAGCTAAGCTGCAGTCACGTTTTTCCTGAGGGGTGGATGGGTATGCTTTCAGTCCTGTGAGAATCTGCGAAAAATCAGATTATTCCAAAATGAACTGTTCAATATCAGCAAAAGGTAACTTAAGAATTCTCATGGCATAATCAGATGTAAAATATTGCACATGCCTTTTTTTCTAGTGCCTTCACTTCCCTGGATTCTATATTTCTGGTGCACAGCAGCTGGTAAGGTTTAGGCTCACTTTCTGTTGAAGACAGGTCCTCTTCCACCTCCGATACTGACAGTGCGGGTGACTTCAGGCCTGATGCTGGCTCTAATCCTATATCTGTTTCATCATATGAATACTCACCTCCCCTGTTGATACAATAACAAATTGAGGCCAAGTCTTTTGAAAACTACATCTGTAAACCTAAATACTCCCCACACTGCATGTGCTGTTACTGCTCCCCTCAGATCCACTCAAAACAGAATGATGCATTAATCTGCATAAAATTGCCTTCTGCCAAGAACACTCAGCTCTCAAACACCTCCCCGAAGAAGGCACGCTCCCCCCAGAAACAGCTCACAGTCAGTGACTGATTCAGAGCATAAAAAATAAGCTCTTTTGGCTCAAGGCAGGACTAACTCTGGATTATAATTTATGCTCATGAGACCCTCAACATCAGTTGCCTCCCTTGTGCTATGCTGCCTCCCCCACCCAGTATGGGTTTCTCCCAAAAGAACACTCTCCAAGCCCTGGCTGGTGGCTCAGTGGAAAGCCATGGGCCTGCAAACCCAAAGGTTGTTGGTTCAATTCCCAGCCAGGGCACCGAACCAGGTTGCACACCAGGTCTCCAGCCAGGTCCGTAGCTGGAGGCAGGTGAAAGGCAACCATACGTTGATGTTTCTTTCCCTCTCTGCCTCCCTCTCTTCCCCTCTCTCTAAAAATAATGAATAAAATATTTTTTTAATTAAAAAAAAAAAAGAAGGAAAGAATAGTCTCCAAAAATCACACGTGCTAGCATCCCTGTCTTAGGATCTGCTGCTGGGGAAACCTAAGACATTCCCAAACTAAACGGAAGAAAATAAGCCATTGCAGTTAAAGTAGTTTAAGATTTTACTATTTTCATTTATAAAGAAGTCATTTAAATCACTAAAAAGAAACTAAGAAGTCAAGGGAAAAATTTGGCTCTACAGGCACCATGATCTGCGTTTCCTATTGCGTGAGGGACTGAACTTTACCTTTGTGCTTCTTTCTGCAGGCGCACATTTCTTAAATTTTCGATGTATCTTTTATAATAGTCTTCATTTGCTTTCTTTTCTAAGAGTTCAGACTCGGTATATGCATATTCAGGATCCACACGGTTATATTCTGGAATCTTTGTGAAAACTGTCCTACAATATGAGTAAGCCATATCAATATTTACATGCATCTATTTATTTGACCACTATTTATTGAGAGCCAACTTTGCCAGGGACTGGGCATAGAATGGTAAGCAAGACAGATTCTAGTCCTTTCCCCCATATCCTATTATACATCAAGACATTATTACACAGAGAGCTAGAATAGTATCTACTTTCCTTCTTAACTAAATCAGAGAGAATGCCTAACATCATAGCAACAGAATGGCCCTCCACTCTGAACCCACTCTTGGGGAATTAGTCATGTAAACAATTTATACAAGATCTAAATCTTATTAGTATTGCATTTCATATTCACTAACTGGGTTCATGACCTTTCTTTTCACCCACCATATATTTTCCACAAAAAATGTACAATTATTCACATCTTCTGGCCTTGATCTACCACAATCCTCAGCAAGTTTTATGAATCACAAGAGTCTCACTCTCAATAATTAATTTACTAAGTATGTACTACCCAGCAGTCTATCTACCCTTATTCATGATTTCACTTGCACAGTTTCAGTTATGAAGTGGAAAATTCCAGAAATAAACAAGTCATAAGTGCATCCATGCCACGTATACTCCCCACCTGTCACACTGTAAATTTCTTGGTTATCAGATTGGTTGAGAGAGAGAGAGAATAGTCACGTAATTTATTGGAGTATATTGTTATAATTGTCTATTTTATTATCAGTTATAGCTGTTAATCTCTTACTATGTTTTTATAAATTAAACTTGATCATAAGTATGTATGTATGTATGTATAGGAAAAAACATATTATATATTGAATAGGGTTTGGTACTACTCGTAGTTTCCACTGGCAAGTCTTGGAACATGTTCCCTGCAAATGTGGGGGAAGGGTCTTATATAGTTATATAGTCAAATGAAACTTGATCTAATATTTCTTCCTGTTTTCAACAACGCCTCAGTGGTTACAGTGAGACAGCTTTAACTTAAAACTCTGTAAGAGAGTAAGGTTATTAAGAGAGAAACAAATGCTTTCTTATTCCAGGAGAGTTGACATTTAAATTTCCCTTTAGGATCTGTTAACCTTAACCACCTTTTGAACCTAGAGTAATTCCTATATGTGAAGAGTCTGTAACAAGAAAAGGGCTGACTTAAAAAGGAGTACAATAGTCCCCCCTTTTCCATGGGGGTTCCACTATTATAGTAAATGCCTGAAGTGACAAAGAGCTGGCTAGTAACACACCTAAGTGCTTAGCAGCTCCTTAAAAATTGAACTTAAAGGACTACCTCTACAACTTTGAGAAGGCGATTATTTTTAATGTATAAAGTACAGAAGACAAAAATTACTATGCAAATAAAATATTTTAACTCATGTATTTATTAAAAACTATATATACCTGACATTGTTCTAAGTATAGAACATACGGTAGTAAACAAAAACTAGACAAAACCCTGGTTGGTGGCTCAGTGGACAGGCACCAGCCTGCGAACGCAAAGGTTGCTGGCTCGATTCCCAGCCAGAGCACATAGCCAGGTCTCCGGTCAGGTCCCCAGCTAAAGGCAGGTGAAAGGTAACCATATATTGATGTTTCTCTCCCTTTTTCCCTCCTTCCCTGCCCTTCTCTCTAAAAATAACGAATAAAACCTTAAAAAAAAAAAAAGCAAGGTACACTTAAAAAAAAAAGACAAAAATTCCTACTGTATTTTCTTCCAAAAATTTGAAAATGTAAAACTACATTAAAATAAAATTGCAGCCCTGGCTGGTAGCACAGTGGATGGGGCACCAGCCTGCGAACTGGTTCAATTCCCAGCCAGGGCACATAACCAGGTTGCAAGCCAGGTCTCCAGCCAGGTCCGTGGCTGGAGGCAGGTGAAAGGCAACCATACATTGATGTCTCTCTCCCTCTCTGCCTCTCTCCCTTCCTCTGCCTCTAAAAATAATAAATGAAATACTTTTTAAAAATAAAAAAATAAAGTTGCAATAATAATTACCAACAGTTTAATATTCTGTAAAATTTCATTATTTAAAGTTACTAATTGGCAGCCAGAAAATGACTAACTTTTGTTATTTCTATTAGTATGAAAAAGAGTGAATTGAAAAAAAAATATGTCCATGGAATAAATAAGAAATACTTAGGCTTCTTCAAAGAAATGATGGTACTTTAAGATCCTCTGATTAATAGTGATTTAGACAGAAATAAAATGTTAGCATTAAATTCCCATGTTAATCTCTACATAGATATATTTACACATAGGAAAGAATTAAAAAGGACACATTAAAAAATTGTTTCCTGCAGCTACCACTGCAGGGTGGGATGAAGTACAGGAAGTCAGATGTAGGTATAGGTTTTCCTCTTTATTCTCTGTATTTATTTAAAATGAAATCTGGGTGATTTTTATGCTTCTGTGTTTTATGGTAGTTGCCAAATAAAAAAAAAGAGAGAGAGAGAGAACCCTGGCTGGTGGCACAGTTGATAAGGCACCAGCCTGCAAACCCAAAGGTCACTGGTTCAATTCCCAGCCAGAGCACATAACCAGGTTGCAAGCTAGGTCTCCAACCAGGCCTGTGGCTAGAGGCAGGTAAAGAGCAACCATACATTGATGTCTCTCTCCCTCTCTGCCTCTCTCCCTTCCCCTCTCTCTAAAAATAATAAATAAGTAAATCATTTTTTAAAATCTACAAAATAGGGTCCAGTTGTGAGAGAGAGAGAGAGAGAGAGAGAGAGAGAGAGAGAGAGAGGCATTTCCAGGGTGAGTACCATTTGGATGAAATTGTAAAATAATATAATAGATTATATAAAAACCCAGAATTTTCCAATTGTGAATTAATAAAGCCACTATGGCCTAAAAATGAAATGGTATGGTTATAAAGTTAAGTGAGCTTAATGCCCATCAAAGGTAAAGAGATAAGTAGGGAAATCCCAGGGAGGGACATTACCAAGTTTAGATAGTCTCCTAATAAGCACATCAGCAGACAGAAAAGAAACCCATTTCAGTAATCTCAAAGGTGTAAAAAACCATTCCGAATCTAATGGCCCAGGAAAAGATGTCAGGATGCCTGGGTTTCTTCTCCCTAAGTGCTGATAAAGGAGTGACTTATTTGAGGTTTGAATAAATGTAAATTGAAATTTAAAATCACTTATGATCCTAATCAGAGAAGTTTTAGTTGAATTTGGGAAAGGTTATTGGAAACTGACTTTGAGGAGATGGAACAAAGATGATGATGATGATGATGATGATGGCGACAACTATAATGAAGAGGATGACTGGTTTTTCACATTTTGAATGCTTTTTTTTTTTTCAAGATTCTTTTTATTATTTTTAGAAAGAGGGGAAGGGAGAGAGGCAGAGAGGGAGAGAAGCATCAATATATGGTTGCCTTTCACCTGCCTGCAGCTATGGACCTGGCTGGAGACCTGGCTTGCAACCCGGTTATGTGACCTGGCTGGGGAATCAAACCTGCGACCTTTGGGTTCTCAGGCCAGCACCTTCATCCACTGTGCTACCAGCCAGGGCTGTTTTTTTTTCTTTAATCTTAGATAAATTCAAGCTCTCAGACAAACTTAATGAACATAACTACTGTGAGAACTTGATACATTTCCTAGAGTGATTATTTCTATTAGTCTATAATTGTCAGTAGCATATTTTAAAATAACCTGGTAAAGCTTTTACTTGTGAGCAAGTAGAGCAGAGGTGATGACAGGTTAGATAAAGCAAATCCAGCAGCATTCAACAATCATACCTAGCATCATTATTATTAGTTACAGCAAGATACACTAAGACCTCTGTATAGCATGTTGGTCCCTGAATCTTTCAAAATTTCAGGGGATTTTTTGTTTTGTTTTGTTTTGTTTCATTTCAGGTTTTTAACACAGCATGTTACCTGACAAGTTTTTCCTGGCTTCCAAGCCTAACGTTGGGAAGGTGTATCAGATCCTTTTTCGCTGTCTCTGGGCTTGAATGATGACTGTGAATGTTTGTCCTGGCTGATGGAATTATTGTAACAGGTTCAGATTCCTTGCATTTTGCTGAATCTTTGACCATAAACCGTTCTGTAGGATTACTGATCAAACGGGGTATGCCTTTTATAGAATTAGATATTAAGTTTAAATGTTTATTTTGAATTTCAGTTTTCCAAATAACATCCATGAGTTAACTTATACACTAGCCCCCTGGTTCTAAATTAAAGCTAAATCCCTAATAAACAAACATATTCAGAAAATATAAATTATTCATTTAATAAATGGACCTACACAAAGCAATATAGCAAAATTATAAATGCATAGAAAATAAACATAGTAACTTGAAGGATTGGGTTAGCCTATGTGAAACTAATTTGTATAGGATAAAGAGTGTTGAATATCAGCAATTTCTTCTGGCTCAATTTATAAAAGATAACTGAGGATTAGATGGAACCCTGACTGGCATGGCTCAGTTAGTGGACACCATCCTGCAAAGGAAAAGGTCCCTGGTTCGATTCATGATCAGGACACATGCCTGGGTTACAGGTTCGGTCCCTGGTCAGGGAGCATAAGGGAGACAACCAATCGATGTCTCTCACATCGATGTTTCTCTCCCTCTCTTTCTCCCTCCCTTCCCCACTAAGAATAAATAATTTTTTTTTTAAACGAAACAACAGCAACAAGAAAATCTGTGAAATGGCCAAAACCAGTTTATATTATACATTCAAACAAAAAAAGTAGAATAATATAGCCATTACAATATTCAATAAATGTTATAGATTACTAACAACCAGTGTATTTAAAGTATGAACCTCAGAATGGCAACATCAGCATCTACTGGGAACATGTTAGGAATGCCAATCTTCAGGTTCCAATAATGACCTACCTAATAACCAGTGCTGGTGTTAGGCCAACACTATCTATTTTAACAGAACTTCTAGGTGATTTTGAGGCTTTCAAAAGGTAAGAACCTCTGGATTACACCACATTTGATATATATATATAACTGAGTAATTGGCATATTAAAATAATCCTATATTAACCTAAAGAAAAAAAAAAAAAGGGTAAGGGTTCACGATAGCTTACCAGGATTAATTTCCATCTCAGCTTTCTTGGTGGAAGATTTGCAGGTACTCTTGAAAACTAAGTGGATTTTATGAAAAGGTTTTTGCGATAGAGATCCAAATTTTTTATCTGCTACTGGGCCAATAATATCTATGAACTGCTTCACTTTAAAGACTCCATATTGATGTGGAATGAATGAACATGTCACTTTCTAAAAAAAAAGAAAAAAAAAGTGAGTGAGAAAGAAAGAAGGAAGAAAAGAAGGAAGAGAGAGTAACCAGCTGCGACAGGCTCAATGTCTGTGAACCCCCAAAACTTACATATTTAACCCTAATGCACCATGTGACAAAATTAAAGATGAGGCTTTGGGATGTAATAGGTCAGGAGAAGAGAGTCCTCCCGAATGGAATTAGTGCTCTTATGAAAGAGACCCCACAGAGCCCACGAACCCCTCCCACCACGTGAGAATACACGGTCTGCAACCAGGAAGAGGGCCCATTCCTGACCATTTTGACATCCTGATCTGGGACTTTTAGCCTCCCGACCTGTGACAAATATTTCTGTTGTTTATAAACTACCCAGTATAAGGTATTTTGTTATAGCTTCCCAAATGGATTAAGAGAACAATACTGTACTGTTAGAGGGGATAAAAGGTATTTCCAAAAAAAATTGTTTATAAAATTTTAAGGAGTGCTAGTTCATTGTGATAATACTAAAGTGCTTTAGGAATAACATATACAGTACTGAAAAACCTTATTGATACATGTTATTGGAAAATTACTTCAGAAAAAATTAAGAACAATGATGCTTAAGCACTTCCAGAATGGCAGATTTAGCACCTCCAGAATTCTATTCCTCTACAGACAGGAAAAGACCAGTAGGATAAATGCCAAAATCAACTTCTCGGATATGTGAAAATTACCTAAAACTTTGCAAAAATTCAAGGAGTATATATTTAGGAAAAAAATGGTAAAATGTTTTTGTGGCCTTTTTACTTACTGTAATCCCCTCGTTCTATTTCCAGTTTTGTGCTGTTGAAAAACAACAGCCTTGCAATGCAACTATAGTAGCTGTAAAAATGAGCAGCTTAGCAGCCACTAGGGAAAAAAGAAGGGTTTGGAACTCCCTAAAAACCTATCCCCAGGGAACCATCCCTATCTGTCCTATCTGGAAGCTGGCTGAAGTCTATTTCGAGGGAATACCTTTAATTGACCTCAGAGCTCACTCTGTATGAACACCCCTCTCCCCAAAGTTTTGCCCCCCAACTACAAAAATATCAGTGGTAATTGTTGAACGTCATAGTGTTACCATTTAAGGCTAATAAAAGGCTAAGTAGACCAAAAAGGGGGGGAATAGAAAGAAAAAAAAGGGGTGGGGGGAGCACAAAATGAATTATTCACAGGCTATTTGAAAGGCATATTTCTGGGGATCCTGATTGCAACACACATGTGTAGAACAGGGTATCTGCCCAGGAAATTTTGAGAAAGCTCTCGTTTCTCACCTCTAGCTGACTTTGAAACCCTCTACAAGGAGGAACTGAAGGCCAGCAGGAGGGGTAAACTACCTGACAAAACACTGAAAAAACATTCCCCACCCAACACACTTAAGAGACTCTTGGCAAAGGCTGTGACACTTACTGATACAAAGAATGTAAGAAAATCTCTGCTCCCTCAGCAGCTAACATCTAAATCTACTCAGCAGATACCTGATTGGCTGCACATAACAAAGAAAACAACCTTTAAGAAGTAGCCAAGAAAGTCACTAAGCAAACAAAACAACAACGAAAACAGCAAGACCAATAAATCCTGGGGGCTGATTTCCAGAGTCGGCAAATTCTATCATTTACAATGGTTCGGTTTCAACAAAAAAATCATAGGACATCCAGAGAAACAGGAAAGATGCCGTAAACAGGAACTGTGCCTAAGCAAACCCAAACCTTGGACTTAGTGACAAAGATGAGAAGTCAATTATTATAAATATGTTCAAAGGACTAGAAGAAAACATATCTAAAAACTTAAAAGAAGACACAAAAAGCAAAGGTAATAAAGATAAAAATAAACAAGTGGGACTGCATCAAACTTAAAAGTTTCTACATAGCAAAAGAAACCATCAACAAAAAAGGCAACCTTCTGAATGGGGGAGAATAATGGTAAATCATATATCTGATAAGGGACTAATATTCAAAAATAAAAAAACTCATACAACCCCATAGCAAAAAAGCAAACAACACAATTACAAAAACAGGCAGAATATCTGAATAGATATTTTTCTCAAAGAAGACATACGGATGGTCAACAGGTACATGAAAAGGTGCTCACCACTAATCCTCAGGGAACTACAAATCAATATCACAATGAGATATCACCTCACAGCTATTAGATGGCTACTATAAAAAAACACTAGTAATAACGAGTGTTGGCAAGGATGTACCTGAAAGGGAATCCTTCTGCACTGTTGGTGGGGATGTAAACTGATGTATCTACTATGAAAAATAGTTTGGAAGTTTCTCAAAAAAGTAAAAATATAACTACCATTTGATACAGCAATTCCAGTTTTGGGTATTTACCTGAAGAAAACAAAAACACTTCATTTGAGCCCCAGCTGATATGGCTCAGTGGATTGAGTGCTGACCTGTGAACCAAAGGGTCGCCAGTTCAATTCCTCAGACAGGGCACATGTCTGGGTTGGGGCCCAGGTCCCCATTTGGAGATGCGGGAGAGGCAACCACACACTGATGTTTCTCTCCCTCTCTTCTCCTCTAAAAATAAATAAAATCTTTCTTTAAAAAAATTTTTGAACCCTGGCTGGTAGCAAAGTGGATAAAGTGCTGGCCAGCAAACACAAAGGTCACTGGTTCGATTCCCCAGCCAGGGCATATAACCAGGTTGCAAGCCAGGTCTCCAGCCAGGTTCGTAGCTGGAGGCAGGTGAAAGGCAACTGTACGTTGAAAAAAAAATTTTTTTTTGAGAAGATATATGCAGCACCCCCCAGGTTCATTGCACCCTTATTGATAATTGCTAATACATAAAAACAAAGTGTCCACCAACATGGATAAAAAAACATGGACTATTATTCAGCTATAAAAAGAAGGAAATTCTGCCATCTGTGACAACACGGATAGACTTTGACAGCATTAGTCTAAGTGAAATTAGTCATAAATAGTGAAATAAATGGCCTGGGATCTCACTTATATGTGGGCTCTTTTAAAAAATGAGCTCATACATACAGAGAACGGGTTACTGGTAGTTGCCAGAAACAAGGGATGGAGGGTGAAGGACAGTAGGCAAAATGGGTGAAATGGTTCCGAAGGTACAAATTTCCAGTTATAAAAAAATAACTCATGGGGATGTAATGTACCATATGGTGACTACAGTTAGTAATATTGTATTGCATATTTCAAAGGTGTTAAAACATAAATTAAAAGTTGCCATCATAAAAAAGAAATTTTTATAACTATGTATGGTAACAGATGTTAGCCAGAATTATTGTGATGATCATTTGACAATATATACAAATATTTAATTATGTTATACACCTGAAATGAATATGTTTTATGTCAATTTTACTTCAACAAATATGAAAACATTTGACAAAGAATATCAATAAAGTACAGAAATTATTTACAAGAATAACAGAAGGAAATGTGGGAAACTCAGAAATGTATAGAAATTCAACAGTAACCTCCTTAAGTAACTGATGTGTCAAATAAATCTGAGGAAAGTAAAGAATGCAATGAGGTAAAGGGAAACTAAAACACAACATACCAAAACTTACCAACGCAACAAAAGCAGTCGTTATGATACCAGTGAGCTGGCTAGTGATGGGAGTGCCGGTGGGAACAGAAGAGATGGGTGGCAGGGGCAGTGCCAAGGTCCCTGGGTAACTAGTGCCTTGTGCACGTGCCATTCCTATGCCACTCATGAAAGACAGATTCCCCCACCCCTGGGAAAGATGCAGCAGGAGGAAGTCATCGCCTTGAGCATGTGCAAAACTAGCACGGGTGATTGGCTAAGAGAAAAACCCTCTTACTTCCTTCAGCTCCTTGGGTGGGAGCAAAGGAAGAAGTTGCATGTGACCATGGAGGTCAACATGGTTAGCAGAGAGCGGTGCTGTGCCATGGAAAGACCTGTCGGTGTAGCCTCGGAAAAAGACAGGATTGGTTAGCGGGCCAGACCCTGCCAGAGCATGTGGAAGTCTGGGGAGAGATAAACTGAGGGGAGGGAGAGATGCACCCTCTTGGACCCACCCTGTGGATGTGGTGGCCAGAGCATTTTCAGAGTCCGCTAGGATCCCTGGAAGATGCATGGCAAATGGCAACTCTGACAACACACGCGGACTCTAAGAGCGAGCCTAAAACCAGAAAACTGCCTGTGTAGCCACCCTGGGCTCCAAAGGACAGATCAGGATGAAGACAGAATTCTGGGCATTGTTTTGGGCTTTGGGCTTTTGAGGAACAGCTGGGTTTTGTCTGTGTTTTGAGGAAAATATGAGCTTGGAGATGGGGAGTCTCCCATCCTCTCAAATTGGGCAGTATTTTAATAAAGACCTCTTTCCTTCCTCACCAACTTGTGCCTCTGGAATTTGCCTACTGGCGATGGTGGGCAGCCAAAATCCACTTTTGTGCAGTAACAGAAGTAAATTTATAGCTGTAAGCACTAATATTAGAAAAAGGCTTTTAACCGATAACCCAAACTTACATCTTAGGAAGTAGGAAAAAGAGCAAAGTAAACCCAAAGTGAAAATAAAAAGGAATAATAAATACAAGGATGACAATACATAAAAACAGAGAAGCAAAAATAAAGAAAATCAACAAATTTGAAACTATGTCTTTGAAGTGATCAATGATTTTAAAAATCTAGCTAGACCCACCAAGCCAAAACAAAAGGACTCAATTTATTAAAATCAGGAACGAATGGGAAGATATCACTATCAACTTGACATCAATAAAAAAAGTTTTGAAGGATTATGATGAACAACTCTATGCCCCAAATTAGATAACCTAGATGACATAAACAAATTCTTAGGCATTAAATTCTTTACAAGATTCTAGAAGAAATACAAAATCTGAATAGCTCTAGGATAACATGAGATTGAATTAAAAATCAAAAACTTTCTAATTTAGAAAAGCCCAGAACCAGATGGCTTCGATGGTGAATGGTAACAAACATTTAAAGACTTAACACTAACTTCAGAAACTATTCCAAAACTAAAGAAGAAAGATCACTTTCAAACTTGCTCAATAGTACATTATACTCTAATGTCAAAACCAAAGACATTCAAGAAATCTAAAGAATAAGGTTCCTTATGAATATATATAAAAAATTCTTCTACCAAATTCAAACTGAACTCAACACCACACACAATAGATCATTCACTATGTACAACTGCGATTTATCCCAGGTTTAACATCAAAATATCAATCTATGTAATATACCATCTTAATAAAGGACAAAAACCACATTATCATTAGACATGAAAATACATTTTCACACTAAAACACCCAAAAAACCTTAAAATAGAAGAGAATGTCCTCATTTATCAAGAAAATCTATGAAATACCCATAGCTAATATCTTTTAATGGTGAAAGAGTAAAATAAAAGCTTTCCCCTAAGATTAGGATTAATAAAAACATCCCCTCCTGTTATTTCTATTTAATACTATACTGGAGGTCCTAACAAGGGTGATTATGGAAGAAAAAGTAAATAAAATCCATCCAGGTTGGAAAGGAAGATATAAAATTATCTCTTCCCAAACAACATGATCTTGTATGCCAAAGAATCCACTAAAACTTCCAGAACTAATAAAAGAGTTCAGAGTACAGAAAACAAAGTCAATATACAAAAATCAATTGCATCTCTATACCTAAGAAAATTAATCTTCAAATTTAATTAATTTTAAGTTAACTAGCTTTAAAACTAATTACTTCTTAATTTATTAAAAATTAATGATACAATTTAATTTGCATAAAATCAAAAAGAACAGCCTACTTAGGAATAAATTTTTATAACACTAGCAAGGCCTAAACACTGAAAACTATAAAACACCATTTAAATAAGTTTTAAGACATATAGCCCTGGCTGGTGTAACTCAGTGGATTGGCACCAGCCTGAGAACCTAGAGGTCACTGGGTCGATTCCCCAGTCAGAGCACACAGCCTACTTAGGAATACATTTTTTTTCAAAATTTTATTTTATTCATTATTATCAGAGAGAAGGGCAGGGAGGGAGGAAGATAGGGAGAAAAGCATCAATGTATGGTTGGTTGTCTTTCACCTGCTTCCAGCTACGGAAGGACCTGGCTGGAGACCTGGCTTGCAACCTGGTTATGTGCCCTGGCTGGGGAATCAAACAGCAACTTTTGGGTTCACAGGCTGGTACCAATCCCCTGAGCCACACCAGCCAGGGTTAGGAATAAATTTTTATAATAGCAAGACCTGAACACTGAAAACTATAAAACACCATTTAAATACATTTTAAGACATAAATAAATGGAAAGATATCCAATTCTCATGAATTACAAGATTTAATATTGTTTAAATAGCAACACTCCCAAATAGATTTATAGATTCAATAATCCCAGTTGGTGTTTTGTTACTGTTGTTATTGCTTGCAGAAATTGGTAAACTTAGTCTAAAATTCATATAGATTTTCAAGGGTCCCAGATTGCTAAAAATATATTTCTGGAAAAGGGCAAACTTTGATGATCCAATTCACATTTCCCAATTTTAAAAATCACTACAACACTAATCAGTACACTGTAATACTGGCATAAGGATAACCATAAGTCAAATATAATTCTGAGTTCAGAAATATAACTCTTCCATTCACAATTACTTGATCTGTGTGCCAAAATTCTACAATAACTGGAGATCTACATGTAAAAGTACTCATCTATTTCTCTAACTAAAACCACACACAACTCAAAATGGATAATAGATGAAATGTGTAAGCTAAAGTTCCTAAGAAAAAAAACACAGAAATTCTATGACTACCTACATATGCTACTTAAAGCACGACAGACAAAAGATACTAGAAAATTGGACTTCTAAGTAGCCACAGACAGTAACCAAACAAGAGCAGGTATATTCCAATAACAAGTTTACCTAAAAGAACAGGAGGCAGGCCACATTCTGCTTATGGATCATAGTCAGCTAACCTTAGTCTTAGAGGATCTGGGAGTTGGAATCCAAGTACAGTCCTGACAAAGAGAAAAGCAGCCCCTGACACTACAAGGTGGCCTAGTTCTGGCTCAAATGTTACTATCACAGGAAGACCTTTCGACCTGGCTGGAAATGAACACACTAACCTCTGAGTGTCTACATCACCTTGTTACAGATCTCTTATTAAGACAATTTTGCGTTCTTTGTAACTCCTACCTGTTTGTGTACATCTTACACTTCCGTAGTGCAGTCAAAAATTTTTTTACCCAGGTGCAGCAATGGAGAGAAAGCTGCACTGCCCTTCAAGCCACCCGGCTGCCCTTCCAGGCGATACTAGGGCAGTGGCTCAAGCTCTGTGTCTCCCATGTTCCCCTTCCACTTCTCCCACCACCACGTGGTCTGAGTGGCTCACAGCGAGCCCGGCTGACTCCGCCCCCTGCAGCTGCGTGAGCACGCGCAGATGGGACGTGCTGAGTCACGTTGCATGTGTCCCGGATGTGCGCACTGCGCTCCTACTACGCAGGCGCTGCCCCTGTACCGCCGGCCCGCTGCACAAATAGGTGGTGGGGCTGCGGCAGGCTCCTGTGGGGCCTCTAGGTGAGGATCCTGGGCTGGAAGCACCTGAGTCTATGCCTGGACGTGCCATCCACTTTGCACTGGGACAGCTCCTACCCACCCGATGCTGGCCCATCTGATGAGGGCCCCCCTGGACCCGCCACTGTGCCCTGGACACACAATGGCCATCACGAGTGGTTGCGGGGCTTTCCATATCAGCCTCAAGAACCGGGCATGTAAAAGGCTCAGAAACTCACCCCTTTAGCAAGTACTCGGACCATTTGCCCCATACCACCTCCCTTCAAAGGCAGAAGCGCCACAATCCCTCTCGTGTCGTAGGTTAACTGACACTGGGGCAGGCATCTTGGCTACAGCCTCTGCCCATGGCACCGGACCTTCACTTCTGCCACATGTGTATTCCCCAGCTTGGCCCCTTGGCGTCCCTGTGATCTGGATGAGGGCCTAGCTCCCACCTCCTTGTCACCGTTTGCTGCTCTTAGCAGCTGCTAGCCCTGGAGCACCCCCACCTGACTTCCACTGCCTAGATCAGGGCAGCAGGACCTATTCCTGCACCCACCCACGCAGGGGGTTCCAAGACGCCAAGCTGGTTATGTAAGTTGAGGGGCCGACCTTTTGGGCACTAGATAAATACTTTTCTCAGAAAAAAAAAAATCTTTTAAAAGCTGTTAACTATTTTTTGCAGTTCTTTACATTATCTATAGTGTCAAATGCTTTTCTGGACACGTGAAAGGCACTTAAATAATTATGTGTACTGTGGGACTGCCAATACAAAAGTATTCATAACTAGGCCACAGAAGAGACAGAATTTAGAAACATCGGTGCACAAATGTAGTTTTTAAATCCTCTGCAAGGCATTTTGGCAAACCGTAAAATATTGACAATATATGAATGCATAGAAAAATTATCTTACCTGCATACATCCTTCATCAAGCTTACCCCTTTCAGGGTCAACTCTAAAATTTGCAATTTTTTTAAAGTGGTATATCACAGGAAGTGATTTGCATCGATTTTCCATAATAAATGAAACCTCCGACCGTTCACCCATGGAACAAGGTTCAAAATTAAGAGTAGTCCCAGTATCAAACTGTAATACAACAGGAAGTCCGGAGCCTGTCAGTGCTAATTCCAATTTCTGGAACTGATCGCCTGTTAAAAAAAATAAAATAGCTTTTTTTTTTTTTTTAAATAGCTTTTTAACAACAAAAAGTATTTGGGGAACCAAAGATATATTTGCTCCGTCCAAAAACATGTCATCTGAAGGACAGTGAGCTCTGGGTAAGCTCATTGGATCTTTCATTCAACAAAAGCAGTGAGAGCTTTCTCAGTGCCACTTTTGTACTCTGGGAGGCCTAACAGCAGTGAGTGAAATGGACAATGTTCCTGCTCTCATGGACTTTGCATTCATGTGAGGTGACACTGACAATAAAATAAATAAGTAAATGGATGGCATTTCAGAGACGATAAGTGCTATGGGGAAAGGTAAAGTAGGGTGACGGGGAGCAGAATCTCTCACCCATAAAAGTGCCTCTTTGGCATAAGGGTTATTTTAAACATCAGGCACAGGAAAAGCTCTGAAACCTACAAGTTATCCTTTCGTAAAGTACATTTGCATTTAAAAGGGAGACATCCCTTTTTAACTAGTGTCTCCCTCTCTGCACCTGGAAGGAATTCTTAACAATGAGGAAGGCTGAGACTTAAATCTGCATAACCTTACCCTCTTTCACCATGCCCAGCCAGAAAAGGTCCCATAATGGCTCCCCACCCTGAACATCCTGTGTCTTTAGCTACAGGTGGTATTTGAGGTGGTGGCTTGGGCATTTCAAAGAATTCGTTTTCCTGGGCATCTCCCATGTATGCAGGAAATATACATGTTAGTATACTTATTTGTTTTTCTCCGGTTATCTGTCTTTTATTATAAGGGGTCTCAGCCCTGGCTGGTGGCTCAGTGGATAGGCGCCAGCCTGGGAACCCAAAGGCCACTGGTTCTGTTCCCAGCCAGGGCATATAACCAGGTTGCAAGCCAGGTCTCCAGCCAGACCCCTTAGCTGGAGGCAGGTGAAAGGCAAGCATACACTGATGTTTCTCTCCCTCTCTGCCTCCCTCCCTTCCCCTCTCTAAAAATAATAAAATCTTTTTTTTTAAGAGCTATTTTAAAAATAAAAATAAGGGGTCTCAACCAAGAACCTGGAAAAGTAGAAAATTATTTTTCCTCCCCTACAATGACAGAGCACATCATCCTGGGACTGCTCTTTTATATGGGGAAGTCCAAAAAGGTTCCCATTATGGGGAAACATCTGAGGAAAAACGGAAAGAAACTCTGAAAGAAAATCTAATAGAAGCACCTTGCAGATAGAACAGCAAGGACAAGGACTCTAAGAATTTGTTTGGCACTATTACAGAAGAAAGAGTAGCAGAGGGAAAACAAAGGCAGGACCTTCACCACTGCAATCTAAAAAGAACTTAGTAGAGGAGGCTGGAAGCAGAGGGAGACGTGTCTCACCTGCTAACCCAGCGGTCCTGGGCCTGGTCTGATAATATTGCCAGGTGTTTCCATATCACAAGAAACACTATGTTAACACAGGAGAGGAAAAGTTCTTAGAATTTTATGTATTGTTTCCACTATCTGGGAAGGAAAGCCTTTGAAACTGTGTTTACATCCCAAGGCCCCAGAAAGGTCCTATAGGCCTAAAGAAAGAAGCCCATTAACACCTTTGGGTATTCATGCCCCAGTCCTGGAAAGCTGGCACCACCTTTACCGGTCAATCAACATGTAATTTCTTCATCCCATCCCCCGTCCCGCCAACTGTACAGTAGAAGTCCTCAGGACAAAGGACTCCCTTCCTTGGCCCTCTTGGCCTCTCACCACACTAGAGCGAGCTTGCTATCCAGGTCTTTGGCCACCCTTGCTTTTGCTCTCCCATTCACTAATAAATTTTGCATGCACACTAATAAGCTCCCTGATCTGTAATTCTTTTTTTTTTTTTTTTTTAATTAATTGGTCTGTAACTTGACTGCATCAGAGAAAAGAACCAGGGTTTCTCTGATAACAGCACGTCCCAACAATCCTAAGGAACCAAATATACCTGGGTAAGAGTAGTAGAAGGATGGTGAGAAATGGTCAGATTTAAAGATACATTTTTGAGGGTAGAATTAATTAAATTTGCTGATGAATTGCCTGTAGACTAGGAAATAAAACACATGATCAATTATGATGCTAAGTTGTTTGGCCTGAGCAACTGAAATGATGGAATTTCCACTTCTTGAAACAGGAACGAATGCAGAAGGGACAGGTTATGGAGAAACTAGGATTCTTTTTTTGAACATGTTAACTGGGAGATGCCTAGCAGGCATCCAAGTGAAAATGTCTACTAGGTCACTTAATGAATTTACAAGTTTAGAGTTAAGATGGAGGAGGAAGTACTGCAGGTTTGGGATGAAAAGAGAAGGTGTGTGATAGCAAACTCATTGTGAGAATGTGAATGAATGGAGGAATGCAGCAGGGATGGCAACCTTAAACCAACCTCTTGGGGTTAGTGATTGTGGATCAAAAAGGGAAACTTCACAGGATGGTTTTGTGTTTTCTCCATCACAATTAGCTTCCCAGGTGCAGACACAGAGTAGGCTGAGATTAGAGATTTTCCACTCAGTCACTACAGGAGATGGGCCAAGATATTTAACTATAGGAGGAAAAGGATGACTAAAATAATGGACCATGGGACTATATGCTGAGCACTAATATAATATGGACTTTTGAAGATACGAGAAAGAAGGTAGGACCTATGAATTGTATGATCTAATTGGGAGAAAGAACAGTTTTTGTAGAGAGAATAATGTAACTAGAATCAAAAAAAAAAAAAATTATGTTTCTGCACTGATGCTCTCACTAGCCAATCCTAGACTCTGAATTACCTTTATGGCTAGCACCTCCATCTCTAGCTGTTCAAAACTAAATTAACTTGCAATCGTTGAACAAATGTTCTATCAGGCAGAGCTCATTATCACAAACCATAACATAAATAGCAACAGAGCAATCAATTCCTGCCCTGAGAACACAGTTCAACCTTGCTCAATAATGTACAGCGTGGTGCCCTGGCTGGTGGCACAGTGGATAAGGTGCCGGCCTGTGAACCCAAAGGTCACAGGTTCGATTCCCCAGCCAGGGCACATTACCAGGTTGCAAACCAGGTCTCCAGTCAGTTCTGTGGCTGGAGGCAAGTGAAACGCAACCATACATTGATATCTCTTTCCCTCACTGCCTCTCTCCCTTCCCCTCTTTCTAAAAATAATGAAATAAAATCTTTTAAAAATAAATAAATAAATAATGTACAGCGTGGGACAAAAGTAGGTTTACAGTTGTTAGTTTAGAAAATACAATAATAATAAATAAAAATATAAGAATAAACTGTTTTGTATATTCACAACTGTAAGCTTACTTTTGCCCCACCCTGTACTGACATGCAAATTTTTTTTTTTTTAGACACTTGATTTGCCATGGCTCATCTTTCTGGATTTGATCCTCTTAGACATAAGATTTGAGTTCTGGGAATCCCAGGATAATTTTCGCAAACCTCATGAAATCTGCTGCCTCCTCAGTAACTGCTGATGAGAGTAACCACCTGTGTCCTTCAAAGGTGTCTTGGTCCGCTGACCAGGCCCGTGTCCTTCAAGGATATCTTAGCCTGCCCGTGAGAACCTGGTAACTCCCCTCTTGTGGTCAGCCTCTCTCTGCTCAGAGCCAACTCCCGCAAAGCTATCAAAAGAGGGTCTCGGTTATAAGCCAGGTCTCCCGCCAGGTCCGTAGCTGGAAGCAGGCAACCATACATTGATGTTTCTCTCCCTCCCTGCCTCTCTCCCTTCCCCTCTCTCTAAAAATAATAAAATCTTTAAAAGAGAGAGAGAGAGAGAAAGATTTTTCAACCCCTCCTTCTCCCCTTTATAAACCCCTGCCTTTCTTTTGTTCTCCACTGGCACCTTCCTGCCTTCCTGGTCTCAGCCTGCTTGTGCAGCTGGCCAAATAAATCCTTTAAACTTATGGCCTGTTTCTTGTCATTTCTCCTTCACTCTGCCGGACCTAACAGATCCCTCACCTGCCTATATCTTGACTTTCTTTTTGATCTGTCTTGTTAAGCTGACCTCCAAGTCTTATTCCATTTTTGCTCCCTGCAGCCCATCCGGTATTACCCGAGAATGTAAAAAGTGCAAGGAAAGCATCTTGACATGCAGCCCACAAAGCATATGTACTTATCGATATCCTGTAACAGGATAATGTACCCTATTTACCAGAGCTTTAGGTGTTGTTCTTTGACTGAGAGCTGAGGATCTGGTAGAGATGGAATGGGTCCTTTGTCCCCATATCAATCTCTAAGAGACAACCTAGGAAAAGAGAAGCCAGGTTGCTTTTTAAACTATGATCAACAATTTTCCACTGTTTTGATCGCATGGCACACATAAACTAATTACTAAAATCCTGCAGCACAAAAATAAAATATATTTTTGTCGATCTGGCAAAAAATAAGTATAATTTGTTATTCATGAACATTGGCCAGCTATTGTTGTATTAGCTGTTGTCATTTTTTTTTATATGGCAATTTAAGAGAAAAAAGGTCAGTGTCCCTGACTACGTAGTCAGGTATTGCATGTTTTTAAGAATTCTTGCCCTGGCTGGTGTGGCTCATTGGGCTGTGCGCCAGCCCATGAACTGAAAGGCTGCTGGTTCCATGCCATGCCATGGCACATGCCTGGGTGGCAGGCCAAGTCCCCAGCGGGGGGTGTGAGAGAGGCAACCAATTCAACGTATCTCTCACACAGCATTGTTTCTCTCTTTCTCCTTCCCTTCCCTTCTCTCTCAAAATAAATAAATAAAATCTTCAAAAAAAAAAAAGAATTCTTGTAGGACACCAGTTGAAAATCACTGCTCTAGATAATCGAGTTTATCTAATGGCATTTTAAAATAATAAAGTCGTGCTCGCTTTGGCAGCACATGTACTAAAATTAGAACGATACAGAGAAGATTGGCATGGCCTCTGTGCAAAGATGATGTATAAAATAATAAAGTCTCCTAAATTATAGTTGGAAGAATCTATGTGAATGAGTCTGAAGTTGATTGTTTTCTTTACGTTACACAAAAGACTGTTTAAGTTCTCTTTTTTTATATTTGCATTTTCATTCTATTCAGTGATTTTTTTATTATGTTGCCTTCACAAATATTGATACCCACACTTTTAAACAATTTAAACTGCTATACATTTGATGATTACATTCATTTCACACTTACTTTTGATGGTTTTAGTGTTATCATCTCTCAAAAACCCATCCTTACTTCCTACAGAGTCAAATCTCAAAAAGATGGCATAGTCTTGCCTGTGTAAAGGATCATCCATTTTACTATCAGCGATTAGCCTGTAAAAAAAGTACAATCAATTATCTTTAAAGCAAGGATAATACACTTTGTTACCTCTCACAAGGGAACATCAACTGAATCCTTAAATCTATGCAAACAGATGAAAGTTCAGGAATAAAAATATGACTGAAAGAAAAAAATGACTGTCTGTGATCCATTTTCCAAAATTACTGTGCAGACTTAGAGACTTGCTAAAAGAAGGCCACAAAATGTAAACATCCAAAAAAAAAGTGAGTTCATGCTAACATTTGCAAGATAATGGTTATTTAAAAATACTAGGTCATTGAGGTCCAGCTCCAATGCCACTTTTTACGCATTTTTTTTGTTTGTTTTTTTTGTTCTGTATGCCAAGTTCATTGCTAGCTAAGCACTCTGCTCAAGTCTCTTAAATAGTCCTTCTTCCCGTTGGGTGTAATTGCAAACCTCTGTTGCATAACTGTTCCTCCCATAGACTACTCAGATTGCTAGTCACCCTCTTGTTGGAGGAGGGCAGGTAATTTGGAGAACAGGCAAGGAAAGATGGGAAGAAGAGACAGAGATGGGTTACACCACAGGCCTGCGCACTGGCACTTGTCCCTTGCCTTAACTAGAGGTCAGCTTTTCTAGCAGTGAACATTCACATACATGCACAAAAGGCTGATGTGAAATATTACATAAGAATGCAAATAGAATGTTGAGAGCACATGCAACTACGACTTCAAATCATACTCATATCTATGAGTTTATGCTAGACTCTCAAAGTGACCATGGTCACTATGAGAAAATAATAATAAGTACTTAGAATTTCAAAGGTTGTGCCTCAGACAGAATCTTACAAATTCATCAAAGAAATTTCCTGTATGATCCAAAGGTTGCTGGTTCATTTCCCAGCCAGGGCACATAACTAGGTTGCAAGCCAGGTCTCCAGCCAGGTCCGTAGCTGGAGGAAGGTGAAAGGCAACCATACACTGATGCTTCTCTCCCTCCCTGCCTTCCCGGTTCTCTAAAAATAATATATTAAATCTTAAAAAAAAAAAAAAAGAAGAAGAAGAAGAAGAAATTTCCTGTATGATAATGAATAACCCAAGTGCTGAATGTACAAATAGAACAATTACTTGGTGCATTAAAAAGAGCATTTCCAAATACATTTTCAAACTAAATAACCAAACCAAGGGTTCAGAATTGTGAAAAAATATCCCTGGGCAAAAGTCCTCAAAGTCTGTATACATTTCAGCAACCAACCGTGGTTGATCCCAGCAAGTGTTAGAGGCTTAAAATTTAGCATACTCAGTCAGCAAGCACTTTTTCCCTGACAGAAGCACCATGTCTTCTCTGGAGGCACCTGGAACATACTGCCTGATACTAGCTATATAACCTGACTACTTCTTCAGGGACAAGGTCTTGGAGCCACAACAAAACAACCTAAAACTTCCACTTCCACCACCCCATGTTCCCAAGGTCTGGAGAACATTTTAATTTAACATGAAGCATTTCGAACCATATTTGGTGGGGCAGATTTTTTTTTTTAAGATTTTATTTATTATTCTCAGAGAGAGGGGAAGGGAGAGAGGCAGAAAGGGAGAGAGACATCAATGTATGGTTGTCCTTCACCTGCCTCCAGCCACAGACCTGGCTGGAGACCTGGCTTGCAACCTGGGTATGTGCCCTGGCTGGGGATTGAACCATATTTTTAACTCTTGGAAATATTATTGAGCGTGTTAGAAAGACTTAAAATCATATTAAGAAAAGGCCAATTTGTGGCTTCTGAGAAGTTTTAATATTAAAGCCAACCTGATGAATGCTTGGTTAATATCTTTTTCATTCATAAGTAACATCTCAATGGAATTGCTTACTTTGGGCTGAAACAAAATGTAATTTTAGTCTTCTGATAAGGTAGTAAACGCCCTTCATTAGGAAAACAGGAGATAAAAGTGGTAATATCCATGTTCCTTATTTGTCTTAAGTAGGTGAGATTATTTATAGCAACATCTGTTCTTTGATGAATATTTGTACCCTGTAACATAAAATCAGAAATAACAGTATTAAGGCAAAACACAAAGTAAAGTATTTAAAGAGGTCATAAAATAATTAAAGAAATTCCAGCAAGGAGAAGACAGAGAATAGCTGTGTCTTTAAAGTACCCTACATAAATTTGAACAAGGTACATCATCAAATTTAAAGAACTTTTAAGAAACTGATGAGAGCAAACACCCCCCCCAATAATTCGCCACTGATTTATAAGAAACACGTGTCTGAGTTACTTCAGCTGTATTACTATCAATGTTAGTTTAATTTACTGAACTTTTTCAGGCTACTCTTGAAGATATAGGAAATGAAATCTTATCCATCGGCATGTTAAAACATATTTAGAATAATGAAACAATTAGCAAGTTGGACAGATGGATTGGAGAATTAGTTTTGCCATCTTCTTGAGCTAGGCCTTCTCAATCAACAAGGGAAGGGGAGGGGAGAGAATGGGAGGGGAAGAGAAGAGGAGAAGGGAGGGAAGAAGAAACCAGCTTGTTATTAATAAATTCAAAACAATCTGTTTTAAAACATAATACTTGATCTTCTATTACGCTGTTTACTTACCAATTCTTCTCCAACCGAGTCATTCTGTATTACAGCCACCCAGTTTATAGGTTCTGGGCTATTATTATATAGAAGTGCATGTTCAATCTTTGATGTTCCAAAGAAAGCAGTACCGAAGCGTATGCATTCCACCTTTGTATTATCATTTATGTTCAACAGTTCGATTATCTGCTCAACCACATGAACTTTGATATTCAAGAGTATGTCTCGATGATGACCTTGCAAACTTGCTCTACAAAATAATAAATTTTATATATATATATATTAGAATTCTGTATACTTTATTTCTATCCTAAATATTTATAAAAATACAACTTTTATAAAATCACATTATAATTATAATTCAAAGACCTATGAGCAGTTCCTTTTACATACATGACAGACTGTCATGTCCTTTCTCTGAATCTGCACAATAGAATGGCATATGAGGTCTATCCTGAAAGTAACAGCCGAGCGAACTGTTTTAATTATATTGACATTGGCTCGATACTTTCAGAACAGGCCTCATACATGCAACCAGCCCTGGCTGGTGTGGCTCAATGAACTGAGCACTGGCCTGTGAACCAAAAGGTTGCTTGGTTTGATTCCTGGTCAGGGCACATGCGTGGGTTGTGGGCCAGGTACCAGTTGGGGAGACATGGGAGGCAACAAATCAATGTATCTTTCACACATTGCTGTTTCTCTCCATATCTCTCCTTCTCTTCTCCTCTCTCTAAAGTAAATAATTACAATCTTTAAAAAAAAAGGAATGACATATGTGCACAACCTAATTCATTGTCTCCAGGAAACAACAAAGTTGGGAAAAATAGCGTGAATTGATTCTGAAGAGAATACAGTGGTATGTCCATATCACCAATTATTTTGTAAATACTAGAATTAGACAGGATCATTTGTATGGTCACCTCTAGCTCTAGAATGCTGAGATTCTTTTCTAGTTCATCCTGCTCCCCCAAGTCAAACAGCCAACAAGGTTCACATTGGGGCTACGGCATCATCCCCACCCTAATGACCCAACTTCTTTTTTTTTTAAAGATTGTATTTATTATTTTTAGAGAGAGGGGAAGGGAGAGAGGAAGAGAGGGAGAAAAACATCAATGTATGGTTGCTTTTCACCTGCCTCCAGCTACGGACCTGGCTGGAGACCTGCCTTGCAACCTGGTTATGTGCCCTGACTGGGAATTGAACCAGCAACCTTTGGGTTCACAGACTGGTGCGCCTATTCACTGTGCCACCAGCCAGGGCTAATGATCCAACTTCTTACAAAGAAAAGTAGCTCAGCAAAATACCATTCTTAATGGAAATGAATATATCCCATAAAACTTCACTTCCCAGACTAATTTGAATGCCATTTTAAAACTGGCCCCCACCCCAAATGTACCCTTCTCTGGCCTAAATGCAGTCCTTTTGAATCTCATCCCATTAGATACCACAGACAACTCACTGCTCCTCAATCTATGTCCTTATCATACACTTTTTGTCACACTGAACACAGTTGACACCATCTCTTGGCACATCCCTCCCTTGATACCATACTTTCCTGGTTTTCCTCTAACTTATTCAGACTCTATGTTCTCATTCTTCTAAGACAAATATTTTGCAAGCTCCATGACTAATAATGGTATTTCTCTCCTACTCTACCCTCCTCGAACTTATCTTCAATACTTCATGTTTCATCAAATTAACCACTAACAATCTTCACGCCAAATGTACCAAGATCAAAGTTTTTCCCAGGACTTGATAAGTAAATCTAATAAGCCCCACAGTATTCTGCAAAGCAAATAAATTCCAACATTTCAAAACTGAACTCAGATCTTCTCCCACAGACCTGCCCCTTCTCTCACCTTCTCTTTCTACAACCAGTCACTAAATCTAATCAAATCTACCTCCATAACATACCTCTAATTGCAGAACTCTCTCCATATTCCCAATTTGTACTTTAGCCAATGCCTTTGTCATTCCTCTTTTGCTTCATTATATTATAGATTCTAGTCAGGCGACCCATTCCACATCTGTACTCCCTGATTTGTTTGCACAACGCTATTAGCGTGACCTTTCTAAAATGCAAACTAATTATGACACTCTCATCTTAAAACCTTCCTGAGAGTCCACAGCCTTCACAATAAAACCTAATCTCCTATCAGGGCTCACGACTGTTTGGCAAACTTTTTTTTTTTCCGGCTCTGACCTTCAGTAAGAAATATATTTTACATCGTAATGTAGGAAGCACAGATACCTTTACTAGGTGAGATGCAGTTTGATATTTTTGGTTTCATTGGAAATGAAACTAATGAACTGAGACATACAGCATTAAATCATACTGTTTTATGAGGCTCTTTGCTGGACCCTGAATCACTCTTTTCCTGATGTGGTCTGATCTCATATCACTCCTTACTTCCATCTCTTTGCTTCTAAATTCTTCAGATCTCGCTCTGGCTGGTGACTCAGTGGGTAGGCGCCTGCCTGCGAACCCAAAGGTCGATGGTTCGATTCCCAGCCAGAGCACATAAAGCTGCAAGCCAGGTCTCCAGCCAGGTTTGTAGCTGGAGGCAGGTGAAAGGCAACCATACATTGATGTTTCTCTCCCTCTCTGCCTCCCTCCCTTCCCCTCTTTCTAAAAATAATAAATTTTAAAAATAAAATAAATTCTTCAAATCCCTCAGTGCATAACACTACTCAGTTATCTCTAGGAGTTCAAGGCTTCTACTTACCCTGTTTGAAATCACTCCTCTAAACCATTCCTATCACCAACACCCACCTCCCCTGCACACACACACACACGCACACACACACAGCACAAAGCACACCACAGCTCTGTGTCTGGCTAATTCCTACTCACCAATAAGTGTTCAATTCAACTATCACCTCCTTAGTGAAGCCCTTATTTGATCTGCTCCCTCAACCCACAAAATCCAAACCATGAGCTCCTGTCATGTATACCCATATGCCGTCCTTTGGTTCTTCCCATTTTTGAATCCCTAGTACTTAGCAAATATTAGAGATTCAATGAATTAATGCTGACTTAAAAAAAACAACAACAAACAAACAAGAAGCTAACCCACATTTGAAGACAATAGGCATATCTGAAGAGTGCAACAGGAAAACAGAAAAGTATTAAGTACTGTATTAGAATTAAGAACCGTAGGATATACTCACTTTGCCACTTCATTCACGACTATAGGCTCGCCAGCACAGAAATCCACCTTGACAATCTTTGAGGACTTGGGCTCCACAATACCACTAGTTGGGAAAATGGCAATTGGTAATTCACCCTGGTATTCCATTGTGAACGTACCTAAGGAGAACAAGAGCAAGTGGTTTATATCCAGAGCCTTCAAATCTTTTTATACTCTTAGTAGGGTACAGAAAAATAGTGCGGAGTCTATGGTCTATTGGGGACCAAGAATTACAGCTTTGATTGTCAATCCAGGTTCTAGGGGCACCAAAGTTATGTGAGCCTAGTGTTAGAACTCAGTCCTCATCAACAGCTAAAATATATTGTCTGTTTACTGTGTTCAGATCCTTTTGCTAAAAGCCTTCCGTACAGTATTCTCTTTAATCATAATGATTGTGTGACACAGGTTTAATCATTACCTCTATTTACAAAGGAAATAGATTAGAAAGATTTAGTGACTTATCCGAAGACACACAACTATTGCAGTAGACTAGGTGGCTGACTCCAATTCTTCTTACCATTACCCTACCATGAACAAAGCATGTTTTCCTACCCCTTGACTTTGAACTTAATCATGGGATTTGCTTTGGCCAACAGCATGTGGCTTGTAGGGACAACACACCAGCTCTAACCCCAGATGTTCTCTGGCACTTCTACTATAAAAAATGCTGCTCTCGATGAGCTGCTGTCCCTTTGGGCTGTGCCCCAGAATGAGCCAATATGGAGCACAGCCACCCAGCCGACTCACAGACCTGCAGTAACAGAACAGCCCCCACTGCCTCGGCCTGAAGTGGGGCCAGCCAACCTGCATACACATGAAAAATTTTTAAATAATTGCCTAAGATCCAGAGTTGTGCGGTGGCTTGTTACATAGCAATAATGGACTGCCAATGCTGATCATCGGATAACCGAGCTGGGATTTTCCACCTGGTTGTTTCTGACCGTAGAACTCATACTTACAGCCACTACCACTTCTCCACAGATGAATTAATGCAGTTCACAGAAAGGAAAGGGAAAAAAGAATGAGTTTCTAGACTCAAATAGCGTATAAGAAGGAAGCTATGAAAGTGTTTCCCTCTGAAAGTAGAAATGGTTCAGAATCTCCCATTGTTCAGTGCCTGTATTAGAACACACAATCCTTGAGATCAGATACAATCCTTGTCATCTCCGTGGTGCTAACACCCCACACCGTGCCTCACGCAAAGCTGTGCTTAGAAGATGTCCAACAAGGGGTAGTGGCCCGTCACAAGTTTCTTTTTTTTCTTTTTTTTTTTTTTTTTAAGATTTTATTTATTATTTCCAGAGAGAGAAGAAGGGAGAGAGGCAGAGAGGGAGAGAAGCACCAATGTAAGGTTGCCTTTCACCTGCCTCCAGCTATGGACCTGGCTGGAGACCTGGCTGGAGACCTGGTTATGTGCCCTGACTGGAAATCGAATCAGCGACCTTTGGGTTCACAGGGTGGCCCCCTATCCACTGTGCCACTATCCAGGGCCCACAAGTGTCTTAAACATCATTACACAATATTCACACAAATGAGCCTACCGCCAGCATAAACAACTTTGCAAATTCCCAATTCACCCGTTTTAAATCACATTTTATGACACCTTCCTAAAGGATTCGCTTGACCTAAGGGAATAAAACAGTAGCATGATAAAAGTACTGAAAATATATATTTTTAAAGTGCTGAAAATATAAAAAGACAACAAAACCTAAGTACAGAAATAAAGCGATGGAAAAGGCAAATTCACACTGAGAAACTTGGTTAATCCAATTGTTTTTAGTAACGTGCTAATGGCATAATATGAGATCTGTCCAAAAAGTATCAAGCCAATGTCAATCTAATTATAAATGTTTGCGCAGCCAATACTTACAGGACAGACCTCTTATTTAAGGTTTATTTTCTGCCATAAAATAAAACAAATATTTATAAAAGCCTATTCATTTCAAATGGACTCAATTCTCCAGAAAAAGAGAACTACATGAGTTCAGTTATGGCTGAGTCAGTATAATCATTCCTATATTGTAACCACTTGGACGTAATTTGTCAAGAGTTTAAGTGATGTTTTAAAAGTTTATTCAGGAACATCCTAAAACCAAAATAACATTGCTCATTCTTCTGAATATATGAAAACTATGGGTACGCAAATATTACTGTGTCGTATATAACTTTAACACCATTAGTGATCATAAAATAGCTGACTTTGTATTTTCTAATTGCTAACAACAGGAGCAAGGACATCATCCTAAGAGAAGAGTGTTACTGATGAAATTCTGCTGTCAATTTTCCTTTCTTTTCAGATACAATCCTGGCAAATGTGTAAAGAATAAACTGCCCTGGCTGGTGTGGCTCAATGGCCAGCCTGTGAACCAAAGGGTCACCTGCTCGATTCCCAGTCAGGGCACATGCCTGGGTTGTAGGCCAGGTCCCCAGTTGGACGCATGCAAGAGGCAACCACACATTGGTGTTTCTCTCTCTCTTCATCTCTCCTTTCCTCTCTCTCTAAAAATAAATGAATAAAATCTTCTAAAAATAATAAGCTAGCCCTGGCTGGTGGCTCAGTGGATTAGCGCCAACCTGTGAACCTAAAAGGTCCCTGGTTTGATTCCTAGCCAGGGCACATAACCAGTTTGCAAGCTGGGTCTCCAGCCACATCCGTAGCTGGAGGCAGGTGAAAGGTAACCATACATTGATGTTTCTCTCCTTTTCTTCCTCCCTCCCTGCCCTTCTCTCTGAAAATAATAAAATCTTTCTTAATAAAAGAATAAAATCAAATTTTTTTAAATAAAAAATAAATTTAAAAAGAAAATAAATAAAAAAGAATAAACTACAAGGAGAGAAAAGGGGACTTCAGAGAAATAGTTTAGGTTGGTGTAATTACTAGGCAAGAGAAGATGATGGCCCGTTATGGAGAAGTGGCAAAGGGACAGAGAGAAGTAGAATTATTGACATGATCAGTAAATGAAGAGACAGGATTTAATCATTGACTAAGTGGGTAGGAGGGGAAAAAATGGGAGGCCTCAAGGAGTTTACCAAGTTTCTGACTTTCCCGAATACATGGTGGTGACATCTAATGAAAAAGACAAGAGGACACGTTTTTGGGGGAGAAGCTGAGGGGTTTAAGAAACCTGAAGGAAATACCCAGTATTGTGTAGACCGCAGTGAAGCAACAGGAGTGTAGGTAATTGCTTAGGGAAAGCGTGTTGACTGGCAAATCCTAAGGAGCCCTCACATCTAACGTACCAAAAGATGGACAGCAGTTCCCATAAGAGAACTGAATAGGAGGGAGGTGGTAGAAAAGGAAGAATTCTAGTATCGAGTGAATACTTACTGAAGACTTATTATCTGTGCACTAAGCATTTTATTAACCATCACCACCACTGTAGAGGACAAGCACTAGGTGTTTCCTACAAGTGAGCCAGCCGATGTCCAGGAAGTATGAATTCCTTGCCTCCAGCCTCCCACCCAGTACGTGTTATAACTAAGATTTGGGCCCTGGAAGATCTCATGCCAGGATGTGAGCTATTGTTAACCATTATTGTATATAAGAGAGTGAGGGGTCATGGAAGCCACAGTGGCCAACTGTGTCAAATGTTGTTAATAAGCCAAGTAAAATGAACACGTGGGCTTGTCTACTGCTGAGACTTAGGGAGAATACATAAAGCTGTGGCTGAGATGACGCGTCTTTTGTACAAACCTGTATTTTTTTTTTAATCAAAGTTGCTCTACCTTTTCTAGAAAAGCAGTTTAGGCACTGGGTGGCAAAATATACATTGTTATCTAGCCTTCAGTCCTCCAAAATATAGGTAAACTGTCTGTAGTTTAATAGAACGGTATGGAAAATCAAGACTTACATACCCAAGGTCATTTTCATTGGCTATCTATGCTTTTCCTCCCCCTTAAGTTTCCTTGGGTCTAAACATACCAGAGATGTGCCAGTCTCTACTTGGTTCCAAATGACTAAGTTTTGGAGATTTTCAGAATGCTCATATGTGATTAAGTGTGTTACTTCTGAAATCACCTTTCACTGAAACCTAAATGGTTCTTTGCTAACACTCTGAGATCACTGACCCAAGTTAATTTTACACAGGTTTATTGAATGTCTACTATATGTCCAGCATGTTATTTTGCATGAAAAGTACACTGAGATTCCATGGCATCAGTTTCCAAGAAAAGAAAAATATACATTGTGAATAAATAGTGGATGCTTCTGGGTAGTTTGGGAGGGTCCCGAAGATCACACACGGGTTGGGTCCGATTTAGCAAATTTCCTGGCTGACAGATGATGGCAGAGGCTTTTCTACACAGTGAAGAGGAGAAGTGCAGCTGGCTATCAGGAAGAAGGGGACAAGTGGGCATTAAGAGAAAGTGGGCATATACTTTGTGCCAAATGACCCAAATAAACCTAAAGGATGATGAGTCCATGGTAGCTATTCAAACCCAGAAATGGTAGGTAAAGGTCACACTAGGGACTTTAAAGACTGTTCTATATCATAACACTGGTAGGAAAATGTCTACACAAATATTGAACAATACTGAGGGGAAGAGGTAAATGATTGCAATTCAAGGCAAGCTAAAATAATGGGTTTTTTCCATCTTCAAAGATAACAGAAACAATAAAATCATAAGAGAGAACACAGAGTTCACCAGCTCATAAAGTACTAATAGCAGAAACGTCTTAAAGCTTGAACCGTGTCTTTTCAAAACGAAAAGATAAGTGCTCCTTTGCACAGTCAGGAGTGAACTTAAGAAACATTCTTTTAAAGGGTGAGAAAAACAAAATGTTCAAACAACATTTGGCTAAATCCGTGGAGGGATACTTCATAAACGACTATAAAGTTGTTTACATAAAGAAACAACTTTGTGTAAAAAAGTTGTTACACAGAGAAACTTTGGGATCTACAAAATCAAAGAAAACCAAAGTGACATGACCAAAGAGAGTAAACAAAACTATACAAATCATGAACCTGCTGAGTGTAGCTTTTTATGTCCTCTTAAGTATACAGATAAATTTGTAAACATTTGATCTTTGACTCTAGAACTATAAAATATTTGGCACATAAAATCCTTTTATAAAAATTTATTAAAATCATCTTTGCTTGCTGAATCTATTTTCTGCCTAAGTGTTTTTTTTCATGAATATACACTTATTTTCATGAATATTTATGTATTGTACTTGTAGATAATAAGGACTATGACACTTTACAGGCACATGCTGTAAATATAAAACATACTATCAATTTTGGTAATGGTGGAAAAACAGCATTATTCAACTCCAAGAATGAGGGACAAAGTCAACACTAAGAAAATGTGTTTCATTGATAATATTTTGTTTGTAAAGTAATAGTAATTTAATTAACATTTCACAGTTTTCAATTATAATTTACCAATTGTAGTATTCCCAGCAAATACTATGCACATATAAAATATTAATATAGCCCTAGCTGGTGGCACAGTGGATAAGGAGCCTGCCTGCAAACCCAAAGATCATTGGTTCGATTCCCCAGCCAGGGCAACATAACCAGGTTGCAAGCCAGGTCTCCAGCCAGATCCGCAGCTGGAGGCAGGTGAAGGGCAACCATACATTGATGTTTCTCTCCCTCTCTGCCTCTCTCCCTTCCCCTCTCTCTAAAAAATAAATAAAATCTTTAATAATAATATTTTTTTTAATTTTAATACAATATTAAAAGCCAATGTAAGTTACTTTTCCTAAAATATATGGACCCAGGTCTGAGGCTTAATTTTATTTATTTTAGTAAGTAAAATAATATTAAATATGCAATTAAAATATGGCTGTATTTCTTTTACTTATAGAGAGCTTTTTATATGTTAATAAAACTGTACAGTTTGGTGAGATTTAGAATAAGGAGAGGAAATAAACAAAACTTTGAAGGATTTGTTATGGACAACTGTTAAGAGAGATTTTTGGAAAGTAAGATAATAAAATAAAAATCTCAAAATAAAATAAAATTCTCTGCATCACATATCAGTGTTGTAAAATATAACCAGAGATGAGCTGGGTGGGGCAGTAAAAATAAAATAAAATAAAAACAAATAAAATATAACCAGAGAGACTGAAGGACCGTACAGCCCACAATCACTTGCCATGAGAGACTCTATCCCTAATATTGGAGTCAGACCACAAATAAGCCTAATATTCTATAATCCCATAGGCACCAGAAATTCCATAATTTAAAAACCAAAGCATCAAAAGCAAAGTGAGCATCATTCAATGAGGTACAAGGATCAGTTTTACTTGTTTATATCCCAGCAAAAAAAAAAAAATTTTTTTTCAGTCGATTGCCCTTGTCTTCATAATTCCCACTGCTCCATCAAGCAGCCCAAAGAACACCCTCACCTCGTGTCAGATGAGTTTAAGACTCAGTTTATGTATCTAACAAGCAGTGTCAGAAAGAAATGTCCTCCCTATGTGCAGCTAGCCCTCATTTTGGCTTGGCAGAAATGACAGCCTTGTCACCCCAGGTCCTGCGCATCCAATGACAACAAAGGGAAGAGTACTTTCATGCCTAATATATGTCAATAATGAAGAGTGCGCAGAAGCATGTACACACACGTGCTGGTATGTAAGCCCGTAGCACGCAGCAAAAATCTCCAGAAATAATCCAGTCTGGAGAGAAGAGAAGCATTTATTCTCTTTCTTTTTTTTTTTTTTTTTAATTTTATTATTCTTTCAACTAAGAGTAAGAGCCTCCTAGAGACCTCATGTGAATTCAAAGTTGAATACAACAGAGAAAAAAATCTTTGTGTGTTTGTGATAAGTACCATATTATAACTTCAAGTACATACATAATTAACCACAGTATATTTTATCACCCAGTTTTATAAGTGAGGAATCTCAAGGTCAATGTCCTTCGATACTTATACCAGATCACACAGCTTGTAAGTCACTATTCCCTGATTCTATCTCAGGATGACCCAAAGGACTACGGTCAGGTCCTCTACACTGTCTTGCCTTCTATTATCAGGTCCATTGCCAATCATCTGAGAGTCAGGGTGTATTAATCAGAATCAAAAGCAAATGGAGTCATCTTTCCTGAATAATTGCCTATCAGTGTTTTACAGTCATACTCTTTAGAAGGGCCTGATAGACATTTGGAGGGGGCGGGCTATGAATCAGAGAACACATTAATTATATAAGGTCTATTTTTCAAGTAGTATCAACTTTCTTCCAAAAGCGCAAGTCAATTTACATGACAAGAAGTATTTACCTGGAGCCTTGCCATGATTCATGATTCTAATCTCTTTACAATACACTTTACTATTGGCAACCACAGTGCCAAAATTAACTTCTCGCTCAATTTCCAATCGACAGGTTGGAATCAACCTAGGAGAGAAGAAAAAAGGACCACATAATGAATTTTAACAATTATAACCTTGTGATTAAATCTATAGGTCTATTTGCTGGCAGCACATTTGTTAGTAAAAGGAATTATGAAATAGCCCTAGCTGGTGGCACAGTGGATAGGGCACTGGCCTGCAAACCCAGGGGTCGCTGGTTCGACTCCCTAGCCTGGCACATGGTCAGCTTGTGGGCCGGGTCTCCAGCCAGGTCCGTGGCTGGGGGCAGGTGGAAGGCAACCACACGTCGATGCCTCTCTCCCTCTCTGTCTCTCACTCTTCCCCTCTCCCTAAAAATAATAAATAAACTCTTTAAAATAAATAAATAAATAAAAAGAAAAAACACAAGGGAAATAAAATGGCATATGTCTAATACCAAAGTCAAATTAATATTTCATTATTAATTCCTCTGCTGGTAAATAAATGGAGCTTTCTTTACTAAGTCTTTCTGTCTAAATGTACCAAAAAATATAGAGGAAATGAAAATAGGATGTGAGATCAAGAAAAGAAAAAAAAGAGAATACATTCGATTGTTGAATGTTTTTAAGTTATCTCAATTAAAAAAAAAAAAAAAATACCAGCAAACTAGTCTTCATTTCTTTGAAACCACAATTTGCCAAAAATTTGCCCTTTAAGTTCAGCTGTTAGGAAATGATGGATAAAACAAGCCATATTAGTCAGGGAATATAAAGAATATTACTTGACCCTAATTTTTATTTGAAGAATATTAAAAAATGTCAGCATTGTCAGGGCAGCTTTGCTTGGAGAAATCACACCCAGAGACCACTGTGAAATCAAACCATGAGTTTATGGAGGAAGGCAAATGGGGAACAGAAAAAACAGGGGGTGGCAAGGGCAGAGACTTTTAGAGAAGTCATCTTCCACTCCACATCGCCAGATTGGGTTTTTATCCTAGTGGCTACGTGCAGTCACACAGGTACATACTTTGGAGGAAAATTAGGTCATTAACCAAAAGTCCATTATCCAGAAAGAGCTAAGTGGGATTATCTGTTAGGTCACTTGCTTTATTACCACCTCAGCAGGGATCTCCAAAGAAGCTAACTTTATTAACTCATTCCCAAGAGTTCCCCGGCTGGTTCCATTATCACATTCTGGCCAGGCTGGGTGTGTAAACTTTGACTGTTATAGTTTTAACTAAAGTCCAGGTACAATTAATGTCCAAAAGTACGTGCTACCTCTATGTTAGCTGCCCCCACATCCTGACAAGCTTAAAATATGAAGAATACATACCCAGTAAGAGGAATCTCTATTGCTTTGTTTCCTACTGCAATATATAGTTGTTCAAAAGTGTTTTCATCTTTATGAGGACGATATTCCACCGTAGCTGTCATGTAAAGGCCTGAAGCAAGTTCTTTATCCACATTGTTCAAAATCAGTTTGAACTTCAGTGAAAGAAAAAATAATAATAAAATTACACATCTGAACTCCTACTAAGAAAATTATGTGAGCAACTATAGCTAGGAGTGTACATTATTTCAAGAAATATAGCAAGACATAGGCAATATAACTGCCCAAATGACTATTTATACCTATGGGAGTATAGATCATTCAGATACGTTTTTAACAGTATGACAATTGAAACTGACAATGTAATCAGTTGAGAAATAAGTAAATGTTGAAGGGTATTACATACGGAAAAAAAGGAACAGCAAACTAATAAAAGCATTACCCAATCGTGTATGCATGCATAACACAGACATGCATACATATATACATACATGTATACATACATGCACACACACACATACTTTTTTATAGACTTTCCACATGGGAACTCAGGTTTCATAATTTTCAAGAAATGTAGAAAAGAAATAGGCCAAAGGGGAAAAAACCCATTTTTGTTCTTTCCAAATACTTATTAGGCTCCAGGGAAAAAATGAAGGGGGAAAGAGAACAGCTATCTGTTGAGCACTGATAATAGGTCAGGCATTCTACATCTTTTTTTAAAAGATTTTATGTATTATTTTAGAGAGAGGGGTAGGGAGAGAGACAGAGAGGGAGAGAGGGCAACCAATTAATGCATGGCTGCCTTTCACCTGCCTCCAGGCACAGACCTGGCTGGAGACCTGGCTTGCAACCTGGTTATGTGCCCTGGCTGGGAATTGAACCAGCGATCTTTGGGTTCACAGGCTGGTGCGCATTCTACATCTCAATGCACTTCTATAGTCTTGTAAGACTGATATTATGGCTCCCAGCATATAGATGAGGAAACTGGAACTTGCAGAGAGTAATTAATGATGAAGGTCACTAGGCAGTGTGGATTTAAAACACACACCTACCTGCCCCTAAACCTTAAGCCCTTTCCCCACAGCTGTACAGATTCCCTCCCTTGAATACATAATATCTTTAAGGAAGCAGACTATATGCCCCTTGAAAGTTAAATAGTGTAAGCCAGGGATGAATTAAGTGTCATATGAGTGATACAGCTGTATCCTGAAAATCCTTGGGAGAACATGATTACTGCAGGCTAGGAAGAAGTGGAGACGGATGTTAAAAAAGTGGAGAAGCAAGAAAGGTGCTCCCTGTGGGGACAGGGACACTTCAGACACAAGCAGAGAAAAGAAGCAGCAAAATAATCCCTCAGCAGGCAGCTAATAAACTAGCCTCACTGAGCAAGGAGCTTCAATCAGCAGCGATAGAGGTCCCTTGGAAATGAATTATTCAGAGATTTCAATGCCAGGCTGAGTCTAAGCGATGCTGGAAAACCATGGAGAAGATAGCACACTGGAGTGATTTGTTGATAACCACCCGTCTGAAAGCATCGTACCTCCAACAAACAATGATTCTGATACCTCATAACTATCACACGCCAGCCCTCCACGCCCCTGCAGTTACAAAACAGGAAACAATAGACTGCCCCTCCAGGTAGATCTTTGAGGGCTGGCAGTCCACATATCAGGTGTGACTGTCTTCCCTGAAAGAGACTCTGTCTTCAAGAAGAGAAACCGGGGCTTCAGCAGCATGTGCTGGCGGTCAAACCACAAGTTGCTGAGTGCTTTGAGGTGTTTGTGAAGGTCTGTAAGGCGCCCGCCTGGTCTTAGGAGCTTCTGAACTGACCATGGAGATAAAAATTAAGATTTGGCAGGACTCATGGGCACACAAGTCCAAACTATAATGAACATCTATAAGTGCAACTGGTATCTAGTAAGAAAGAAAGAAGTTGGAGATAATATGAGAAGACGTTGGAGGGAAAATGAGAACTCACATTGACCCTCAAAAATGGGTGGAATTTGGAAAGGGGTGATGCTTGCAGCAGAGGAAATGAAAACATGGGTTAAAAATTTTTTAAAAGCCTGACCAATGGGAGTAAGGGGACAATTACGAGTAAGACTGGCCTGACTAAACCAGGGGCCACATGAGTGAGGATTGTGTTCTACCAGCAAGCCACAGTAGATGGTATATCACATCTACTGTGATATACCATCATAGATGGTATATTCACGTAACACATAGTAGGTGCTCACTACATAGACAATGCAGGATCTTGAGCCAGGGTGAGAAACAACTACTACCATGTGTTAGCATCAATTACTTCCTAAGTAATTGTTAATAGTGGTGATGACAATGCTCTTTTCATAGCACCTTGCTTTCCTTTTTGCTGCCAAGACAGTTAATACATTTTTGGCTAATCTAGCTCTTCCCTACTTCCCATTATACCAATAAAGGGTCTGGAGCACCTATCATGGTCTTTCAAAAAGAGAAGTTCACAGTGTCATGGGCTCATGGATTTGGCCTCTAAGTAGTAAGCCAGTCTAGTCATGCTCTTGTCAATGTCAAGACATGCAATTTAAGCAGTTTTCTCTTTTAACTCTAACTGCAAACCAAAATGAAACAAACTATATAATTGTTCTGTCTGCATAAAAACCAGGAGGCATCCATAATAGTGTTGGTCCACATCTGGGATTACTGCCAGCTTAAGGTTTAAAAGAACGTATTTTCAGATATACGTATGTTCAGTTGTTCAATAAATAAGGTAGTGGAATAACCTTCTCCACTAATTATACAGTGTTTGGAAGACTCAGGTACTTTTTGATTTAATGAGCAATTAATAGTTTCTTGTGATGTATTATTACAAAATGAACCCATTACTATTGTTAAAAGATGGAAATACAAAAATGAAGAATGTGCGATTCCATTTCTGTGAAGCATAAGAACAGGCCAAAGTAATCTTTGGTGTTAGGAATCAGTATAGCAGTCATCTTCAAGGGTAATTACTCCAGATATTGGAAGGACCCTTCTAGAATACCACAAATACTCTATGATTTGGTCCAAGGGGTGGCTACATGGGTACATATTCATATATATAAACTCATCAAGCTTTACTTTCAAGATTTGCACATGTTAGTATAGATAAATAGTACATCAATTTTTTTTAGAGTACATCAATTCTTTTAAACCTGAAAAAGGTAGAACATGCAAGTCCTTTTTCTCACTGCCTTCTTAATCACTACAGTCCATTTTTCTATGTATATTCAAACATGTATATGTAAGTTTAACACAAAATCACAGACACCTTCCCATTTCTGTACGTATAAGTCCAGCCTAATTCAATACTATTCATCATTAGGACTGTTCCATGGAAAAATCAGGTACTCATCACCCACATATCAAAAAGTCTTACTACCTTTCCTGTATCAAAAGTCTCCCTAGTAGTAACAGGTGATCATAGCAAACAAACCATCCATTCACATCCATTCTCTAACAGCGAGGCAGAGATGAAAAGGTGTCATCTTGTGGGTCGGAAGCTGGGACAGCCTCTCAGCACATTCGTTTTGCTAATGATTACACCGTTACCGACATCCTGTGAGTTTCTAAGTCCTCTGAGGGAAGGGCTCTGTCCATCTGCGTTCCTCACACCTACTGCCTATTACATAGTAGGCGCTCAACAAATATTTGTTAAAATGTAAATAATAAACTTTCCCGCTATCCTAGAACATCTGGAGTAATCAGGCACTTGAACGTTCGAAGGTTTGACGTCACACTGGACAGTATCATGAGGCATAGATTCTGGGCTAAGCAGAGATAGATATGGAACCCCCTTTTCCACTTTCCATACCCAGAATGAAGAAATCGGGAGGTTCTAGATCAAACGTCCCCACCCTGTGTCCCCACCCTAAGCAAAAATGACAAACAAAAAGCAAAACAAAAAAGTGAGCACACATGTACACGAGGACACTTACCTCACGGCCCTCCAGGAACCCAACCCTGCCCCCCACCCCCCCAGGAGCCCAATGCCTGCTCCCCAGGACACAGAGGGCACCCAAGCGAGGTGGCAGTGTCAGAGCCTCGGTCGTCCCGCGGTCCTGCTCGGAGCATTTCGGGGCGTGTTACCTGAGGGTCGGCCGGGGCCAGAAACCGGATCTTCTGGTTGCTGCGGCCAAGATTGCGGATAGTAATTTGCTGGCGGTACAACTTCCCCGCCTTCGTGTCCTGGAACTTCACCTCCAAGGGAATCACCCGCAACTGCAAATCCTTCGGAGTCTCCACTACCCGAGGGGTCAACGAGCCCCTGGGCGTGTTCATGTCTGCGCTCTAGGTAGTCGCAGGCCAACTGGATCCACCGAGGACTAGTGTTTACCCCGTTGCTAGGCAACGGTTGGTGGATGGCGGGGCGCCCGAAGCCTAGTCCGCATGCGCGCGGCGCAAGAAGAACCCCGGGGTCACGGGTGTCACCAGAGCAGCAGGAAAACAGGCCACAACAGCCCAAATCCCAGGGGCATCTCGCTATGCCATGGCCTGGCAGAATTATAAGATGACACTGGCAGGCGCATTTTCCTGGACTTGACTCAACACTAAGCCTGAAGAAAGGTGGATGTGATGTGCCCACGGGGTCTATTAAAGCAGCAAGATGCAATAGTAATGGAGGAATTCAATGGAAACGCAGTCGGGGCCCCTTAGGAGTCCTATCCAGTGGCCTTTCCTGTTTCTAAAAAATATGATAGCAATCCTCTGTGTCTTTTGTTAAAATGCAGGTAATGTTTCAGTAGATCTGAGGCAGGGCCTAAGAATCGATTAGTAACAAGGTCCCAGGTCATCCCCAAGCCGCAGTCCAGGGAATCTCACACTGAGTATAGAGACTGGGCATTTTGTTAACCACTCTCGACTCTTCCTTTGTGAAATCAAGGCGCTGCTCAGAAGACTGAGGTCAAGCATCTTCATAGCTAGAGGAACACCTTTCCAATAGGCCATGATTAACTGTGCCCAATTCCTACTCCCCTCCTTCTCATCTCCTGTGACGACCTTAGGGTTTCCAAATGTATTAGGTGAGTGGTTTTCCTCTACTTGAATCTACCTCTAATCATCCTTCAAAACCTAAACATCTTTGTAAAGCCTTTTCCACAACTGTTTGCAAAGATTCTCACAGCATCAAGATAACTATAATATTATTACTTCACTTTAAAGTTGCCCTAAATATAAGACCAGTTTGAAAATTTCTTGGAATTACAGTTGTCAATAGTTGAAAATACTAGCCCTGGCTGGTGTGGCTTAGTGGATTGGTGCAGGCCTGCAACCCCAAGGGTCGCTGGTTCAAATCCCAGTCAGGGCACATACCCAGGTAGCAAGCCAGGTCTCCATCCAGGTCCTTAGCTGGAGGCAGGTGAAAGGCAACCATACATTGATGCTTCTCTCTTTTTCTTCCTCCCTCCCTGCTTTTCTCTCTGAAGATAATAAATAAACTCTTTTAAAATTTTTTTAAAGAAAAAAAGAAAATACTAGGAGTGGTGGTGTCGATTACTGTTAGGGCCAGAGGCCAGATGTTGCTTGCCTCATGACCCGCCACCTGAGTCAAGCCTTCCAAAACAGGCTGTGGCTAGTGGTCACTGCGTTACTGGGAGCCGTGGCCTGCAATCACACAGGACCTGAGCCACCACCTGTGCTGAAACAAAGAGGGTCTGAGTCATTGGCCATGCGCCTGATCACAGGGTTCCCTGTTAACAGAGGTGATTAAGGCATAGCCACTGGCATCCTGCTGAAAACCAATTATACCCCCATTGCCCCTTCCCCTCTTTCCTTAATCATTTCCGAGAAACAAGGACCGTAAGTCTCCTGACAGCCATCCCTAATCAGAGGACATTGTTCTTTCGCACACACCTGTACCCAGGACTCTGGAGCTGACCAGCAGGGTGACTGACCTATCCCCCTAGGGGTCTGCTCCATGCCCTTAAAAATCCCTCTGCCTTCCCTTAGGGCTACAGTCCACTGAGACCCAGCTACCTGCTTGTACATCCCTCAATAAAGGCTTTGAACTGGTCCACCGAACTCTCTTCTTCTGGGCACAAACCTAACAAGTACTATTTGCAAATTGTTGTGAATTGAAAGATTAAAAGCATCTGCAATTTTCAAAATTCTATAACATTTGGCTTAGCAAATAAGAACTAACTGGATTTTTACACAAATCACTACTATGATATTGTAATATGAATCCAGTCCCTATCCTTGAGCTTCTATGCAGGGCAATTTTACAGTATTGAAAGGATAACAGTTGGCCAAGGAACTTGATTGAACCTAGACCATTGTCCATACAAAGCCCTCCTGCAAAAATTGGAAGACCTCAAAGAGGTATCAAAATTGTCTTCTGTTCACTCTCAAGAAGGCTGACACATGTCTGACTTCTATTATAGACTCTAAAGGTACAGTGGCTTAAATCGAAAGAAGAAAAATTTTGTTCCCTTGTTCTGTTGGTACTCTCATCAGCTCAAGAAGGGTTCCACATAGCTCTCTCCAAGTTTGTAATAGAGCTGGGGAGGGGTCCCCAAAGTCCACACAGCTCTAAGTTTTGGGAATGGGGAAAGGAGATAGTACAGCTTTTGAAGTACTTTGAAAGCTGATAGCTAAATAATAGCTATGCTGCCCCCAGGCTAAAGGACATATGATAGGCTTAAGATACTTTTCATAACAGTGACTCAGTGACTTGTGGTGCTCCCAGTCAGCATTTAAAATTAAGGGAGCCAGGGCCCTGGCTCGTGGCACAGTGTATAAGGCGCCTGCCTGCGAACCCAAAGATCGCTGGTTCGATTCCCAGCCAGCGCACAGAACCAGGTTGCAAGCCAGGTCTGTGGCTGGAGGCAGGTGAAGGGCAACCATACAATGAACTCTCTCTCCCTCTCTGCCTGTTTCCCCTCCCCTCTCTCTCTAAAAAATAAAAAAAATTAAAACATTTAAAAACATTAAGGGAGCCATGAGAATATAGAGAGAAGCCATGAGGTCTGAAAGCGGGTAGACACATGAAAGGGGGTAACAGGAGTCAGCTAGGAGGTCTGGTGTGTAAGAGGGAAGCCACGTGGTTTGGAGAGATTCTGCTATGAGGTCTGGAGTAAGAAAGAGGAGACCAACTGGGAAACCTTCCTGAAGAACACGGCGGACCTGTGAGGCTGGAATTGCAGAGGCCTGCCATATCAAGCCCAGATTAGCAGGAGATGCCTGAAATGTTCAACTGTGATCGGGAATACTGAGCGGTGGGCGTTAGCTTTTCTGAAAGAAGGTACCTCTGAATGGCGCAGCCTGAAACCGGCCCTGGTTTGGCAGGGGGAGGCAGTACTAAGTGTTATGGGGTGTTTTAAAGGGAGCGGGACATAATGGCTGAAAGCCGCTGTTACTCTGTATCTGTAAAACTTTTTAATAATCCCTTTTCCATTTCCACCAAACTTTTGTACTGGGAGTCACGCTTCTTGGTGGTGGCAGTTGGACCCCACGGCTGTTCCAGAACAGCTTTGCCCATATTTTTACCTACTCTAAGTGTACATTTAGAAGTTGAAGGGAAGTAGAATTTGCCACCCCAAAATATGCCTTTTGGGGTTTTGATCATTTTAAGCTGGTTATGGTTAAGAAACGAAATGTTTGAGAGAAATTAGCAAAATGCAGGAGGAAGGTGGGAGGTGACCCGCAGCACTTAAAGAAAAAGCCCATAAAACAACTTTGGTTAATTGCCTGCCGCTGCCCACTATCTGCTTCAGGAGGGTCCACAGTGCTCAAGGAAAAACCCATAAATAACTTTAGCTAGTTGCCCTAACTTTGATTAACTGCTTCCAGTCACTTGTTTTACAACGGAGGCCAAAAGGTGGTCTGGAGCAAGATAAGAATCTGGGTTAACAACCCTCCACACATACCTACAGTTAGGTAGTCACCATCAGAGATAGAGGCAGCCAGAGTAGAATGTGCTAATGAGCCTGGTCCGAACAACAATATGTGGCAGGAATCCACTTGCCATAAGAACAGTTGCTGAGACATGGAAATGAACCTGGGAAGGACAACAGAATGCTGGGAACCCACTTGCTCACCCTTACTGAAATGAGTAACTTGTAAATTTGGGATCATCTTGGCAGAGGTTTTCAGTGACACTCCTACCGGTCTTTCAACAGGGCTTGGAGTCTCAATCCCCCTGCTTCTAAGGGTCCTTTAGGGAGTATAGAAGCAGTCCCTTCCCTCCCAACCCGCAAAGAATGGAATACTATCTCTTATACAGGTTTTTGTGGGATCTTTCAGAGCAAAGCTGCCTGACAGTCACATGTCCCACCTTGTAGAAGTGGGTGCCACCTTTACCTACCAAGCAATACATAACCGTCACCCTTCATCCCCTGCAAATAATTTTATAATGTCCCCAAGACAAAGGACCTGCTGATGCTTTTTGCCACCCAAGCCTATGGCCTTTCAGGCCCACCTTGGCTAGGCCTGTTCTCTTCCAGAACTTACTACTAATAAACTTTGCTTGCATGCTAATAAACTTGCTGATCTGTACTTCTTCTTTTTTTTTTTTTAATATTTTATTTATTACTGTTAGAGAGAGGGGAAGGGAAAGAGGGAGAGAAACATGAATGTATGGTTGCCTTTCACCTGCCTCCAGCTACAGACCTGGCTGGAGACTTGGTTTGCAATCTGGTTATGTGCGCTGGCTAGGAATTGAATGATCTGTAATTCTTTACTGCACAAGAAGAATCAAACAAAAAGACTCCACCTTGCTTGCTTGCTAATAGACTTGCTGATCCGTAATTTTTTATTGCACAAGAATCAATCAAAAAGACTCCCAAGCTTTGAACCTCCCTCCCTTTCCCTGCTTAAAGGAAGTCACATAGAAAAACCTGCTGCAGGAAAGGGAGTTATCACCTTTAGCATAATAAAAACTGAAATGTGAGCCCTGGTTGGTGGCTCAGCAGATAAAGTGCTGGCCTTCGAACCCAAAGGTCACTGGTTCGATTCCCAGCCAGGGCACATAACCAGGTTGCAAGCCAGGTCTCCAGCCAGGTCCGTGGCAGGTGAAAGGCAACCACACATTGATGTTTCTCTCCCTCTCTGCCTTCCTCCCTGCCCCTCTCTCTAAAAAAATTAAAACCAAAGTGTGGCAGACAGAGAGGAACCAGTGAAGCCTGTCTGTTGGCCTCCCCTCTGTGTCCCATTGTTCTGGGTGGCCAGGCAAGAATGTGTTTATCACATATTTGCTCTTTTCCTACCCCTGAATTGCCTACTTTACCTTTGGATCTCAGACCCCTGCCTCCTTCTCCTTATCCAGAATGGCCAGTAAGCCTCAAATGCTCAAAGTGTCCTAAGGCCTCATTCTTATGTAACCCCCAAATATTCATACATAATACATTTTCTCCTGTTAGTAGGTCTCACGTCTTTTTGACCTCCACATTCTCTTGTCCAGTTTCTGTGATCAAATAATGGCCGTATAAAGGCATATTTTGATGAATGGTAAGCTGTTTTTAGCCAAATTTTTAAACTGTTCATGATTATGCAGTTATTTTAAGGTTGGACAAAAATATGTAATGAAAAGATATTTTGCATAATAGAAATTCTAAAGATAAATAGCACATTAGATGTGTCATTTTTTAATCTGCTGCAGGCTTCATGGAGAATAATGTTGATTATATATCACGGATGAAATGTGTGTTCATCTTTGTTCAGATTTGCAATACAGCATAATTGGCAGGACTTGTGTGCTAAAATCAAAGCAATTATTCTGACTGGAATAATTATATGTTATAAATAAGATTAAGTTTTATTCCTCATTATAATAAACGATTAACTGTATACTGTTATGGAGACTTGGGTGTTAAGGAGAGATACGCTTTTAAGTATCCACTCTGCACTTGCCATTCTTCTCTTCTGAATTCATTTAAAAGAAAAATGTAAATCCTATCTATTTACTATACATTTGACCATGTGAACTAAATATCAGAAGTCCTACTTCATACTTAGCTAGCCAAAACTCCAATAGTGGCTACTTTCTGAACACCAAGGGAAGAATTATAGTCAGGAAATAGTAAAATGATTTCTAGTAGAATTTCTGGATGTATACTTTTAGACCTGTTTAAAGGACTAAAAATGTTCATGACAAAGAGAAAACAGTTGAAGGGGTACAGTTGAAAGCTTTTGCCACCTCCAAAACTGCCTTTTGAGATAGATTTTAAGCTGGTCACTGGAAAACAAGACTCAGAGAGAACTTTTGACCGCCCCACTTTCCTGCCTAAGAGATTCAAATGGAAATGCCTACTTGAGAAAGGAAACCTGAGGGTGTTTGCCTTAGCCTATTTGAATTGCGTATAGTGAATGGGAGGGAAATGGGAGTAGGGGAGGCAGGAGAGGATAAAGTGGGGATAAATGGTGATGGAAAGAGACATGACTTGGAGTGCTGAACATGCAATACAATGTACAAATGATGTATTATAGAATTGCACACCTTAAACCTATATAATTTGATCCACCAATGTAATCCCAATAAATTCAATTAAGAAACAATTTGACAATTCCAAATCTTAAAAATTTCAACTCATTTTTTGAAAATGGAGTCCAAATGCTATCCAGGAAAATTTATTATAATGGTTAGAGTATTGACATAGAAACAGGAGTTATTGGAAAATGATAAGCAAACTTCTCTAAGCCCAGTATTAAAAAGTGTGGTAACCAACATGTCTATAAATAATTTGAAAGTGGATAGTATTTAATGACCTTCGCTTAGATTGTGTTTTCGGTGGAAATTAAGCTGTTCTATGGGATTGTGAGGAAAGCATTCTGAGGCTTGTGGTGTGGCAAAAACTTATTCAGGTGGAAATCTGCCCATGTCCCATTTCCTTCCATCCCCCAATGGGAAATCAGGGCCAGAAATAAAAGTCAATGTCCAAAGATCCTGTGCCATATTAAATCTCAGTTCAGTCCAGCGTGTGGCTAGTTTAGCTTATGTTCCTGGCTGCAATCCGTTGCTCTGCTGAGGTACTCAGGCTCCTACCTGGAGTCTGTGGGTGGAGTCTGCACAGCCATCCCCATGGGGTTGCTAAGGCCACATGGCTATGGAGAGAGGAGTGCATGGTCATGAGTAAGGGGTTAGGGGCTTCTTTGTTCCCCTAGGGTTATCCTAGTTCACATTTGGGATGGATCAGGAGCTTTTTCAAAAGAACCAATCAATTTCCCAAGTTTGTGCTGGGTTCGGATGGGTTCATACCCTCTAATTAGACTGACAGACCTTTGGTTCAAGTACTTCCCCCTGTGTCCACCACCAATCAGTTTTAGGGGGGGCAAAGAAGAGTGTTCATCCCCTTGGCTTACCAATGCTGTGACCCCCTGAATTGTGAAACTGGAGCTTCCTGGTATAATTAAGCAAGCTTAGCTCCCCAACTTATTAAGCTTAATGTCTACTTTTCTATGCTTCCCTTTCTTATTAATAATTAGTTAATACCTACAGGAACAATTGCAAATGATTAAAACTTCCTGATCATGAAAAGCCTTGCCCATAAGACTATATTGATTGATGAGACTAATGAACATAAAATTTTTCATGATACTCTAAAAATAAGGAGATCCTGGGGACTTATTTCTTTTTCTTTTTCTTTTTTTAAAATATTTTATTTCTTTATTTGAGGAATGAGAAAGAGAGAAGGAGGGAGAGAGGGAGGGAAACATTGATGTGTGAGAGAAACATCAAGTTGGTTGACTCTCACATGACCTCAGATGAGGACCTGGCCCACAACCCAGACATGTGTCCCAACCAGGAATCCAACTGGAGACCTTTTGGTTCACAGGCCGGCATTCAATCCACTGAGTCACACCAGCCATGGAAACCCTGGGGATTTCAAATAGGTAGTTTTTTTATAAACTTATTGTTATTATTTACACTATCACAGTTGCCCCCATTTTTCTCCCTTTGCCCACCTCCACCCAGCCTTTGCCCTCTCTATTTTTTTTTTTTTTAATCAATGTATGGTTGCCTTTCACCTGCCTCCAGCCATGGACTTGGCTGGAGACCTGGCTTGCAACCTGAGTTATGTGCTCTGACTGGGAATCAAACCAGTGGCCTTTGGGTTCACAGGCGAGTGCCAATCCACTGAACCACCAGCCGGGGCTGTCCCCTCTTTTCTCAGGCCATCACCACACTGTTGTCTGCATCTATGTGTCATGCACATATATTCTTTGGCTAATCCCTTCAGTTTCTTTCATTCTGCTCCCTCCTATCTTCCCTCTGACAGTCCTCAGTCTGTTCCATGTATTTATGCCTCTGTTTCTATTCTGGTTGTTAGTTGATTTTGTACATTGATTCTACATATAAATGAAATCATATGGTGTTTGTCTTTATCTGACTGGCTTATTTCACTTAGCACAATGATTTCCAGGTTCATTCAAATCTTTTTTTAAAAAGATTTTATTCATTATTTTTAGAGAGAAGGGCAGGGAGGGAGGAAGAAAGGGAGAGAAACATCAATGTATGGTTGTCTTTCACCTGCCTCCAGCTGGGGACCTGGCTGGGGACCTGGCTGGAGACCTGGCTTGCAACCTGGTTATGTGCCTTGACTGGGAATCTACCCAGCGACCTTTAGGTTCAAAGGCCAGTGCCTATCCACTGAGCCACCAGCCAGGGCTGTTTTTAATTTTTTGAGGAAACTTCATATTGTTCTCTACAGTGGCTGCTCAGAAAGGTAGTTTAGAGCACAGTTTTTCAACCTCAGCACTATTGAAATTTTTGGCTGGATAATTATATTTTGTAGGATGCTGTCCTAAGCATTGTCAAATGTTTAGCACATTCCCTAGCTTTTACTGAGTAAATGTCAGTCATACCCTGTACCCCACTGTGACAACCAAAAATATCTCTAGACATTTTATATGTCTTCTCGGTGGAGGAAACCACTAATAACATCCTATTGCATAATTCACCCTCTGTTTATTTCACTCAACAATACCCCTTGGAAGTCATAGCAGTACACAAAAAGTCATCATTGCCCTGGCTGGTGGCACAGTGGATAGGGCGCCGACCTGCAAACCCAAAGGTCACTGGTTCGATTCCCCAGCCAAGGCATATTAACCAGGTTGCAAGTCAGGTCTCCAGCCAGGTCTATGGCTGGAGGTAGGAGAAAGGTAACCATACATGGACGTCTCTCTCCCTCTCTGCCTCTCTCACTTCCCCTCTCTCTAAAAATAATAAACAAGATCATTTTTAAAAAGTCATTATTTTTATAGCAGTATGGAGTCCATTAAGTGTTTGTACAATCATTTATTGAACTGGTTTACTTCTGATCCACTCTGGGTTGCCTCCAATCTTTACTAATGCAAACAGCTAAGATACATATCACTGTGCATCTTTTCTCATGTGTGAGTGTATCTATAGAACAACACAGAAGCACTCTAAGTCAAATTAGTGAGTCACATGTCTATGCACCTGTCATTTCAATAAACGGTACCAAACAGCTCTTGAGAGAGCTTATAGCCATCACAGTCTGATTAGCAATTAATGAAAGTGTAGCTTCCTCTACAGGTAACTATTACAGTCCGTGTGGTAGGCAAGATTTCTAAAATACCCTCCTTAAAGATATCCTGCACTAATGAATCTGTAAATATGATCATTTATCACTCCAAGGAGTATAGAACGTTATATAGCAGAGCTGATCTTAAGATAGAGGGAATATCCATGTGGGCCTAATCTAACATCAGCCATTTTAGAAAAGGATTCTCCAGCTCATGGCAGGCTGCAAAGTCAGAGATATTTGAAGCATGAGGAGGTCTTAATGCATCGTGGCTATTTTTGAAGATGGAAGAGCCACATGAAAATAAGTGAATGGCTTTAAGGGACTGAGAGAACGGTTAGTGAGGGAGGAATGGTGGTGTTGATTCACAACCGGAAATTCAGAATTGGCTCCCACACAACAACGAAGGGCAAGTAAAAGAACAAAGAAAGAGGCAAGCCAATCAGATTGGTAGGTGGTAGGTTTAGTAAGCAAGGTAACTTACAAATGAAGCTTCTCTTGGGTGCCACGAGATGAGTAGATCTCCACACCCACCCACTAGAATCTTCAAGTTTATAGGAGTCTTAGGAGGCTTTTTTCATCTATCCAACCCAAATGGTCTCAATGACACATTGCTACCTCAAGGTTGTGTCCTTGGGGCAGAACCTAGTGTGGGGGAGACAAGAAGAATGCACTTTACAAGGACAGGGTTTGGGGTAAGAAGCCCCTGTGTCCAGCTCACAGGTCAAGGGTCAACTGGTGGTCACATCCTCTAAGTGACTTCTTCCAACAAATGGGCACCTTAGTTCTTCAACTTTAGTTCTACAAAGGAACTGAATTCTATCAGCAACCTAAATGAGTTTGGAAGTGGATTCTTCCCCCAAGTCTTTTCTTTTTTTTTTTTAAAGATTTTATTTCATTATTTTTAGAAAGAGGGGAAGGGAGAGAGGCAGAGAGGGAGAGAGACATCAATGCATGGTTGCGTTTCACCTGCCTCCAGCCACAGATCTGACTGGAGACCTGGTTTACAACCTGGTTATGTGCCCTGGCTGGGGAATTGAACCTGCAACCTTTGAGTTCGCAGGCTGGCGCCTTAACCACTGTGCTACCAGCCAGGGCCTCCAAGTCTTTTCTTGAGAAAGAAATGTAGCTCTGCTGGCACCTTGATTTTGATCTTTCAGATTTCTGAGCAGAAAATTCAGCCATGCAGTCTGACCCAAGGAAACTGTAAGATAATAAATTTGTGTTTTAAGTTGCTAAGTTTGTGGTGATTTGTTATGTACTAGAAAATTAACAGTGTGTTATTAGTATTTTGGTTTTTATTACTCTCTTAGGTAAGAATATTTCCATGCAGTTTAATTTTCATTCCTCTTATTAGGATAAAAATGGACATCTTTTCATTTATTTAAAAGTCTTTTTTATTTGTGTTTTTATATTCTGTCTATACAAAGAAATTTTCTTGCAATGTTGATTTATTTTTTTGTCAGCTGTGAACATGCTTTATATATTAAGAAAATAAGCTTTGCTTTTGATAAGATTTACAAATATATGTGTGTATCTATCTTTTTATTTTTTGTTTTTTGGTTTTTTTTACTTTTCTAATGAGTATATTCATCAAATATATCATTATTTTGCCTTATAGTTTCTGGGATTTTAAAGTATTCTTATTTGTTCTTAGAAAGGCCTTCCTTATGCCAAGATTATATAAAAGTTCTCCCATGGTTTCTTCTGGTGATTTTACTGTTTTGTTTGCAACATTTACATCTTATATACTTATGAAATTTTATTCTAGTTTAAAAGTGAAATATCAATCCAACCTACCTGAACATCATTTATTGAATAGCTTGCATAAGAATTTCACAATATGGTACCCCAAAACCATATAGTGCTGGGTTAGCAGCACTTAATAATTAAACATCGCTTCTCTTTAATTAATGATCTTGAATTAATTCTCACTTTACAACACTGAAACCTCACAGAATATTATTTGTGATTTGTTATATTTCTACATATATGTGTATATGGAATTTTTTCATTATATATGAATGTTAATGCAAACATTATATAGTTCCATTCTGTACTTTCAGACTATACCTCAAAAGGAAAACAAAATTCACTTTCCCCTATATTTTTTTCTGTAAATTTCTTGTTGAGATTCAATACTTTGATCAGATACATTATCACTTTTGAATACTGGTTTACCTTTTTTCTCTTCCATTTTTATTCTAGGAAGTTTTTTTTTTTTTTAATTTTTTTTATTTAATTATTTTTAGAAAGAGGGGAAGAGAGAGAGGCAGAGAGGGAGACAGACATCAATGTATGGTTGCTTTTTACCTGCCTCCAGCCACAGACCTAACTGGAGACCTGGTTTGCAACCTTGTTATGTGCCCTGGCTGGGGAATCAAACCTGCGACCTTTGGGTTTGTAGGCCGGCACCTTATCCACTGTGCTATACTTATTATTTTTTAGAGAGAGAAGAAGGGAGGGAGAAAGAGAGGGAGAGGAATATCAGTGTGAGAAGCACTGATCAACTGGCCACTTGACCCACCTTCCAACCTGACCTGGGACTGAACCCACAACCTAGGCCAGGAATCTAAACAGCAACCTTTTTTTTTTGTAGGACATTGCCCAACCCACTGAGCCATACCAGTCAGGGCAGAAATTGTTCCAAATTTCATTAATAATAATTAAATTTATTTTACTTTTCACACTGATGATTATTTTTCATTTTCAAAATGCCCAGCATTTTTGCCCTTGACCTCTGTCTTACATTTCTAATTTCATTCTCTTCATTTCTCCCTTAAAATTGATGCTTTTGCTGGAGGAAAAATTGCCATTTCTTTCCATCATTTATTCGGTATTTGATTGGTGAACCACATTAACACCAGCATTTTCGATTGGGCTAGTTTCATAAGTATAGGCTTTGTATCAAATTTTATTAGACTATAAGGTATTGATGCCTATTGAGTTATAAAATGCAACCACCATCAAATGAGGACCTGATAAATGGGAGTAGTTGAAAGCTAAAATAAATGTGAAAAAAAATCCCAAAGTGGTGATTATGAAAGCTATTGTTCATCAAGTAATTGAAGACTCTCTCATCCTTCAATTCATTTGTATCTCTAAGAGTGCTTATTTGCTGTTTGACCCTAGTGAATCATCCCAGAACCCCTTTGGCATTACTTGTTTAATATATAATAAAAAAAATTGTTTCCAGAGGGCTTGTGGGACTGGCAGAATAAATGAGACAATTAAAAAACTCATTCTGTAACCAAAGGGGAGGAAAAACCTGTAAAACAGGTAATGAAAAAAATCTCTTCAATTACAGATTCTAAAGGAAATATGTATCTGTATCTATAATATATAAAATTTGATATACACTATTCATTTCAGTATGCTTTCCTTATCTATACCTTTGTAAGTAGCTGATTTTTCATAAGAAAGAGCAAGTCTTTAAAAGGACATTGATGTTTTTAAAACAGAGGTGTGCCAGGAATTTAGCAATTATAGTTTGCTGGGCAGGGGTAGGATGGTGGGGGTAGACAAAGGGAAGTTTTGTTTCTGTTTAACAGTTGAAGAAAATATAACTTGTAGTGTATCTAATTCCATTATATAAATCAATGTTGGGTAAACTGCTTAAGGAACTCTCTCCTCTGCCCTCTGCCAAGAAAGAGCTTTTGAAAATGTCCTTATTTTGTGCTTTTTTATCTTGTCTCCCCAACACTCTCACTCCCCTTTCTCCTCCTTATTCCTCTTTTTTAGTTTAGTCCTCAATAAAGTATATTGCAGCCAGATTTACATGCAGTTTCCACAAATGACATACATTTCTTCTGTATCAGTGAAATATAAGAAGGAAGTCTGATTCCCAGGCTCCCCACGTTAATTGTGAGGGGATGCTACGACACACGTTAAGTAGAACAATTTCGAAACTTCTGATAAGAGAAGAGCATTGGGTTCAGAAGCTTTAAAATGTAATTCTCACTCAGGGTTCGATGTTAAACAGAAACATACATGTGAACAAGTGGGTTTCATGTATAGATGTACATACACATAGAGAGAGAATGGAGGGGAGGAGGAAAAGGGAACAAGGGAAGGAAAATTGAACTATCAACTGAAAGAACATTGTTATTCAGAGTATCACACCTCAAAGTGACTTACAGATACTGTTTTCTATGCGTGCCACAATGAAAACAGATCAGGGAATACAGTTGATAAGTAACTTCTGAACCAGTGAAATATAGTCATGCACTGTAGTTTGTTGGTCAAAGACTGACAGTATTTAGGACTGGTATGCCATACAGCCTAGGTCTATATGCATGGTCTATACCACCCAGATTTGTGTTAAGTGTTCTCTATGATGTTCACACAATGACAAAATTGCCGAATGGTGCCTATCTCAGAACATGTCCTTGTTATTAAATGGCACATGCTGTAGTCCTTCAAACTGAGATGTTAATTCCTTTATGTAGTAATGAGAATTAGGTGGTTCTTGCCCTCCTACAGTGGATTTTTTCCCCCCAAATCTGCTTTTTGCCTGAAAAATTGTGCTCATTCTTGAGAAATGTGTGTGTATGTGTGTGTGTGTGTGTGTGTACTCTTATCTGTGTATTTGATTAGAAGAGATAAAGGTATTTGAGTAGTTCATCTTAAATGGCAAGGTGTCAGTCCATGAACACTGTCTCTGCTCCATATATGTACAGAAATTGAAAGGAAGTGTTTAGATACATTAATAGCAATTTATTATTTTATATGTTATCTCTTCATGAGGAAGGAAAGATTCTGACAAGATATTTGACTGGATTTGCCATGGGACATGATGTTCTGGGACGTTGATGTTTCAAGCTGAATTTCCAGATTTTTGGAAATGCCTGGTGGATCATTGTGACTGACCTGGTCGACCTATGAATGGGCCAACCTACACTCCACGTAAAAGTGAGATGTCCTTAAACATGCATAATCCTAGTACAGAGGGAGAGGTGAGTTCTGACAGCAGAGAGGGAAGAATTGAAATGTTTTGGTGGGGCCAAAGAGCAGAGAGACTGGCAAGTGGGTGGGGCAGACTAGAGAACAGCATGGGTGAGAACTGAGCTAGCACCTATTTGGAGAACTGATGAAATGAGGCTGAAGCTTAAGAAGAGGTCAGGGGTCTTTGGGCCCTCAAAGTGGCTTCTTTAAGAAAAGAGGAAAGCAACTCCTCTACACTAAGTGGTCAATAGAGTCTAGTTATAAACCAGTGCCTGAACCCTGCCTGGTGGCTCTGAAGTGGATAGGCACCTGTCTGTGAACCCAAAGATCACTGGTTCGATTCCCAGCAAGAGCACATAGTCAGGTTGCAAGCCAGGTCTCCAGCCAGGTCCGTAGCTGGAGGCAGGTGAAAGGCAACCATACATAGATGTTTCTCTCCCTTTCTTCCTCCATCCCTGTCCTTCTCTCAAAAATAATGAATAAAATCTTAAATAAATAATGTACGTGAAATTAAACTATTGATTAAATGTGTGGATAAGTTAATGGTCTTTTCTGATAATCGAGGCCTCAAAACTTCATCTCACAGGCAGGCCCTTTTACCAGGAAACTACCTGAAATAATGTGGTCCGTCTCAGTGAGGCCAAGCAGAAGAAAAATGGTATTCAGGAAACAGGACATCTAACACAAGACAGTGGTGATAGTAAACCACAACAAATTTCTTATATTTGTGTTCGTATTTTCAACTTTAAATTTTTTTCTGCATTAGCCCATTATACTCACCTCCCCCTTGCAATCACCACACAGTTATCCATGTTCACGAGTCCTTTTTCCTTTCTGCTTTATCCCTCCACCCCCTAACTGCCCCCTTCTCAGCTGTCATCCTGTTCTCTATCTATGAGTCTGTTTCTATTTTCCCTGTTAATTCAGTTTGTTCATTACATTTCACATGAGTGAAATTATATGGTATTTGTCTTTCTCTGACTGGCTTATTTCACTTAGCATAATGTTCTCTAGCTCCATTCATACTGTCACGAAGCATAAAATTTTCTTTTTTACTGCCAAATAGTATTCCATTGTGTAAATGTCCCCGAGTTCTTTTATCCACTCATCTACTGATGAACGCTTGGACTGCTTCCATATCTTGGCAATTGTAAATAACTCTGCCGTGAGCATAGGGGTGCTTATGTTCTTTCAAATTAGTGTTTTGAATTCCTTCAGATATATTCCCAGAAGTGGGATTACTGGGTCAAAAGGCAGATCCATTTTTAATTTTTTAAAGTATCTCCACACTGCTTTCCACATTGTCACCTTTCATTAGTTTTATTTACAGCATCTTGTTTTTAATTCATGGCTATCATATTGTCTATGGGTGATGGCGAAGAGATGACAGCTAGGCAACAGACTTAGCAAGCAACCAATGAAGACTGGCACATGTCAGAGGGCTACAGGAGAAACATCTCCAAGATTGAATGGATGGAAGGCTTTATGAATATGAATGTATTGAGAAATGATGTAGGTAATTGGGGAGGGTTTGGAAGAATAGTAATAAACACATGAAAGTAAACTAAAAACACAAAAATCTATTAAGTGCTTGGAATAATGAAGTTATGCATGAAAGTAAAATAATGGAACATTACATGGCTTAAAAGTGAATATCATTGATTGAGATGTAATAATATAAAAGCAGAATATTGATCCAAACAAAATGATGACATAACTGTATCAGGAAGATGGCGTGTGTATGTGATGGTGAGCTGCTTGGTGAGAGATCATTAAATCATCACCTTCTATGATCAAAAATGGCAACACTAAGTGCTAGTGTGGATATGGATAAAGTGGATTCATAAATTTCCAGTGGGAGTGTAAATAGTACAGCTACTCTGGAAAACAGTTTGACATTTTCTTAATAAACTAAACATGTAACTACCATATGGCCCACCAATGCACTCATGAGCATTCACTCTAGAGAAATTCAAACTTATATTGACTCCAAAACTGAATATTCAAAGTAGCTATTCATCATATTCAAAAACTGGAAATAGTCCAGATGCCTCTCAGCAGGTAAATAGTTTAAAAATTGCGATATATCCATACCATGGAATACTACCCACCAATGAAAAATAATGAACTATTGGTATATGTATCAACTTGAAAAATATCCAAAGGATTATGGTGAGTAAAATAAGCCCATCCCAACAGCTTACATAGTGTACGATTTCGATATAAAACATGATTAAAGTGTTAACATTTTAGAAATGGAGAACACATCACTGGTGAGGTATGGGGGTAAGGCTGAAGAAAGTGGGTTGTGGTTCTAAAAGGGCAAGAGGAGAGATCTTTGTGGTGCTGGAACTATTCAAGATTTTGACTGCAGTAGTGAATACATGAACTTAAACAAGTTATAGAATTATATAGAAATGAATACACACAAATATGTACACACAAATGAGTATTGGTAAAACAAGCAATCTGAATGACTTCAATGCATTATATCAATGTCAACATGCTGGTTATAATTATATTACAGTTTTGCAAAATTACCATTGAGGAAAACTGGGAAACTAGTTGCATGAGCTATCTCTGTATTACTTCATGCAACTGTGCGTGAATCTATAATTATCCTAATACAAAATGTGAATTTTAAATAAAATTTAAATAATTTTTTAAAATTTCAAATAAAAATTTTATGAAATTCCCCACTCCCCAAAATAGTACCTTTGGGATATCTGGACAAAGTGCACATGAGATCTAAAAAAACAAACCTCATTGTTTTGGTATACAGTGATCTATGGCAAGTATCACACGTTCCTCAAATTCTAAATCATTCCACTTTTGTTGTGCATTTAAAGGGAGATTTACTTCCTATATCGGAGTGTATAATTCAGCCAGACAGTGAGAACATAAAAAAACCCTGCAGAAACAGCTCGCTCGGTGAGAATTTGCTCACTAAATTTGTGCCTGCAAGGCAGATTGATTATCTGGTGTCTAGTCGTTTCAAATGTCTTCCACTATATTTATAGCTAGCTGTAAGTTGTCTGTTGTTTTCTTGGGGAAATGTAAATAGCCAGCGAAGGATCTTCTGGTTGACCTGTGCAACCAGGAAAATGTGAAATCAGCAGTAAAGGGCTTGATTTATTTCCAGTTTAACCCTTCCTTTCCTGCGCTGCACCAAGTTTGGGTACAATCAACATTGCTGGTGGGCAATTGCAGTTGTTTGTGATTCAGCTGGACTGGTTTGCTTGCTCCAAGTCACTCAAGCCCCTCCCTCTCTTGTAGTGTTAAGTGGAATAGATAGCAAACCAAGGCAGGGAGGAGGGAGACAGGTCTCACCCACTAACTTAGCAGTCCTGAGCCTGGTCCCCATGCTATTGTCAGGTGTTCCAACAGCACAGGAAACACCATGCTCACATGGGAGGGAAGGCTGTTCTTGAAAGTCTACGTATCATTCTCACTATCTGGGAAAGAAAGCCTTTGAAACCGTGTCTTCATTCCAAGGCCTGAACAATGGGAAAGGGTCTACAGTGCCCAAAGGAAGAAACCCATGAAATAACCTTGGTTACATGCCTACCTTTGGTCACTATCTGTTTTAGGAGGGAGTCCCTAATACAGAAAGAGCCTATAAATAACTTTGAGGAACTGCCCCCACTTTAATTAACTGCCTCCCGTCACTGTCTATTTTACAACAAGATGAACAAATGGAGTCAGGAATAAGGTAAGGATTCCAGCTAACAGACCTCGACACATGCCTAAGTTTGAGGAGTCATGTCTCCCGGGGAAAGCTGGCACCACCTTTACCTGTCAATCAATATGTAACTTCTTCACCCCCATCCCACCAACTATGTACGTCCTCAGAACAAAGGACTCACTATCTTGGCTTTCTCTGGCCACGCAGCCTCAGGCCACCCTGGCATGCACTTGCCATCCCAACCTTTGGCTGCCCTTGCCCTGAACCTATGCTCCCACCCCTTGCCAACGCACCTTAGCTAGGCCTGTTCTCTTCCATGAGAACAGATCACCAATAAACCCTGCTTGCGCACTAATAGATTCACTGTTCTGTAATTCTTTACTGCGTAGGCAAGAAGAACCAAATTTCTGGAAGCTCCTCCCATAACAGAAGGCCACTCACGTATCTTCTGAACCAGCTTTCAGATTTGTGTTTCCCTGTATGGTTGCCACTAGCCACACATGCTTATTTAAATTAAAGCTTAAATTAATTACAATTAAATGAAACAAAAAAAAATGTAGTTGTTTTCCAGCAATAGCCACATTTTAAGGGCTATGTCACAGGAATAAATATTCCAATATTTTATGCTTCTATAATTCTGTTATGAGAACAAACGATTTCCAAATGATTCCATGACAGAAGAAATTGACCAGCTCCTGTCAAATAAAAACAAAATGGAAACTCAAATGTTTTGCCCAGTGGGCCAGGACATATGGCTGGAGCTGAAAGTATTCTCCATTATTTAGCTCTTCATCTTATTTAAACTTTTTCAGGCTGTTAGCATGAAATTTATGAGTATAGCACAGCACGAGGTATTACTATCTCTGAAACCATCAGTGTTTGTCTTAGAGGTTTAGGTGTGTCCGTGGTACTATTATTGTTCCTCTCCTACTCTTGAAATATTCAGTATTTGTCACTCTTTACTCTCTTCCTCCTACTTTTAGACTCAGATCAAGGAACCACAGAGGAAGAGTGACAGAAATGAATTTTGAGAACTTATTTTTTAAATAATCTAACATTGTTAGGTTTAGATAAAACTGGTACATGCATAAGAAAATTAAGTCGACCATTAGAATAGTGGATCTAATAAAATGATATTTACTTTCCAGAGTTGAGATTTGGAGCTAGAGCTCCGCTCTGGTCCTATGGCTCATCACATAGGATTCAGAGAAGGAAAAAAGATATTCAACTTCATCTTTGTTCCCAGTGTCAAAGAAGAGTAATAGTAATAGGCTTTTTTCCTCTTATTGCTCAACTCCTCAATTATTTAATTCTTCTCTAAGGAGCTTGCAGTGAGGGAGGAAACTTCCAGGTAGAGCTTCTGAATTGAGACCACCGTATGTTTTAAATAAACCATTTGTCTGCTAGAGATAACTCTTAAAATTGCACAGAAGCATATTCAATATTGGCTTTTTCATATGCATTTCTGTGTTATGTTTGCTCTTTAATGTTTGTAAGATTTTTTTGGTGATTAGGATGCCATTGAGTTTGAGGGCTTTGTATTTTAAAAATATTTTTATATATTTTTAAATTTATAATCCATAATTTTATGTATAAGGTGACAGTTTTCAGTAATTTATAGTCTAGGATACTTTTTAATTTTCTCTGCTTTAAAAATATGTCTTGCAGCCCTGGCTGGTGGCACAGTGGATAAGGCACCAGCCTGCAAACCCAAACGTCGTTGGTTCGATTCCCAGCCAGGGCACATAACCAGGTTGCAAGCCAGGTCTCCAGCCTGGTCTGTAGCTGGAGGCAGGTGAAAGGCAACCATACATTGATTCCTCTCTCCCTCTCTACCTCTCTCCATTCCCCTCTAAAAATAATTTTTAAAAACCTCTTTCAAAAAATGTCTTGCTAAAAAACATAGTAGTAAAATATTAAAGGAGATTTTATCTACCTATAATATAACCATTTGAAAGTGTTCATTTGACCTCAGTCTTTATCCACTAATCAGTTTAAACAGTAGTTAGTAGCCTATATACATATTTGTACAAGGTCTGTTCGAGAAAAGTTCAGCTACCATGAATTTAACAAGAACGGTTTGCACAACATCCTTGTATCCTGGCAGCCAAGGAAGATGTACTGGAGTGCGCTTGCGTGAACAATGATACAACAATAGTACTTCACTGTACTAGTCAGTGGGGGCGGTAGACACCATTGAGTGAGCATGTGTACTGTGTGGCCATGGCATCCAAAATGATTGAGCAAGTAGAGCAACAAATCTACATCAAATTTTGCATTGAGCTTGAACATTCCTCATGGAAACTATTCAGATGATTCAGAAGGCCAAAGTTATGGGCAACTGATGATTGGCAGCTTCATCATGAAAATGCACCTGCTCATGCATCATGTTTCATGCAGAGTTTTTTGGCCAAATGTCAAAGCACTCAGGTGACTCAGCTCCCCTATAGCCCAGATTCAACTTTTAGCTGTTCCAAAATCAAAAATCATCTTTGAAAGGGAAGACATTTCAAACCATTGATGAGATTCAGCAAAATAGAAAGGGGCAGCTGACGGCAAATGGAAGAACTAACTGTGTGAGGTCCCAAGGTACCTACTTTTGAGGTGACTGAGGCATCTCCAATGTACAACATTTCTTGTACCTTGTATCTTGTTCAATAATGTCTATTTTTCATATTACATGGTTGCCTACCTTCTGGCCAGACCTCATATACATCTATACATCTTTGTTTACTTAATATTAGTATAAAACATTTTCTCTATAATAAACACTTTAAATCATTTTGGTTGCTGAATAAGTATATTAGTTTGCTATGCTAACACAACAAATATTCTACATCTTACAATTTTTATAAATTTATTCTTTTATTTTTCTTGATATATAATTATGTTAGCTTCCAAGATGGCCCTCAATGATCCTCACCTCCTGATATCCATGTCCTTATGTAATCCCCTCCAATTGTCTATGGCAAACATGTGACCCATGGGATACTATGGAGATGGCAGTGTGTAAGTTCCAAGACTAGGTCTTAAAAACCATGGCAGTGTCTGGTTTTCTTGGATTGCTCACTGTGAGAGAGGCTGGCAGGCATATACTAAAAACACACAAGCAGTCCTGTGGAGAAAGAACCCCATGAGGAGAGGAACTAATGCCTTTTTTCAGGAACCAGCACCATCTTCCCAGCCATGTAAGTGAGTCACCTTGGAATCTGATCTCTCAGTCAAGGCCAAGCCTTCAAATGACTGTAGCTCTGAAGTCTGATTCCTGACTGATAAATTATAGGAGACCCAAAGCTGGAAGTAAGCATCTAGGCCACCCTCAAGTTTCTGACCCATAACAACTATGGTAGACAGTAACTGATTATTTGTTTTTAAGCCATTAAATGTTGGGATAATTCATTGTGCAGCAATCTCTCACTATATAATACAATATTTAAAATTACAGGTAATCTGGAATGCACTTTTTGTTAATGGACAAAAATGCTTTCTATACAGTGTATTACTGTCACTTACCAAATAAACTTGTTACTTCATCTAAATGCAAAGTTATGTTGACAAATATAAGGGTAAAAGCAAACATATATCACAGATACTATGTATACAGTATATCAGACCTGAATGTAATCGCTATCAGCATTCTAAATTTTTCTTAACATACATTAACATACACATTTTAAGGAACATATATACATACTCTAACACTTTTAATTTTTTTCTTTAACAACACATACTGGTCATCTTTGGATTATATACATGTATCTAAATCATTTTGATGGTTCTGTCTTATTCAGTTTTATAGATATACCCAAATACATATTTACCAATTCTCCCTTTGGACATCTAGGTTGGCTCCATCTATTAAGCATTGTACCAGTACCACAATCATTAGGTTTTTACTGACATTTAGTTCATATTTGTGTATTTTTCTGATGACTAGTTTCTTAGGGCTTGAGGAAAATCATATGCATACACATTTATATTGGTGAGAAACATTGAAACTTTGAAATTTACTCCTATTCTTATGGAGGTTGTTGTGTGGAGATGTAGCAATATTTGTTCCTTAAAATTTGCCTGGTACTCCAGCACTATTTATTGAATCACATTTAGTATCTGCAGTGATTGAAAATTACTCATTTATGATATACTAAATCCTCTAGTGTTTCCATTTTTTGTTTTGAATTACAGCAACTTTATATTACTCTTTGTTATTTGGTACAAAAATTATTACTTCCAAGACATCCATTATACAGATTTCTTGAGTCTTCTCGCCATGTACTTGTCTAGGTGGAACAGATAAAGAACAGAATAACTTTTCCCATTTCAGGCAAAATAAATCTTTTTTGGTATTGAATTGGGATGAACTTATACAGGGTAGGCAAGAGTAGGTTTACAGTTTATATGAAAAAAGGCATGCAGGCCATAATTATTACAATAGCTGCATTAACTCAAAAGAATGTCACAGTGCAATGGTTTTTAGTCCAGTTCAGTCTCTGTCCCCATTCGACTAGCTTAGCCTCCCTCTGTACCTGCCTATGCTCTCGCTGGTGCTGCATTGATATACCCAGTACCTAGGCCATAATTTGCAGCCCACATGGCTGCTGCTATCGGCAAAGAACATGTAAGCGAATGAGCCAGCAAACCAGTGCGTCTTACAAAGCCAGACACACCTTTGTTAGGCTTTGATTATTTTATTTCTGACTTGGGAAGGACAAGGCGCTCTTTCAAACTAACCAATTAATTTCCCAGTCTTTCATGGGTTCCTGCTGGGGCCTTTCCCCGACCATTCTATTTCCCAGATCCTCCCAGGCTTGCGCTGGGCCTTCTCCCTAACCAATCTGGTCTTTCCCGCATATGAGACACACTTGCCCTTTCCCGCTGCCCTGTTAGCTCCTACCATGCATGTCTCCAGGTAGAAGACCCTTCCATGCCATTTTGGTTTCTATTGAGCTTGTGCCCACCAGAGAAATTTCCCATTATTGTTTTATCTTTCCCTCGATAATCCTGGCTAATGAATGATAATGATCATTCCTGCCTGCTCTTTGCAGGGAGGGGGCAGTGGCATGGAATTGGGTCCTCAGGACAGAGCATGAAGTGGTCCCCTGAAGTGAGTGTGTATGAAGCTGTAGCATCCAACCTAATTAAGCTTAACCAGTTTTGCTCCCTTCTCGTTTATTACTGTCTTTCTACCTATGCTAATACAACTACAAACCTACTTTGCCTACCCCTATATATATATATGATTTGGAGAAAACTGATGTATTTAAAATACTGAGTTTTCCCAGTCAAGAAATAAAATATTTTTCCATGTATTTAAGGTCACCTTTATACACATAAGCATTGTGAGAATATTTTCCCATTATTCTTTTAATTTAGTTATAGCTAGTATAAAAGACAGATGAATTGTATCTGGTTCCTTTACTGAACTTCTCTGATTAGTTCTAGCATATTTTCAGTTACTCTTCAAAGTTTTCTACAGTTCATCAATCTTATGTAATGGGAGTTGATAATTGTTTATCTTCGTATGTCAAGCATTTGTGCTACATCATCTTCTTCATCATCATTATCATTGTCTCCCTTTTTATGGTTAGAACATCCAGAATTATGTTAAGTCCTCCTGTTGATGTTATGCAATCTGGCCTTGTTCCTACATGTAAGAAAATGCTTCTAGTGTTTCACAATAACTGTGCCAGGTGAGGAAACATATGTCAAACTCAAAGGGAGTAATTTAGTACAGCTGAGTTAACTACAATCTGTATTTTTTAAAGATTTTATTTATCATTTCCAAAGAGAGGGGAAGGGAGAGAGGTAGAGAAGGAGAGAGACAGCAATGTATGGTTGCCTTTCACCTGTCTCCAGCCACAGACCTGGCTGGAGACCTGGCTTGCAACCTGGTTATGTGTCCTGGCTGGAGAATTGAACCAGTAGCCTTTGGGTTCGCAGGCCAGCGCCTTATCCACTGTGCCACCAGCCAGGGCCTACTGTGCCACCAGTCAGGGCCTTGTGTTTTTTAAAAGATTTTATTTATTATTTTTAGAAAGAGGGGAATAGAAAGAGGCAGAGAGGGAGAGAGACATCCATGTATGATTGCCTTTCACCTGCCTCCAGCTATGGACCTGGTTGGAGACCTGGCTTGCTACCTGGTTATGTGCCCTGAATGGAAATCGAACAAGTGGCCTTTGAGTTCACAGGCTGGCACCTTATCCGCTGAGCCTCCAGCCAGGGCTAAAATCTGTATTTCTATCTCCTCATCTCCCATTCCACCCTCTACTCCACTGTACTCAAACCAATCTTGCAAAAGTCACCAAGAAAATCCAGTGGAAACTTTTCAGTCTTTTTGCTAATGGAATTACTGCAGTATCTGACACCATTGACCCTTTCTGTGATCTACTGATGCCTTCCTCCCTGGGCTTCCCAATATCCCTCTCTCCTATTTCCCTTTCACCATGCTCTTCTGTTATTCTTCTCGCAAAAGATTTTCTTTCTTAGAGTTTTCTTATCCACTGATGGGTTTCTGGAACTGATCCCATGAATGAGAGTTTCTGCCTCTGAGTATGTTCAAGAGCACTACAGGTAAAAATAAAGTTTGCAGCCTGTGTGGTCTCTATTATCACATGAACCTTCAAGCCTGGTTTGTTGGCTCTTACTACAGCTTTTGTGATGCATGCTTTAGAAAGCCCGAGACTGGGGTTCAAAATGTTCTGTTTCACATGAACCCAACCAGTTTTATTTCAGGTTTTGAAACCCCATTCTTTTGCAATCAGTGCCCAGACGTATACATGAGAAACCTGGCAAGCCTGTGACTTTAACTGTCATTTCAACTCAGTAACCCACACTTAAATTTTGCATTTGATTTTCAACAGCATCAGTCCTGCGACTGTAAAAAGCAAGAGCTTCTTTTAGGACTGACAAGGAAACTCTTTGATTTGTGGACTATAACTTGAGCTGGGATTTAACAATCTTGAGCTTGTCATTTTCTCTTTGTGAGCACTCAAGTGAGCTCACAAAAAATCTATCCCAGATCACAGGTCCTTTCAGTTGTCATTACTGCCATCGTAATCAAGTGCAGCAGCCACTTGAATTTTCAAAGCACAAGTTTCATTTGGTTTTCATCATAATCAACCATTAGTGACAGCTTGATTAATTGGGAGGTCACTGTGTGCTGTTTTCTTAACATCCCATTTCCCATTGGCAAGTAGCTCAGCACTGTGTCCGAGCCCAAAGGCATGGCCAAACCAAAATCCTCTCTTTGAGTGTCTAGCTGCTGGGACCACTTCTGGATCCAACTGAGAGAGAACATTGTACAGGTGACCCACGAACAGCTCAGGTTCAAACCGTGTGTGTTCACTTATACACAGATATTTTTTCAATAAATACTGTAAAAGGATTTTCTTTTCCTTATGATTTTCTTAATAACATTTTCTTTTCTCTAGCTTATTTTATTGTAAGAATATGGTGTATAATAATATAACACAAAATATGCATTAATCGACTGTCTATGTTGTCAGAAAGGCTTCTGGTCAACAGGAGGCCCCAGGTTGTTCAACAGTCAACTGGAATTTGAACAGAATGAGGTTGATCTATAGAATCATTAACTATAATGGAATTGGCACAATGATGGATGGCTAGTAGAAAGGAAGGATAACTAAAGAGTTTAGAAAGAGTAGATACGAGGAGCAGCCACTATGCTAAGGCTAAGAGGGAACATACCCGGATGTTGTCTCTCACAACAAGGCTGACATCCAGGCCTTGGAGAGGGCACAGGCATGGTTCACTGAATGGCACACAATTTGCTGTGGTACCACCAGGGCAGAACTTGCCAGAAATCTTCCCTTTAGGGTTAGGAGAAAAGTAGTTCATGGGGAAGTGTCTTGTCAGAGACACTGTGCTACAAAACTGTGTAAGGGAGGGTGCCAGAGGATGCTTCTTAACTGTTGGCTGCTGCTAGCCATCATGTACAGCAAGAGCTGGACACTGGAAAGACTACTGCGCTGCTGGAGCCTGATGGAGAAAGTCACATGACTGGTAGGAGCCAGTCACCCAGCAAAACCAGGGACCAGGAAGCAAAATGCTTCCTCCTGCACTGTATCTCGAAAGCACTCTGTTGACAAGGATGCTGTGTTCAGGTGGCAAAGGTAAAGTATTGAAAGAGCTCAGATTCATTTTTACAAAGCAGTCTAAAATGATGCATTTGGAGGTGGGAGGTAATCTATTAATAACCAGCACCAGAACATATAAACAAGAATAACAATGCAAATATTTTCTTCCAGTGTTTTTCTTGTCTTTAAACAGTGTTGACAGTATTTTTCCTTAAAAAAGTTAAATTTGTAGACTGTCAGAGTTATATACTTTTTCTTAATGATTATTGTTATTTAGGACTAGTCAACATTATTACTATTGAATTGATACAAATACAAGATGCAAAATTATACACATATAATAATATTTTTCTCTCAAAATCACATATTATTATAAAAATTTCCTAACTGTAGTTGTTTTGAAATTACTTTTTAAAATACATTAAATTTCATAGATTACATACCTACATTAACTAATTTTGATGAAAAGATAACCAAGGTAATGATACTTATTACAAATAAAATTTTTGTAATAAGTTTTCTCAGAATATCATTTTCCTATTTAAAAAATATCTCAAAACCATAAGATAATGTTACCCCAGAATTGTATTTAATTCCTGTCCTATCTGGTACACTCATAATGTTTAAATACTATTCCTCATTTTCTACTAATAATGTTTTCATTTTTTAATTTACTTTAAAGATTTTATTCATTATTTTTAGAGAGAAGGGCAGGGAGAGAGGAAGAAAGGGAGAGAAACATCAATGTATGGTTGCCTTTCACCTGCCTCCAGCTATGGACCTGGCTGGAGACCTGGCTTGCAACCTGGTTACATGCCCTGGTTGGGAATCAGACCCTTGGGTTCACAGGTCAGTATCCACTGAGCCACACCAGCCAGGGCCTACTTTGAAATATTTTATTAACCATCCCAGAAAATCTTAAGATTACTCAGTGTGTTGTCTTTTGGATATATCAATTTGGTTAGGTTGAAGTCTCCACTTATTTAGATACTGATCTAGGTGTTGTGAAAGTATTTCGTCAATGCAATTTAAGTCCATAATCAGTTCATTTTAAATAAGATAGAGTATCAAAGAGAATTGGAATAGGCCTGGTTCAATTAACTAAAAGGTCTTAAAAGCTTAAGAGCCGAGGCTTCCCTGAGGAATAGATTCTGCTTGTGCATGACAGCTTCAGTTTGTGCCTCTCAGTTCTAGTTTGCCCTTCCCGATGGCCAGCCCTGTTGATTGCCAACTCACCCGGCCAGCCCTCAAAATTGCCTAAGCCCAATCCTTGCAATAAATCTCTTAACATTATCTCCTATTGGTTCTGTCCACTCTGGTTGGATTTTGATGGGCAATAAAATTGTCAAAAAAAAAAAAAAAAAGGAAACTTCATTTTGTCTTCATAGAAGTAATACAAATGCCATGGTAGAATAGTGGTAAAATAGAAAACAATCTTGCCACTCTAATATAACCACTGTTAACAGGTCTCCCTGCATTGTGTGTTTGGTGTGTGAACTGTTAACAATGGGCAAGTATGGTTTGGTAAAAGCATGTTTGGACTTCCAATTACTTGTTTTTAACTTTTATTTATTTATTTTTAGAGAGAGGGGAAGGGAGGGAGAAAGACAGGGAGACAAACATCAATATGAGAGAGAAACATCAATCAGTTGTCCCTCATAGGCACCCCAACCTGGGATCAAACCCACAACCCAGGCATGTGCCCTGACCAGGAATAGAGCTGGCTACCTGTTGCTTTGTGGAATGACATCCAACCAGTTGAATCACACCAGACAGAGCTGGACTTCCAATGATTGAAAAGGTAAAATGGATGTGTTTTCTCTATCTTCCTACTAAATACAACGAAAACTCCTATGTTAGTACCTAAAACAAACATAGGAAAACTCTCCAAAATGTTGGGGAGAATGAGGCAAATTTGCTAGGGTCCTTGAGACTTGAAGAACAGCATGGAAATGAGTTTCTTGGGTTTCAGTTTTCCTCTTGCCTGCATCCCAGACAAGTTACTAGAGAAATTCATAGCTCAGAGAAGTCAACAGGTACAAAAAATTGTTAAATACTGTGTGAATACAGTTATGTAATATTTCTGAAATGACAAAGTTATACAAATGAAGAACTGATTAATGGTTATTGGGGGTTAGGAATATATGCAAGAATACAACTATAATAGGGTAACACTAAGGAATTTCTTTATGGTAAAGGAGATGTTCTGTACCTGGATCATTATGGTGGTTACATGAATTTATACATTTGAAAAAAGACACAGAACAACATAACCCCCCTAAAATACAGCACTTACACGGTTTCGCTCTAACACCGTTTGAGAATTACGGAAAACCCTCATACAACATGGTGTCCTAGAACATGGTTTCACTTTAACATGGTTTGAGAATTAGAGAAATCCCAGAACAACACGGAGCATAATAAGAGCTTTTTAAAAGAAAGATTTTATTTATTATTTTTAGAGAGAGGGGAAGGGGGAGAACCAGGCAGGGAGAGAAACATCAATGCATGGTTGCCTTTTACCTGCCTCCAGCTACCAACCTGGCTGGAGACCTGGCTTGCAACCTGGTTATGTGCCGTGACTGGGAATCAAACCAGTGACCCTTGGGGTTCACAGGCCAGCACCAATCCACTGAGCCACATCAGCCAAGGCTATAAGAACTTTTTTTTTTCCAAGATTTTATTTTTATTTTTAGAGAGAGGGGAAGAGAGAGAGGCAGAGGGGAAGAGGGACATCAATGTATGGTTGTCTTTTTTCTTCTGCCTCCAGCTACAGACCTAGCTGGAGACCTGGCTTGCAGCTTCTTTATTGCCCTGGCTAGGGAATCAAACCACCGACCTTTGGGTTTACAGGCCAGCACCTTATCCACTGTGCCACTGGCCAGGACTATAAGAGCTTTTAAGAGCAAAAAATATCTCATTCGAAATTAGGGAAATCCCCAAACAACATGGAACGTAATAAAAGATTTTAAGAGCAAAAGATAGGCTCTGGCTGGTGGCTCAGTGGAAAGGTGCCAGACTGCGAACCCAAAGGTCACTGGTTCGATTCCAAGCCAGGTCCCCAGCCAGGTCCCCAGCCGGGTCTGTGGCAGGAAGCAGGTGAAAGGCAACTTTACATTGCTGTTTCTCTCCCTCTCTGCCTCCCTCCCTTCCCCTCGCTCTAAAAAGTAATGAATAAAAAATCTTTAAAATGAAACAATAATAAATTTTTTTTTAACTTTAAGAAAAAGAGCAAAAGATATCCCATTTGAAATTATTTATTAATGGTGCTTAGTAGTGATGGCAAATAAAACATTTAATACATATTAATATGTTATAATTTTGGTGAAAATTGCTTTAATAAAGATATTTCTTTTAATTATATAAATATAATACTATATCTTTTTAATATTTGGAACCTAACCCCCCTTTTTATTTTAAGATTTTATTTATTATTTCCAGAGAGAGGAAGGGAGAGAGGAAGAGAGGGAGAGAGACATCAATGTATGGCTGCCTTTCACCTGCCTCCAGCTACGGACCTGGCTGAAGACCTGGCTTGCAACCTGGTTATGTGCCCTGGCTGGGGGATTGAACCTGCGACCTTTGGGTTCGCAGGCCAGCGCCTTATCCACTGTGCTACCAGCCCGGGCAAACCCCCTTTTTTGTACTAGTTCTTCATTTTGCATAACATGGCATTTGGGGGGAACCTAACGATCATGTTATATGGGGGTTACCTGTACGTACACACATGCACACACACCACAAATCAATGCATGTAAAAACAGGTGAGGCCTGAATAAATCTGTAGTGTAATTAATTGTATTATACCAATGTTGATTTTCTGGCTTTGGTATTGTTTTATAATTCTATAAGATATTTCCATTGTGGGAAGCTGGAGTGAGGAGAAGTATGTGAGCCTCTTGCAACTTCCTGTGTATCTATAATTATTACAAAATAAAATTTTTAGAGTATATTGCTTGTTCATATATTCAGGCCATAGCAATTCCCACTTGAATATGATGACATGTTCAAAACTAAACACGACCAGTTTTGATTCTATCTGCCTTAAGATACCCTAGCAAGTGTCCAAATTGTAGAGATACTAGAAATCACCTGATGGCATATGTAGAGACGCAATGGAGGTGCCTTAATTATGGAAAAGTGAAATAATATGTTCTTAGCTAGAGAAAATAAGGGGTTATGTTATCTCCATATCCAAATGGTTTTAGAAACTATTAGCAAGTCAGTTTTTTCTATTTTAATACAGAATTTTATCTAATATAAACATAGAGAATAACTTGTGATTATTATGAATAATCAATCATTTTAGATCTTAGTCCCACCATATAGAATTGCAGTAATTTACTTTGTTGTGTGCATGTGTATGAGTCTCTAAGTGGTGTATGTGCGTGTGTGTATGTGTAGAAAGAAAGCAAGAAAATTTTATTTTGGCTTTAATAATGTTCATAATTCAACTCTATTGCAAGGCAGAGAAAATGCAATTCAACCTAAGTGTTCACTGACAAATAAATGAATACAGAAAATATGGTATATATATATGTAAAATAGAATATTATTTAGCCATAAAAGGAAATAAATTCTGACATTTGTGACAACATGGATGAATCTGGAGGATATTATGCTAAGTAAAATAAGCCAGTTACAGAAAAACAAATATTGTATGATCCCACATAGATATGGAATTTAAAAACATCAAACCTACAAACTAGAGACTAGAAGGATGGCTATCAGGGACTTGGGGGTGAGGCATGGGAAATAAGGAGATATTTTTCAAAGGGTACGTACTCTCAGTGATAAGATAAATTCTGGAAATCTAATATACAATGTGATGACTATAGCTATTAATACTTTATAGTGTACTTGAAATTTACTAAGAAAGTAGATTTTGTATCCTTAAGATGGTAACTATGTGAGGTGATGGATGTGTTAATTAACTTCACTGTGATAGTCACTTCATAATATATATGTATTTAAGATTGTCACACATTACAACTTAAACGTATATAACTTTTTTACTGCCCCTAATAAAGCTGGAAAAAAGGAAAGTGCTATTTAAACATCAAATTTGCAAATGCTAGAAACCTAGCAGGCAGGCTACCTAATAGAACAGATGGATGACAGAATCAACATTCAAATCTTCTTGACAAACTGGAATAATAGTCTGAAACTAACAAGACAAAATTTAACTAAACAAAATAAAGAAAACAGAGAAATCCTAGCTAGATAATCTTTGGGTTGTGTTAAGAGTACAAACTTGAACCAAGGTTTGAGTCCTAGTGCCACCATAACTGACAATATGAAAGGTGATGATGATGGTGACAATGATGATGGCAGTGGTGATGATGATATTTGATGATGCCTATCAAAGTTTGACTGTGAATATTAAACAAAAAACAGAAAAAGCACCTGTAAGTATCTCTGGTACATAGAACCGCTCAATAAATGTATGTTGTTGGCTTTACTGCTTGAAAGATTTGCATAAAAGTAAAACCTATAAAGTCACATACAGATAAAGTTGAGAAAAATGAAAAAAACATAGGAGAGCTGGGGCACCACCATTTCCATTTGAACCAATCATATATTGCCGTGTGGAAGTATAATAACTGAGGCTTAATGAATGGGTTTTGGAATAGGGCAGATCCAGAAGCAAGTCCTGTTTCTTTGATATTTACCAGCTATGTGACTTCAGGAAAACTACTAAACCTCTCCGAGCGAAGCCTTGTTTCTTCATTTATAATAGGGAACAATAGTAGTGATCGCATCTTAAAGATCTGAGGTCTATCCCGAAAGTATCAGCCTTGAAAACAGTTGTAATCATGTCCACATAGGCTTGATACTTTCGGGACAGGCTTTATGTTACAAAGTTTGGAAGAAATATTGCTCATATGTTACAAAGTTTGGAAGAAATATTGCTCAGACTTGGAACTGCGATAACTCAGCAATGACATTTACTTTTATTACTATTATGTGACTGTAAATGCTGCCTTTCATTTCTTAAACACAGTCCAACAATTAAATGTCAAAATATTCTGGGGGAACTTTTTGAATTTTCTAATCAAGAGAAGAAATGTTTCTATTACCTTAGTGCTAACCTCAGCTATGCTAAGCAATATTCCTGGAACAGCAAATCCTGTCCTTTCTTCCTTCAGTGAGTTTCTTGGTTTCATTCCTTATTTCTATTCTTTTTTTAAAAATCCTTACCCT